>JASSKH010000028.1:2474980-2807736 GCA_031763025.1 Macrocystis pyrifera | reverse complement strand
GGGGGGGGGGGGGGGGGGGGGGGGGGGGGGGGGGGGGGGGGCGCACTCAAGGGCAGCTTTGGGAAGATCTCGTCGAGATAGTTTTCACATAGACGCACCGCTGTTTGTATGAACTCTCCCCATTGTCGAGAAAATGAGCTTGGAAATTCGTCAGAGGGGTGTGTGTTATCCTATTACCCGGGTGATAAGTGTTATACGGAATATATGTACACTTAAAGGGTCAGGCGGAGTAGTAACAGCGGCAGCGGCAGCAGCGCATCAGCAGCAACGCCACGTACTGCAAGCACGAAAGTACAAATACCTGGCGCCCGTCCCGGAGGTGCACGTCTTTCATGGCGTAATCCGCACCGATGGTAGAGTTGTAGTCCGAGCTGAAACGGTCGTTCACGAAACGACTGATAATCGACGACTTTCCGCACTTGGCGTTCCCCACCACGAGGACCTTGCAAGTTGCCGTCGGTACCGCCCGGGGACGCTGGGAGGCACTCCCCCCCGCGCTACCGCCGCCTGAAAACGCGGTACCCGAGCCGTGCGAAAGATCCCTGCTTGAGGTGTTGACCTTGGGTAGGGTCGTCCGGTCGCCGGAGTGTCGTCGTCGCGCGGTCGTGCTCGTAGCCCGAGCGCTCTGCTCGCTCAGAGAGCGATCTGTCACCTTTGAAGGGCCCCCCGCTGCCGCTACCTGTACGGCGGTGGTGTTCAAGCTTCGGGGCGGTGTCCACAGCCACCGTCGCCGCCTGCTGGTGTTGTTGTGGTTGTCCAGCCGGAGGACTTGCTGTGGAGGCTGGATGCGGTTTCACAAAAGGAGGGGAAACCCGGGGAGAGGGGATTGGGGATGCGGCGGCGGTAGCGGCGGCGGTGGTGGTGGTGATGGGGACAGTCGCGCAAGGTGGGCGGAAGGAGGGCTGGGGGGTAGGAAGCATGTCACCGCTGCTGCTGATAAGGTTTGAAGGTGTGGGGAGACCATTGCCGAATTTTCCAGCGGAAAACGTGGTGTTTTTGAGCGCAGAATGGTCAGCTCCTCCAGCCGCTGCCGCTGCTGCTACCACCGTGGGAGATGTCAGGGAACCGTTGGGTTTCAACGATTGCGAGACGCGAACGTTTTCGTCAATTACTCTCGCTGCCCGTGCCCCTCCTGATGTTGCTGCCCCTGCTGCTGCTGCCCCTGCTGCTGCTGCTGCAGCTGCTTTTCCTTCTTTTCTGTATCTTTCTTCTCCCCCTCTTCCCTCTTCTCCTCTGCCGAGGCGATCTCGAGGAGGCAATCGAACGTCCTCAAGAGCTTCGGAACTGCTGCTGCTTTTGTGTCCACTGTTCGAAGTGGCAACGGCGCCGCCACTATTATTATTAATAGTAGAATCGTCATCTTCTAGGACGTCAAGCTCGTCATCGGTAAACACGATTTCTCCCAGCTCGTCCGAAAGAATGGAGCTCCCGCCCTTGAATGAGTCCTCGATGGAGCTCAGGGTGGCGTCGGAGCGAGCTGGGGACCGGGACCCACCACCGCGGCTGCCGCTGGCGCCTGTTGCGACAGCCACTCGGGCACCGACACCACTGCTCCGGGCTGCTCCGGTGAGGCCTGCAATGGTGAGGGCATCTAATCGCATCATGTGTTGCTGCTGCTGTCGATGATTTCGAGTGGGACTCCGCGACTTCTTTTGCCCTTGCGGCTTCATTAATCATGAAATCGTGGTGATATAGCCACGAGCTCGATGAAGTCTTTGGACGTGCTGGCGGGTGCGCGGTAGCGCGGACACAGATTAATCAGGTACAGCACATCAGAGTTGCAGCAAAGCAGCAAACCGGGCAGGCTTTTTTGAACCTGCTGCGATGGAAGGTTTTAACCAAAATCATGCGGCGTTATTCCTCGGGATTAGGTGCTGCTGTTTTTCAACTTGTTCGTTCACGCGCGCGGGGAGATTGTGGAGATTTTTCAGCGAGCCAGGTTGAAGCACTCCGACATCCGCTCCCCGAGGAGCCAGGAAGCGCTCCACCCCACCAACACAAACACTCACACAGACCATACCTCACATACAAAGCACACCCCCCTCCTCGCTGCAAGTCATCCGCACGTGCAGTCATAGATCATGAGCGTGCTTTCCGCTAAGGGCCTACCGGCGACTGGCAGGGGGGCAGGCTTCCCGTCAAGAGTCAAGACGGCAGAGAAGGCGCCGCCCACCCGGCATCAATGGTCGCGAATGCAGACGATGCCGAGGCCAATGCGTGGCTCGGTCAGAGCGGAACCGAACTTCCAGGAAGGGGAGTGGGAGGTGCCCAACGGGTACGACTACACCAAGCCCACGCACGGAAACTATGCGGCGGTGGCTGAGCCCACCGGTGAGGTGTACGGAAACTACAAGGAGGTCCGGGCAACGAGAGACGTCAAATACCACGGCTTCTACTCGCGAGAGCGTCAGCTTTTCCAAGGTGAGCCCTCTCCTACAAGAAGAGCAGTGCTTGGTACATTAGGTGCCCCGTACCACTGTAGCCCGATGACCACACAGGTACAGCACTGCAGCTACGGTTGGCCGTGGTGCTTTCACCGTCGCTCAACAGATCCGAAAACGTCTTGGGGAGCTACTAGTAGTACTGGTGTATCATATGATGTGTATTGTACGATACCTGGTAGACTATAAATACCAATACTCGGTAGCAGGTAGAAAGACACAAGTAGAGACTCGGAGCCCTTCTTGGAAGCTCTTTGTTTGACTTTTTCACTCAAATTCCAAGTAATTTGTCTCCTAAACAGCGGTGCGGCCCATCACGATCGGACGATTTCCTATTATCCCGTTGCTATTTACACGACGCAATCGTGCAGCAGTTGTTGTAGTTGTCACATTAACTCATCGCCACAGCTAGCGGAGTGCATGTACGCAGGGACTTTTTCTTGCGTAAAATTGATTAGCGGAAAGCGCGAGAGCGTGAGTTAGCCACATTCGATGAAAATCGACGAGCAGTAGGAATGCTGAACCCTGACAGCAATGCAATGCATTCTGTGGTCGCAGGACAGGCTCCGGTAACTCTGGAGTGGAAGAGCACCTCGGCAGAAATAAATGTAAAAAAAAAACAATCGAAGGACAACAAACATGATAACCCTCTTAACCTAAGACAAAAATAAGAAGTGAGGTCCGCGCTCGTGCGTATCAGGTACATGCGGTACGCTGTGCAAGTCGTCAAATAAACCGAGAAGACCGGATACTACCCAGGAAAAAATAGACGGATGAAACAAAAACAACACGGCGTCGAAAAAATCGAAAAAACGAAGTAAAAAAAAAACAAAATGTAAGCCACCAGGGCCGTACGTACCACATCTGGTCTTTAGTGCTCTTCAGGTACTCGTGGGATGCCGTGGGAGGCGCGAGGCTACTCGCAGCAGTCAGCGCCAGGCAAGACAGACCAATGTCGTCTTTATCTACTATTAATATTAATTCATTGCATAATCACGACGAATTGCCAACCTCCTTGTTCTTCTTAGCTTCCAGGCTACTTACTATTAATGTGATCCTCGGTTCGGTCGGTGTTCGTTAGATATTTTGTTGAGACATTTACTGAGCATCTGAGCTTACGCAAGAAACCACACGGCTTCCCGGCACATGTGGGTCTGTCTCACTGGCATCATCACATTAAACGTACATCATATTCATTGTTTTGTGTGTTCTGGTTTATTCGAGTCTTCCCGCACTCACCCTGCATGCCCCAGATATTTCTGAGATAATTCCTAACGTGCAATTATCTTCGTGATGGTGGCTTGGGGGCTGCGATCGCTCTGTGGTCTGCTGTATATCGGGTGATATCCAAACGTACGTACGCATCGATTAACTATTTGAACCCCGCTTGCTTGTTCTTGGAACTTTCTTTGGACTCGTCAAAAATAAATTTCCTTCTCATTTTTTGTCTTCGCCCTTCTTATTAATATCAACATGTCTCTCCCTAACCTCCTATGTTAGACAGCAGCAGTCGTAACTCAGATCCGGTCAAATGCATGTAATATGCAGGCTCTCCTCCCCCCCCCCTCCCCCTACTGACAGTTGTACGGTTCGTCCTTGCATTTTTTTTCTCGCAGCAGTAGTACTTGAGCCCTTGCTTCCCTCGTCGACCCGCGTCGAATCGCGCCTAGGATATACCCCACCCTACGCGCTCTCGGCAGTTGATTCCTTCTTTCTAAAAAAGAACTTGAAAATGCACGTCGGCTGTGTGAGTTCAACCGATCGGTCCCATACTCGTCTTTAAAGCTGCGTTGAACCGTCCGCGCGTTTTCCATTTTTACCTCGCGATTGACTACTGGCCGGTGACTCCCGTTGATTTTGTATTTTTGCAAGTTAATAAATTATCACCCTATGGTGGGATTCGAACTCGCGAAACCATTTCTATAGCTGCTACACATAATTTTATAAATTTATGAGGACATCATTTATGATAGTGCTCTGTGTATTATCGCCTATGGTGTGATTTGACACGTGTTCAGATTGGCGTGCTTCGTGCGCGTGATTCGTCATCTCACCTGTCACCTGACGTGAAGCACGATATTACCGGTAGGGTTGATGTGGTTGTACGGGTACACACACGTCCTGTCAGCAGTGGTGTTGCTTGGGAGTGGTGGGTACCCGGGCACACCCCGTATGCCATGTTGCAACGTAACTGACACAAGATGATCGGCCAGCAAGCAGTCGGCAGCGAGCACCACTCATGGGGCTACCGTAAAAGGACATTATTTAATAATACCACCCCGTATGGTATGGGTGTAGAAGATAGCAAAACATGAACCAACGATAACATTTGGGGTTGTAAAGCGTCGACCAGCAGCGTGGGGACCCAGAAGTAGGGAGATAATCATGTTACGCCCCGTGCCCATACTCCTGGCTTGCATTCAAACATTGCAACTCGGACATCAATTTTTATCGTCCCCCAGAAACCCGGTATCGTCGCTGTATTCGTCCCGTTTTTTTTTGTGATCTTTCTTTTCCCTCTGCACTGCTGCTGCTGCTGCAGCTGCTGTGCAGCCCTAAAAAGGCGGTTGTAATGCACGGGCAAAAGCTGCAGACGTCATCAGACAGCACACAGCCCGGTATTTCACTGCTTGCTGTTTGTTGCGTTTGCGTTCGTTTATTCGTTCTTTCTTGCTCTTTCTTGTAAACATCTTGCAGCAAGATTCATTCAGATTTTCCAGCTCTGCTACGAGCACCCATTACGGGGTCTATAGTAAATAAATAGGATCAATTATTGTCAGTGAAAATAGGCAAATATATAGGTTTTTATGTATACCCATAGGTCCTACTAACTATGGCCCCTGTAATTGCATCTGTTTTTTTCTGGTTATTCATACGAGCTGGTTCCAGCAACAGCCGGAACACGTCGGCTTCGAAATTTGGTTCGCTCTGATTGGAGAACAGTTGGAAACGAAATGTGGCAGGGTTGTTCTTCACGACCATCGGATAAAACGTGCTATTTAGAAATAATATCTTTTGGCCTTTTTTGAAGCATGATTTTTGCTTAACCCTTTACATACAAGGTGCAGTCTCGTTTTGAGAACAAACCACTCAAAATATATAAGTAGTTTGTCTCCAAAACGAGACTGCAGTCCGAAAAGGGTCAAGGATGCCCATTTTAGCGTTTTTCGGGGTTTTTTTTCGCCGACTTTGAACCTATCTTACGAACGAAAAAAACGAGAATGAGAAAAGATCATCAATGGTTTTTCTTGGTGTGGTGATGGAAAACACCCCTGCCAATGCTCGATTTCCATCTCTTCCACCAATCAGAGGGCGCAAAAGGTATTTCCGTGAAAGTCCGGTTTCCCAAGAGCTCTATGAATTATTCTAGTTTTTGACAGGCGTTTCTTTTTGTAGCCTTGTACGGCTCGCAGAACAAAACAGGTGACACGGACGTCTTCCCCTTGTTGTTATGATCATGTCAGCAGGCCTAGCGTCGAGTTGTTGGAAGTGTTGACCAATTTATGGCCTCAAGAAGAATCATCTAGTACTGACCGCTTAAATCCCTATGCAACAACGCCTCTGCGAGTAGTGCAATTACGATATCTCACGAACTACAGCTGCCACGCCTAAACTAGCTTCACCAATGTGTTACACCCCTTTCTGGTGCAGTGGCGTGAATATTGCGTGTGGTTTCTGTTGTGAGTTTCAGCATATGTATCCATTGTGTTGTTGTTCGAAAGTGGAATGTTGCGCTTGTATCTGGAACCAGCTCGAGTGCTATTACGGGGGACCATAGTAAGTAGGACCAAATATTGTTGGTAAAAATAAGGAAATATATAGATTTTTATGCATACGATAGGTCCTATTAACGATGGACCCCCGCAATATGTGGTATCAATTTATGATGCTGTATAGATAGCTGTACTTGGAACCTCGAGCAGTAGTATTACATGAGACGTGTGTGTTGCTTTCACCGTTCTTTCTACCCGTCGACATCCGGCACAACCAGTGTCCGTGCCGATTCTTTAGTCGTCGAGATATACTCTCAAGCTGAGGTCACAAAACTACGAAGAGATCCTATAAACACTACATCATTGTTAAGCCGTAAGCAGAGAGGACAATGCAATGCGTATTAACGTCAATACCGTCGGTGGTGTGGCCTTGTGAGTGAGTGCGATGTGGCAACACGTAGCGCCCTGAGAATAGTGTCAAAAATCAGAGTTGAAAGTGTATCCTCGCGGGGATATATACAGAAAATGGAAGATACCTGTGGTACATACATGCGAAAATAATATATTACGGGGGTCCATAGTTAACAGGACCTATGGTATACATAAAAACCTATATATTTACCTATTTTTACTGACAACATTTGGTCCTATTTACTGTGGCCCCCCGTAATAGACGGCGGCACAACCCCGACTACTGCTGTGGCATTCACTTGATGGCGTAATGCCGCTGATTTCCCGACCCCCCCCCCCCCCCCCCCCCCCCCCCCCCCCCCCCCCCCCCCCCCCCCCCCCCCCCCCCCCAGCAGAGCCTACCCCTCCTTAGAGAAAATGGTTGGCACGAAACACCTCGTACGAGACAAAGGTCCCCCCCCCCTTCTGTCCACGGCTCCCCGACATTTCCGCTTGCTTGGTTCCTGCTCCATGCTTCGCCCTCTTTCCATGTTGTATTAATGAACTGGATGAAAATCACTCACCACCGCTTGCTGTGTCCCGGTAGGAAGAACACGTTACCACGCAACGAATTAAGTTTCTGCTGATATTATGATAATCGTAGCCACGTCAGTCACTGCCGTGTAGTCTTATCTTCCATTATGAGACCCTGTACTGCTGTAAGGTGAAGCAGCGCGCCGCGCCCCTACGGCTGTGCTGCTGCCGATCCCTGGCTTGCCGTATTTTGAAGTTTGAATTTAGTAGCCCGTTAGTCTGGAGACTGGAGGCCTTTTTTTTGTTTCTTCTTCCCATTCATCATATGCGCCCTTCTGTTCTCTTTCCCTCCTCTCAGTATTATTATTTCGGGGGACCATAGTAAACAGGACCAAATATTGCCAGTAAAAATAGTCGAATATATAGGTTTTTGTGTTTACCGCAGGTCCTATTTAATATGGCCCCCCGTAGTAATGGTAGCTCAGATCCGGGGTCACGTACTGCTGCATTATGGTAATATTAGCCGGCTCTCCTCCTCCCACCCGCAGCCCGACTACCATTCATGCCTTCATGTTTTACCCGTAAATATACTAAATATACTTCACTCACCGCTCACCACTTTCGCATCGAATCGCGCTTACCCACACTACGCGCTCTCAGCAGCTGATTCATTTTTTTCTCTTTTTTTTTTTTTGGAAAAAGTAAAGACTTCTTTTTGTTGAAAAAGTAAAGAAGACTCTCACCACGGGACTCACGGAATCAATTAACCCAGGCAGCATTCGACGACGGTACACCGCTGAACCACCGGGGCGCGCGTATGTACGTATGTAAGATGTGGGTAATATGTACATGTTGTTCATGATGTACTTGCTTCCTCTGCGGCTGTTGTTTCTGCTGTCGTACTGCTTGTGCTTCTGCTGGCCGGTCCCTTCACCTCTGGCGATGGGACGAACCAATCAGATTCTCTGGTCAGTAACGTGGTCGGTGCCTCGTCCGAGAAGGACCACCCGTGGATCGTCTTTACAGCAGGCGCCATGGGCGCCGGGAAGTCTCACACCATCAACTGGTGAGGCGGGGGGGGGGGAAGGAGGGGCGGGGGGGGAGTGGGCGGGGGGGCGTACTCATTTCTTGCCTGCCTTGGTCATTTGACCATAGACCACGCATCCCCTTCCAGACGGAGCACCGTCCCTACTCCTGGTAGAGACGACCCAACAGCAGTTGGTTGGGCGCTCTTTACGTAGTTTCCATGTCTTACGTTGGAACTTTTGCGGAGGGTGTCCAGTATGTCGACGAGTAGAAGAACGGTTTAATGTGAAGAAACACACACACAGTAGTTCCGGCAGATCTGGTATCGTACGGCGATGACCTTGATTTATTTCCGAGCGGGCCGGAAGATGTGTCGAGTAAAATGTTCAAATTTTTCCGGTGGTTCGTGGCGAGCGCACGTCGTTGTCGGTTTTCATGCGCTCGCAGTCGAGCGGATGAATTGCCTTTCCAATTATGACTCTTGTGTGTCTCTTGTGTGGTAGCTGCTTTTGTCGTGTGTATGTCGTGCCTGTCGTGCCTGTCGTGTCGTCTCCAGTATGATGAACATGGTGTTGCACTTGTCTACGCTCCTTACTGCATTACAACGTGGTATCTCTTGTGTCGGAGTTTTGTGACTACAGAGTCATGGTACCAGGTGTCTCTATTAATAACAGCTAGTAGGATTGAAGAATCGGCACGAACACCGGGTGTGCTGGATGTCTCTTTTCTAGAAAGCAGATCGAACGGTTCAGTTTTCATTGCGAAACCTCGGCAGCGGCCGTCGCCGGTACCGATAGATATTTATTTTTATGCGGAGGACTGTTTCGACCTTGATTCAGCTGCCACAAAATTGTTGAAATATTGCTGACTTTTATCCCTAACGCTCCTACCCCCCCCCCCCCCCCCCCCGTCTCCCTCCCTGCCCCCCCCCCCCCCCCCCCCCCCCTCCTTCTTCTCCCCCTCCCCCCTTTTCCTGTCCTCGTCCTGATCCTAATTCCTCCCCGCAGGATGTCTGAGAAGGGCTACTTTCCTTTGCCGGACATCGTTACGGTAGACCCTGATCTCTTCAAGACGGCCTTTCCGGAGTGGCCGGAGTACGTGCGTCGCTGCCCGGGCGCGGCCGGGTCGCTGACCCGGCGCGAAAGCGGTTACCTTGTCGAGATCGCCCAGGAGGTGAGCGTGCGTGATGGTTCAGATAGGCAGAAGTGGCAGCGGAGGTGCATGGCCGTAGTCGTATGACCATAGGAGGGAAAGGGGGGGGGGGTGCTATTACGGGCAGGGAGGCCGGTGATCGATGATGGACCGCGTGTGCCTGTACGGAAAACTTGCGGACGAATGGGCACCAATTGCACCGCGTGACCTTCTCGGTTCAACTCACGACTACTCCGGGGGGACATATTCATTCATCAGACCAAATGTGATTTAGTAAAAATCATGGAATGTACCTGGTTTAGGATTTTGTGAGTATGATGGGTCCTGTTTGGTTTGGTCCTATGGTCCTCGTACTTGCAATTTTCTGTGACAATGTTGTAAAACGCCAGCCGCGCCTAACAGATTTGTTCGTTTGGACTCACGACCCTGGAGGCAAGGTTTCTCATTTATCATTTCCGCCTGCTGCTTTTTTTTTGTTTTCATTGCGTCCCTCTTTTTGCCAATTTATTGTTACAACCCCCCCCCCTTCACCAGATGAAAATTATTTTGGGATGTTTTGTTTTTTTGGTGTATTTAGTTGCCTCGTTTTTTGTTGCGTGGCGCTGTTTTTTCCCCCTTGCTCGGCAGACGGCGATGAAGCAGCGGAAGAATGTCTGGGTGGACGGATCGCTCCGGGACAGCAAGTGGTACGAGCACGTTTTCGAGGAAATCCGCAAGGTGGGCCTCGATAGGATGGTTATGTTATCCCCCCCCCTCGTCATGTTTTGCTGTGCCGCAAGTGTAAACACGTAAGCACCAAACTGCAGTCTAAAAGGGGAGCAGTTTCTCGCCAATGTATTTTGAAAGTATCAGCAGCAGCAGTACGTAAGAGACATTCCCACTTCGAACACGGATGTTATCGTTTGTCGTAAGCAGCAAGTTTTTCTTCCGTCTGATCACTGATGGTGCGCCGGGTACTTGATAGAGGAAGGCAAAATCGCGGCGAAAACGTTAACATTGAGTTCGGCACCTTACCCTGTCCTCCCTCTCTCTCCCCCCCCTCTCCTGGCTCTTTTCCCAGAACCATCCGGTGTACCGCATCGCGATTTTGTACGTACACGCGAACGAGGCGCAGGTGCTCGAGCGTGCAAAGCGGCGTGCCGAGCTGACGGGCAGAGTGGTCCCTGTAGAGGAAATCAAGGACTCGTTGTATCGGGTCCCGCGGACAGTGGCGATGTTGATGCCGAAGGCCGACTTCGTCGCGCACATCAAGGTGTGTTCTTTTGGTTGCGTCCAGCGGCGCACCAGTGTGTGGTGATGATGGTGTGGAAGAAGGTGGAGTGTTGGGGGCGTTGTGCTGTGCTGTGTGGAACGCATTTCGTGACAATAGAGGAAGCTGATACCAGCAGCAGTAGTAGTAGTAGTAGTAGTAGTAGTAGTAGTAGTAGTAGCAGTAGTAGTAGCAGTAGTAGTAGCAGTAGCAGTAGTAGTAGTAGCAGTAGTAGTAGCAGTAGCAGTAGCAGTAGCAGTAGTAGTAGCAGTAGCAGTAGTAGTAGTAGTAGTAGTGGTAGTAGCAGTAGTAGTGATAGTAGTAGCAGTAGTAGTAGTAGTATTACGGGGGACCATAGTAATAGGACCAAATATTGTTGGTAAAAGTAAGAGAATATATAGGTTTTGTCTGTGCCGTCGGTCCTATCTACTATGGGCCCCCGTAATAGTAGGCAGTAGTAGTAGCAGTACGTAGCAGGGTATACTAGGGGTTAGGAGGGAGTGGGTGGGGGGACCTATCTTACTGACATCGGGTGAGCGTATGTCACTGCTATCACCCTGCTTTCCCTTGCGGCTCGGCTCCTTTTCCGGGTGGAGGTCTCCGAAGAAATCACAAGGAACTTATCTCCCCCCCCCCCCTGTGTCTATGCGAGGGTCCATGGTCATACGACTACGGCCATGCATGAGATCGAGTACATCTCTCTTATCGAGTACACCCCCCCCCCTGTGTCTATGGTCATACGACTACGGCCATGCATGAGATTGAGCACATCTCTCCTATCGAATACCCCCCCCCCCCCCCCCCCCCCCCATCCTAGGAGATATATGGTGGCCACAGGCGGTGAAACAGGAAGGGCGCAAAATTAGCAACACAAAATCATGTACTATATGGAAACAAGGTAACGAGCGCTTAATTTATTGGAGGTGTCTATTGTGAGTAGGAACAGTGCTCCGTCTCGAAAGGGATGTTTTGGTCGACAATCAAAAAGACTTGGTGAAGCAACAAATGAGTACGCCCCCCCCCCCCCCCCTCCCCCCCCTCCCTCTCCCTCTCCCTCTCCCTTTCCCTTCCCCTCTCCCTTTTTCTTGCACGCCTATAAATATAAACCCTACCCGCGATCATGGCCAACAGAACGACGGCGATCATCCAACACTCACGGGGTTCTGCGATTGGAAGGGGTGCCACCGAAACGTTTTGGGCGCGTGGAACGAGGTCAAGGATAGGTTCGCAACGCTTCCGGAGTTCAGCGACCAGTCCATGTGAGACGCGATGGGATGGGATGGGATGGGATGGGGTGGGTTGTGCAAAGGGCGGGATGGGATGAGATGGGAGGGGATGAGTTCAGGATAGGATGGGATGGGATATATGGGAATGGGTTTTGAAGGACCTGAAGTGGGTTCTCGATCGGATGGGATGGGTTTCCGAATGGACTGGACGCGTTTCCGATGGGATGGGACAGGTTTTCGATGATGTGAGATGGGTTTTGGATGGTTTTGGATGGGTTTTCGATGGAATGGGGTGGGTTGTCGATAGCATGGGGTGGGTTTTCGACGGGATGTGGTGGGTTTTTCGTTGAGGTGTGATGGGTGTTCGATTGGATGGGATGGGTTTTGATTTTTTCCAGAGGGGAGGGTGGGGTTTCGAAACCGCTTTATTTTGCTTGGTGCGCGGCAGAGGAGGTTACGTGCATGCCTACGCCTTCTTTTGACGCTTTTTTTTTTTTTTTTTTTTTTGTGCATTTTTTCTTGTGTTCCGTTCCGTGTCGAAACCGTCAAACCCAAAAAATATTTGAAAAAGGTGGACAGCAATCGTGGAGCGCAACATCGCATCGCCCGGAGTGCTGATTTACTCCAAGACGTACTGCTCTTTCTGCGCGAAGCTCAAGGCCCTCCTTCGCCATCTGAGAATCCCATTTCGGGTCGAGGTAAGAGGAAAAGAGCGCGTCAAGAAAGTTTGCAAGCATCGGACACCGAGAGAGAGAAGTCCCGGGTGCTAATATCCCGACCCATCGGACGGCAGGGTCTGCCTTGCAGGGGCAATACCTTATTTTTCTGAGCCTCCTCGCTTTAAGAACTCCACACTATTTCTAAGTCATTAGTAAGTCACCCCAAGCTGACTTTTGAGAAAACATGTAGGCTAAACCCGATGAGCAATTACCACTGTCTAGTTGTACTACGACTAATTTTGTGCAACGAAGATGGGACAAGGCGCATGCATGCCTTGTAAGGTATACGCCTTATTGGGTGGAAGAAAGGGTAGGAGCGCATCAAGAAAATTTGCGATTATCGGACAAGCGAGGGAGCTCCTGGCGCGAGTACCCTCTCCCACGAAATACGCAGCGAACAGCAAAGGGGTCGCTCGCGCTATTAGTAGAGCACCTTTTCTCCCGATATCAACTATGTACCCCATCGTTGCTCCGAGCCACTGCTGCGCTTAGTTGCAAACAAGGTGCGATGGGTTCATCGTCGATATGGACACTATGTTTTGATATTTGTTGTACGAATGATTGCAGGGTGTGTGGGTTTTTTCACGTCCAGCCGGTATTTCCAACCAACGAGTCATGCCGCGTCTATCTCGTCTATTCCAGGAGTTGGACAAGACCCACGGAGGCGCCGCCATGCAGTTGGTCCTGGCTTCTCGCCCGTCTTCGCGCTGCCCTACCGTGCCCCAGCTATTCGCGGGAGGAGAAATTTATCGGCGGCTGCTCCGACTCGCTGGTCCTTCACGTGGAAGGGAAGCTCGAGCCGCGCCTGCGCGAGGCGGCGGCGGCGTCACTGCCCGGGGGGGGGAGGTGCTACCACCGCCGATAGGAAGGGGAGACAGGAACGCCTCAGACAGAAGTTCAGACGAAGGAGGCCGTCGTTTGAGTATTAGCCGATCCCTCTCGTTGTGATTTGTTGTCTCGTTTTTTTCTGTCTGGGAAGGACGAGATATTTTTGTTTTTTTCCCATCTGGAAGTTTTTCATGAGCGGGTCCGAGAGATTTTTGATGATGCCGAAATGAAGCGGTGCCATGCGCAGCGAGAGGACTAGGAGAGAGGGGTGGCAGGGGGGGGGGGGGGGGGCAGATATGGCGTGCTGGAGATACTGTCGAAAGTAGTGGGCTTGCGATCGGGGCGATGGTGGTAGTGAGATGGATGGGTGGATGTCGAGAGTTTGGTGTTGAGCGTGTTGTGGTGGGCTGGTGGATGGGGGAGGGGGGTGGAAGCCCGTCGAGATGGTTGCATAGTGTGGTTAGTGTCGATGAGCACGAGGCTCTTAATAGAAACTGCCTGCCGTGCCCGGCACAAGCGAGCGAGCAGCCGTTCGCTACACACGACGTTGATGTCGCGGGGCGGGTATACCTGCAAGCGATGAGGGGTTACCAGAAGTTTCCTCCAAGAACAAACTTGACCAGTAGGAAGAACTGCGCGCAGGAAAAACGCCCCAGGGTTGTGGTTGATGTGTTTATTTTTTCGGGGTGGGTGGGTGGGTGGGAGGGTGGTGGCGGTTGCATTCGCCAGGAAAGTAGTGTACCATTCCTGCTTTTTGTTGGACTCGGCCTGTGTGGGGTAAGGCACCTATAGCTTTTCCTGTGTGCCTAGTACTCTCGTTCGTTGCTCTGCTGTTATAGATGGCTGCGCGATGTTTTCCGGGAAAATGTTTGGCTTGAGTCTAGAGTACGTACAGCAGCAGCGGGCACGGAATCCTCTTCTCTCGCTTGCGTGGGCGATCAGTTTTGTTTTTTACGGAAAAGTCTCCGGGAAAAAAGTCCGATTTTTTGTATTGTTGGATGGCTATATGTTTCCTCTTTTTTTTTTTTAATCGCTCGCGAGTACATTACTAGGTGTGGTCCGGGACAGAACATGCCGCCTGGAGCGCTAGAAAAACTGCGGCGACTCCGGCAGGGCATCCCGCGTGCTAGTGTGTGTTTTTGTCGCCGCTAAGTTTAGACGCAGGTCAGACGGCCTGCACTTTTGCTTTTGCAAGAGGACGGTTTTAGCATGAACGTGTAGAGGCCGGCTCAGGGTTAGGGGCGCTTGTGTATTTGACTTAATTTAGGCTTTGGTGACGGAAGATTTTTGTGCAGGCCCCAGAAAAAAGAGAAAGATATGCCAGAGATGGGGGGGAAGTTGGGACTCCTTCTCGCAGGATGTGTGTTTAGTGGTGTTAGATACAGAGCGTGTCGTATCAGAAGTTTCGATATGGCGAAGTTTCGAACAATCTTTCGACGTATCAAACGCATTTTGCCCTCTCCATCGTCCCCCTGGCATTCTCGTATTGTTTATGGATGAAGAACGGTATCGACTATCGATATCGTAACGATTTTTTTAATCGGACTCGACTATCGTTCGATTCCATCACTTTTTTCGTTTGTCGGCATGGTGTTGAACTCGATTTTCGTTCGACATCGATTTGGGGTGTTTGATTTGTTGTTTCGGAATCGATTATGGTTCGATATCGATTTTTTTTTTTCTTGTCGGCATCGTATCCAACTCGATTATCGCGCGATATTGATTTGGTGTTTCGTTTATCGTATCGAAACCGATTATCGTTCGATATCGATTGGGCTTTTCGTTTATCGATATCGTATCGAAATCGATTATCGTTCGACATCTATTTGGCTTTTGCGTTTATCGGTATCGCGTCGAATCCGATTATCGTTCGAAATCTATTTGGCTTTGCGTTTATCGGCATCGAACTCGATTACCGTTCGATATCCATCATTTTTTTGTGCTAAAATTGAAGGCTGCCTCGGACATGGCTCTCTGTGAAACCCTCCGTTTTGGGTAAAAACTACTGGGAGTTAGGGTAGGATAATTTTTGCTTGTACGTAGTAGCGACGAGGTTAGGGTGAGAGGTTGGTCACACACGTCGTCTAGGCCAGAATTTTCAACTCTACTAAATATATTGTGTCTTTTTTCTTTTTTTTTCCGGTCGATAGTTTTTTCTTCATTAGTTGCGATGGCGCTCCCTCCGCTTTTTTTTGCCAAAATGCCTCCGTGCAGCAGTTGTGGGGGACGACAGGGCAACGGTAGTGTTTTACAGTAGAGTATTGCTATGGTAGATTATGTAGTTCGGGTAAAAGGTAGAATAAGTACTGACTTACCAGTGTACTGATACTGGGTATACAAGTACACTGGTACTATGAGTACTGATTTACCAGTGTACTGATACTGGGTATACAGGTACACTGGTACTATGAGTACTGATTTACCAGTGTACTGATACTGGGTATACGAGTACACTGGTACTGATGTGCCATTATACCTGTATATGCCGGTTCGCTGGTACTGCAGCAGCAACACCATGCGTTTACGATGCGGAACGGCGGTTGGTTCACTTGGAGCCAATCGTGTGAAGGCATGTATGTTTATATGGCCTCTTTCTTGCCCCTGGTGTTGCTGCCTTGCTTTGTTCTGTTTGCGTAGCATACTTTTTTTGTGGGCATATTGAGCATCTACAGCGGCGTCACTCCTCTCTCCTGTCATGTGCCGAACGAGTATGTGCGTATGATACATGTACTGTACTACCTGGTGCGTGTTTGTTGCAGCCTTGCTTTAATGTTTCACCCAACCTAGAGCTTTTTTTCGTTGTATTATTTACGTCGTGCGATTACCATAACACACCCTTGTCAGGAAAAGTAAGGATCGTTCAGATATTGATATTAATAGCCAAACCGTCCCTGTATTGTGGCACAGTCGGCCGGGGACCGCCCGAGTGGAGACCGGATTTTTGCCGTGCCTTGCGAGCTGATCGGTCCTTTTGTTCTGTCGAATCCTCGAAAATTCGGGGGCTGGAGTAATCGTTATTCAGCGGCCCACGAGTGGCATGTATGTGCGGAGAGTTGAACAAAATGGTGGGCTGGAGTTTGTATTTTTTTTTTTTTTTTGGGGCGCGGCGAAAACTCGTGGGCTGGAGTTTGTTGTGTGGAGGCCCAGCGGCATGTATGTGCAGGGTGCGAAAAATCGTGGGCTGGAGTGGAGGTTGGTTGTTTTTGGGGCCCAGCGGAATGTATGTGCAAGGTGCTTGAAAAATCGTGGGTCTGGTGGCCGGGTGGTGGTGGTGGCGGGTGCTGAGGCTAGGCCGGTTGATTTTTGGTTGGTTGTTTTCCGAGAGGTCTATCGTAAACCCTTTAGTACCGCAGTCGACTGTCCCGTTTTCGGGACAGAGTAGTTGGAAGTTTGAGTGATTTGTGCCCTAAATGGGAGTGCAGTTTTTGCCCTGGAAGGGTCATGTAGGGTCGAGACGATGTTTAATCTTGATGAAGTAGCAAAAAAAACAGCCGTCGTCGTTGTTGCCGTCGCGTGAACGAAAACAATCGTCGTCATGCATGCGAATGTGTGTGTTTGTGTTTTTTTTTTTTTTTTTTTCCGTGAAAAAGAAGAAACACTCATTGGTGTTCACATGAATAGTTAGGGGGGAGGGGGGAAAGGGGTGGGTTCAGAGTAATGGAGAAAGAGAGAAACAAATGCGACGAAAACAATCAATCGTCGTCATGCATGCGAATGTTTTTTTTTTTTTGTTTTTTTTTGTTTTTCGTGAAAAAGAAGAAACATTCGTTGGTGTTCCATGAATAGTTGGGGGGGGGGGGGGGAAGGGGGTGGGTTCAGAGTAGTGGAGAAAGAGAGAAAAACAAATGCGAAATCTGCACACGCGCCTGTTTTTCGGTTGTTCTTCGTGGATGTTGTGATGCTTCCTCTGGTACTTGGTGTGATAGCATGCTGTTTTGGGCAGAATCGCCGGGACGCCTCGGATACGTTTTCCCTCCAAAATTTGTAGACTATGAAAATGCTACGTAATAAAATATGAACCATGTACTAGTATACACGATGAGCTCATGTTTCTGTCCCTCCTAGTGGACTGGAATCGCCCCTTTTTTTGTCGGGGCACTTGGTTGGGTGAGGCCAGTTAACTTGGCGCTCTACAGCAGTAGGCCGGTGGTCACGACAGAAAGGGGTAAGAAGTTCGGTTGGGACCATCGGCCGAAGCCAAGAGGCTTCATCCAATCCAACACTCGCATGAAATGATCCTTAAACCTATTTACAGTAGAACTGCACTCCCGTTTTGGGGAAAATCCACGTGGAATTTGAGTAGTTCCTCCCCAAAACGAGACTGCAGTTCAAAAAGGGTTTTAACAGAGAGGAAATGGTACTTCGTACAGCAGTCTTCACATCGCTGTCCAATCGAATGGATAAACATTTTGGAACAAAGGTTGAGAGGTTGGAATCACATCTTTGTGTAAGATTATCTTGTCGTCGGGCGCCAAACAAACGTGTAATATGGCCAAAAACGCGTGAATGGTCCTTGCATAAAGGAATCCTCGTGCGATATCTAAAAACCGGGGATTTATCGGGCCATCCCCTCTTTTTCGACACTTTTTTTGTTTCCCGTATTTGGGTGCCAGACAGTCGTGCAAGGTGCCAAATATGTGAAACGGTACATACACATTTCCGAACAACCCTGCGGTCCGCATGCATTGGAACAGAGCGGTGTCGGACATATCGTCCAGACCGTTCCCACTTCTTGGGGTAGACCTTTCAGGCCAGGTGATCTACATGATCTGTATGATCTAGCTCGTATTTCTGGGTTGGAGACGTGTAATCTGCATGACCTATGGACAAGTTTCCTGGCTTTCTTTGATCTGTACTGCACAGATCCTGCACCTCATTGTCAGAAAGGCAGGTTAGGCACTACTACCTGGCATATACCAGTAGATGATATAGATAGATGCTCTATCTGTAGATGATCTATCCGTCCGAGTTGTGCTCGATATCCAACCACGATCGATTGTGGCGCAGGAAGTGCCTACCTATGATACGGTACGGTACGTACGCTCGTTTATGTGCTGCAGCAGGCAGTTAAAATGGCAGTTTTAAACTAACGCGAAACCCCCCCCCCCCCCCCCCCCCCCCCCCCCCCCCCCCCACGATTCGTGACATTTTTTTGTGAGTAGTTTGGCGTTTAGTATGTCACGTTTTTTGTGATGGCATCACGTACCAGTAACCAGTATACAGCCATAAAGCGGTGCCATACGTACCGCCAGTACGAGAGCACGTGACGTGTGTTACTAACGGATACATCTGCCGTACGTAGATTGTATCCGTACGAGGAGACAGAGAGTTACGTGCTATTACGGGGGTCCGTAGTTAATGGGACCAAATTTTGCTAGTAAAAATAGGTAAATATATAGATTTTTACGTATACCATAGGTCCTATTAACTATGGACCCCCGTAATACGAGTATGAGAACACGTGACGTGCTACGCAGTAAAGGAAACGTCAATTACGGGGGTCCATAGTTAATAGGACCTATGGTATACATAAAAAACTATATATTTGCCTATTTTTACTAATAATAGTTGGTCCTATTTACTATGGTCTCCCGTAATAGTAGATCGTACATGAGCGAAGATACATGGTTCAGGGGACAATCTGGCACTCGACTGTCCCCCTCTGTCGCACTCTGTTCCTGTACCCTAATTGAGTTCTCCATGAGATAAGCAATAAGAAGAACTTTACCAAGAGTGCCCCTGGCCGTTCGATATCCCTGTGTCCTCTCCTCTATGAGCCTCTATGAGGCACCATGACATTTTCTGAAATGAAAAGCGTTTTGTTTTTTGGGTCATCAGACTGCGACAGATTACATCACTTTTCCTTGTTACAAAGATTTCGCGACAAACAATCAAGTACATCGCATCACGATTTCGTGACAAAACAAGTAACACGATTCGCGAAAATGTCACATTTTGTACGTACGTAGTGACGACTTGTGGCATTTTTTTCTAATAGTTAGGAACGACCTTAACTGAAAAAACCGCCGCGTTGTAAGCGACACACAAAATTGTACTAAATTACTAGACCATTTTATTAATCAATCAGGCACCACTTGTCTAATTTACCACCAAGCCAAGTACTTCCGACAAGGCGCAACACTCAACTCGTTCCCGTACGTGTACAGATAATACGACCCACCCAACTACTCAAGTCAACCCCTCCCCCAGCTACCCCCCCCCCCCCCCTCCATACTTCACACACACCAGCCAGAGCCAGCCGTGTGTTCTTCTCTTGGACTCTACCCCCCCCCCCCGACATCAGCATACAAAATATTACACAACACGCCAAAACCCCACTCGCTCACGGGCGGGACGAAACGAGTCCACAAAGAAAAGGGGGGAAAACAAGATGCATACGGTACGTACGTAGCGAGGTTCACTTAATCGAGAGCCAAAAATAGCGAAACGCCAGGAACTACATACACTATGTGCTACAATGCTAATTGCACGTGGACAAAAACAAGTCCGCTGTGGGAGATTTTCACCCGAGGTCGACACCACTACCGACCCTGCTCTCGCTTGGCACCCCTACCTCATCCGGACCCGATCCCTCCAAACTGGCCCTGAGCATATCGTTAGTCATTACAGTAGACGCCGGCAGGGCGCACTTAGCACCCTGATCCGGCGTGGACTTGATCCACCAGAATCTAGGGTTTCCACCAAACGGCCACGGCACACAAAAAATAAGGTAACAACTACTCCCATAAAACCTGCAGTCTACGACAAGAAGTGTTTGACCTGTGATATTCTCCCACACACAGCAGCATGCAGCAGGCTGCTCGTGTCTAGGCAAACAATTGCGGCAAAATAATCGCAGGCATTCTTACAAAAAACCGTCACCGGCACACCGCAGTAGTAGTAGCATCAAGACCAACCTATCAGAGGAGACCGCGGTTTGAACCCTTTTGACTGACCGCCCGTACACTAAAACCAGCATATTAAGGCCGAAAGAGATCGATTTGCCGCACGCGCCCAAATTAACCCTCCGGGAATTCAGAGGGGGAAACCAACCCTCCGGGAATTCAGAGGGGGACACCAATCCTCCGGGAATTCAGAGGGGGAAACCAACCCTCCGGGAACTCAGAGGGGGAAACCAGCCCTCCGGGAACACGGAGGGGGAAATTGCTCATAAAAAATGGTGACTACGCAGCAGCAACGCTAACAACTAACTGCGTGATTGGGGGATGGTATTCTACAACATAGTGTCCTAGTTACAATGGTTGATGCAAGTAGGAGTCATACGGCATAGATAGGCGCAACGCGATCAATCCTCTACCCCTCCTTCTGCGCGTAGATGGTTGACAAACACCGAATTCAGGAGTATATCAACCATTGTTTCGGTCGCTATATACCTTTGAAGGGCTCCCAAAGGGGGTTCATATAAAGTGTCTTTGGTATAAACTTCACCCGTATGACTATACTATACCAGTGCCTTGGTATACCGTATCAAAGGGGGGTGATAGGATAACACACGGGTGGTAAGATAACACACCCCCTGTCATGAATTTCCCAGCTGAGTTTCTCCAACCCAACGGGGGTACACACGATACAAATAAATGGCGGCTTTGGAAATATCTCGTCGAGATCCGTTGAAATCTTTTCCCGACAGATCTCATTGAAGATACTTCCGAAATATCTCGCCGTCGAGATCTTTCCGAGATATCTCGTCGCTATATTTCAGACAGATCTCGTCGAGATCTTTCCGACATATCTCGTCGAGATTTTCCACAGTAGTATGTACCAGGTGCATTCCGAAATATCTCGTCGAGATGACGAGATATTCCGGAAGGATCTCGTCGCTATCTTTCAGACAGAGATCTAGTCGAGATCTTTCCGACATATCTCGTCGAGATTGTTCCACAGTAGTATGTACCAGGTACATGTTGTGTATCGCTCGGCGTTCGGACTCTCCCCGATTCCGAGACAACCAAGCTTGGAAAATCCGTCGGCTGGTGGGTGTCAACACGGTTTGTATGCATGAGAAACGTTTGTTCCAACGGGATGTGGATAGTTTCCACGCTTCGGACAAGATCATCGATTCCCACTCCACGAATGATTTAGACCTCTCAAGGCAAAACCAATTCTCCCCAATCCTGTGTGATCTAAGGTAGCTCATGTTGGCGGGTGGGACCCGTATAATCAGCATGGCCTACAGCAGCAGCACAAGTTTTTCCTGGGGTTGGATGTGTACTGTTGCAGATCCTGCACAACCTCTCACAGCGGCAGCTGATGAGCTAGATCATCTATCTGCAGATGATCTATCTGCACATGATCTATCTGTTCGTGATTTGTCCCAGGTGTGGCTAGTTCATAATCCATGCCGCAAGAAATACGTACACAAAACGTAAGAATGCCAGATACCAGGAGGAGCTGCCCGACGGCGGAGGGGCAGTACAAAAATATTGGAACCAGACGTACGTACAACTGACTCGTCCAGGCAAAGCTTTCTGAGAGTAGACAGGACATGAGGGGCGTCTCCCCGGCACTACGCAAGGCTATGCTATGACTTGGTCATCCTTGGCTAACATATACCCCCACCAATCAGCTACATATCGTACAATGCGCACACCAATCAGCTGTGTATTGTGCAATATCTCCACCAACCAGCTGAATATTGCACGATACCCCCATAAAAATCAGCTGATTTTTGTACGATATCTCTTCGAATCACCTGATTACTGTGATATATCTCTCCACCAATCAGGTGTGTAGTATTACGCCTCCGCCATTCGGTTTTGCTTTTATTACCTAGCACGAGGCGACGGAAAAACAGGACTGAAAATAAATCTCGCTCAAGACGCATCGCCGCTGCTATATAGACTAGGGGTGCATCTATCCCTACAAAAACAAGATAAGAAAAAATGAACCGCTCCGTTCGAACAGGTAAGTACGTACATCGTTTCCTTCAAGATGAACCTACTTCTGTTTTTCTCGAGGATAGAAAAGGAAAACCTTCCGGACGCGCTTACTCCCCAACCCGCAACACAAAAGGCCAACCGGTGTTATAAGCGTCTTCCACAGAAAAAAAAAATAGACGGAAAAGCGACGACGGCTTTTATCGATCAGCGATCAATCAATCAATCAATCAATCAATCAACCAATCAACGAGCGGCTCGGGAAAAATGTAAAGGACCCGCGAATGCTCTAATACGAGGGGCTACAATAATCAGAACCGACGATGAACCCAAAAACCATACCACTGCCCCAAACTAATACGACTGTTACGTCTTCATCGTAATGTTGAAACGGTCTTTATATTTCCGGCCGGAGTGGTGTAACCCGGTGCGTTTACACACCACCTTCGGTTCTGATTATTGTGTCCCTCCGAAATCGACTACTCGGTCCTGCAAGAGACCGAGGCCAACAAAAAGTGCGCACATTCGAAAACGGAAGGGAAAACCCTCGTTGCCGCTGCTTCAACCGGAAAAAGAAAAATAAACCGAAAAACAAACAAATCTGAAGAAAACAAACAATAAATAGAAAATTAAGTCGAAACTATACACGCAAAAAAAAAAAAAAAAAAAAAAAACAATACTCAAACTTCCAACTACAGACACGAAACAAAAATCAGACCAGAAATGAACGGAAATACTATTGTACTGCTGTAAGTAACGTCGATCTAAAAAAAAACGGCATGTTTTTCGAAAAGTCCTGAGGTGTGCGAGTAGCTATCTATCCCCGTGTCACCTGGTGTCACGTAAAAAACAGTAGATTCGCGCCGCGCGCTACCATCGAACCATCGAAGAGAAGGCGGCGCAAGCCCTCTTTTTCCCTCCCTCTCTCTTGCGCGACGATCTGATCTAGAAAGCTGAAGCAAGAGAACGCTACTGCTGTAGCGCTATTGCTCTCTCTCTCCCTCTCTCTTGCGCGACGATCTGATCTAGAAAGCTGAAGCAAGAGAACGCTACTGCTGTAGCGCTATTGCTCTCTCTCTCCCTCTCTCTTGCGCGACGATCTGATCTAAAAAGCTGAAGCAAGAGAACGCTACTGCTGTAGCGCTATTGCTCTCTCTCTCTCTCCCTCTCTTTTGCGCGACGATCTGATCTAAAAAGCTGAAGCAAGAGAACGCTACTGCTGTAGCGCTATTGCTCTCTCTCTCCCTCTCTTTTGCGCGACGATCTGATCTAGAAAGCTGAAGCAAGAGAACGCTACTGCTGTAGCGCTATTACTAAGGAAGCCCGCGGGATGCATTTGCGGGTCCTCTTCTGAAACGAACACAAAACAACTAAATATATATATACTACACCTATAAATAGACCTATGAAGTACTCGAAAACGGCTCAAAAACTCCACGACAACAAGAACAACCCATCACCACCCCCCCCCCCGCCCCCCACGTGAACAGATGGGGTACGAATGTCGTCGCCCTCACCTGGATCAATAAACGGTACCACCCTGGACGTCAATACAGGCCTCCATTCAACACTGAATTAAACATCAAACGGTGACTATATTTCCGGCCAGTACGTATCAGTAAGAAACGACCTTCTACCAAAGGGCTGATGTTGCTACGGTTCGTTAGCATTCCATCTCACAACCAATTCATATATTTTAGCTCTCCCACCGTTTTCGTCCCCTGCACCCCCTATGAGCAAAAAAACCCCCCCCCCCCCCCCCCCCCCCCCTCACTAGAAACGCCTTCGACATTCCGTACAAAACCCAACAACCACCACCCTCCAACGGCAGTGGTCGTCACTTCCGCCTTCTCACCAGCGCCCCAGCTTGATCCCAAAAGACAAGAAAAAAAAAAAAAAAAAAAAAACTAGAATAAACACGCCTCCGTCTTGCTCGAGAAAACGCCACCACAGCCCTAAATCAGGAAAACCCTCACGGCGAGCAGCAGCAGCAGCAGTAGAGCCAGGGCAAACAACAGGCGGGACCAATCGACCGCCCGTCTGCCCGTCCGTCAGCCGAGCGGAGATCGTTGTCAACCTTTTTTTTTTTTCCCCGGGGGTTATACATATGGTACGTCGTTCGAACGACAAACAATAACCGCAAACAGCAACATGAAAAAAAAAAAGCACACGAGCAACCAAGAACAACCAACGTCGTCACCACCACCACCATCACCACCACCACCATAAAGTAGGCAACACCACACAAGACACTCTTTTACTATTCTAGCGGGCGAGGCTCAAATGATTACGCCAGGCAAGGGAGTGTCTGTCCGACACCAAAATACGTAACAGGAAAAAGAGAACAGGCGTTCTTGTGTTCCGCGAATAAAACAAACAAACGCGCAGGGCAAAAACAAGCATACCTTTTGCTCCTCTCAAACTTCTCACCCGGTGTGCTTCGTACTCTGCATGTATCCCCACCGTCACTGCTCCCACCACCAACCGATAACAAAAGAAAAGAAATCGACGGCTACCCTGTACCCCCCTCAACAAACCCACCTCCCACTTTTTTCTCGGGAAAAAAAAATTACTCGGAAAGGTTCCAATCATTTCATCCATAAAAAATCTTGAGTTCTTATTTTTCAAGATTGGGACCATTCTCGCAATGGTATACTAACGGTTTTATCCACCCTTTTGCACGAATACCGCAGCATAAACAACCCAGTGCTCACTCCAAGTAATTTAACCCCCTCCGAAAAAACATTAAGGTAGGCACAGTTTCCGCGGGTGAAAACAAACCCGGCGCCGTTTTTTTTTTCTTATCAGTAGTCATCCTCCGTGTCGCAGTTTTTTCGTACGAGTCGCTTGAGCCTCATCGGGGAGGGCGGCGGAGGGTCCGGGGTGGTCGCGACCAACACGCGCTTAGGCAACAGACTCCTCCGTTCAGCTCCCTTCACCTTCTTCGGCGTGCCGCGCCCCTCCCCCTCCCCCTCCCCTAACCCCGCCTCCTCCACCACTATCCGCGACGCCGCGCCCATGCCCATTCCCCACTCTACCACCCCTGCCCGTCAAGCTACGCGGTTCGGAGAAAGCCGCTCGTACATCATTCGGCGAGGTTTTGGTCCTAACGCTGGAGGCGGTACTTGTACCGGGGGTCCCCTTGCCTCCGATGAAACCGTCGCCGTGGTACCTGGTGGGGCCCCCGGGGGCTCCCTCGTTCCGACCGGGGGGGTGCCCCGAGAGGGACCCGTACTTGTGGGGCAGCATGAGGGACTCTATGCGGAGGTCCTTGAGCCGCAGCAGTTTCTGAGGGTGTGGGGGGTTGGGCGAAAGGAAACGGTGGGAGGATGAGGTTATAAATAGGCAAATGTTAAGATAACCACACCTTCGTCGTTGTCGTCATATCAGTTTACGTCCACCCCTAGAGAATAAGAGAGAGGGGGAGGGGGGAGTCAATGTAAGGAGGCGGTTGCGCATCCGCGGGGAAAGGGCGCGAAAGACTTGTACTTGCGCCGCAAGAGCTCCTTGAAGCGCTGCGTACGTATATCTTCCACGACAACGGACAGCTGCTTTCGGCCGATACAACATACCACCATGTCACTGAATAATAATAAACTGTTTTATATTGACATTTTAATCCAAGAGTTACTTACACCTCGGGGATATATTGGTGCTTCTTGTGACAAACACTTCTATCATGTACCTGGTGCCTGCTACCAATTTGAAATCATGCCTCCAAGCACGACTTTCGCCGCAATTTCCGTCCGCCGTCGAAAATTCACTTCATCGACACATCCCCTATATACCTCATACCCTCCCCCCACCCTTCCTGTCCCCCCCGCACACCACCCGAAAAAAAAAACGGCGACAAAAACGCACAAACGGTAGACGTATGCCAGGGTACAAAAAACCAGAAACGCTATACCTGGTACCTGGTATATTTATACAAACAAGAAAAGCGTGCGACACCACAAGAATACCGTTTCACGGCCGTGCCGCACCCCACACGACACACGCCACACGCCGCGCCACGCAACGCAAGACAACCCAACGCAACGCCTCCGCCGCGCCGCGCCGCGCCGCGTCCCCCCACACCCTCACCTCAAACGCGCTCGACCTCTGCTCCCACCCTCTCTCCAAGCGCTTGATCCGAACGAGCGCTACTCGGAGCTCGTGCCTCTCTAAACCCTCGCCCTCTGAAGATGACGTAACCCGATCGGTCGCGTGTACTCCTCCCCCGCCCCCGCCCCTACCCCCCTCCGCCACCGCCCTAATTCCTCCGGCCGAGGGCGAGTGCTGCCCCGCTCCGGCCAAAAACACCACCTCTTTTGTCGCCGGCGCCCCCGCGCCCCCCCCCCGGGGAGGCCCCCTCGCGCTGCTTCTCGCGCCTTCCCGAGCGGACGCCCAGAATCCGCCGCTTTCGTCGTCGCCCGAAACGTCCGCGGAGGTACCCACAGACGTTCCCGCGGCTGGACCCACCCCACGCGGCGCGTCGGACCGCCGAGGGATCGCACTCCCTTGCCGAGGTATCAGAGAGGGTGTCAAGGCCTGGCCGTTCGATCGACGCTGCTGCTGCTGCTGCTGCTGCTGCTGCCGCTGCTGATCGTCGTCGTCGTCTTCTTCTCCCTCCCTCTGCGACCAAGGCTGCTGCGCCCGCCTGAGCCCCTGGTTATGCCGCCTTCTCCCGGGAGTTCCGCCCCCTTTCGACTTCGGCTGGAAACCGAACCTCCGGTGGTTGCGCCCCGCCTCCCCTCCCTCCCCCCCCGCCGCCGCCCCCTTCCGAGTGTCATCGCGGGCAGGGATCGGAGGCCTCTTGCCGCCCCCCGCCCCCGCTGTTTCGGCCCCTGACTCAGACATCGAGTCCTCGCAAGTGACGCGCTTTACTCTCCTCCAGCTGGAGCCCCCTCCGCCCTCCTCCTCCACCTGCTCCCAATCCCGATGATAACCGTTACCTCCGCTGGATTCGGGAGTCCTATCGCCCCCACCACCACCACCACCACCGCTGCGTACTCCGACCGTGACCACGCCCACCCCGGCAGAAGGCGCCGCCGCTGAAACCGGCACCGGCGCCGGCATCGACACCCTGGCGTCCCGCTCCTCCTCCTCCTCCTCCTCCGCCTCCGACCGCCACAAGCAGCGCCCGCGTCCGCCGCTTCGCCCCGACCCCCGCCCTTCGTTTCTTCTGCCACTCTTAGCCGCCGCCGTCACCGCCGACGACGAAGAAGCCCGGAGAAGCTTCGTCGGGGAGGTACCACTGCCGCCGCCACCACCGCGACGCCTACCACCGGCCCTCGAGGAAGAGGCACCGGTGGCACAAACGCCACCGCCACCCTTAATGCTACCACCCTTAGCGCCAAGGTTGAGGTCGGGAGACATCGCGGGGGAGACGGAAGAAGCGCCGAGCGGCGACTGAGGCTCGTCGCGGTGCGCCGCCGACGCTGCCACACCCGATTTCCATCCTGGGGTGGAAGGGGACGGCAGTCCGGCAGCCCCGCTGTTCCAGGAGGGGGCGTTTTTTTTTTCCCATCCCTGAGGCGTTGTTCCTCCCGCCCAAGAGTCGTCGCCGCTGCATCGTATGCGGGGGGAAGGGGAGAGAGGGGCAGGGGGGGGAGGGAGCGGGGAGGTTGGCAAACGCGGCAAAACTAAATAACGGTCCTCATACCGATCTTCGCAACGATCTTCGCGATTTGCTTGTCTCCTGCTCGTTTGCACCAATATCAAGATCAAGACCGCAGACCACAGGGTACAGCGCCCTTGTGCCGTCCTTGCATGGGTGACCACGTTCAGGAGTTCGACCTTCACCCCCGCGCCAGCGCGTGAGCTATACGTAGCTCGAAAGCGTATGTCATTGTTAGAGCCTCCTCTAGGGCATGAAATACCGCATGACCTAGCGCGTGCGCTGCGGCACGTGACCTATCGCGTCATCTATCCCCAACCCTAACGCCGGAGCAAACGCCGGAGCTTACGCGCGAGCTAACGCGCGAGCTCGAGCGTGAGCTAGCGGGCCACCGAGCAGACGGCTTAGCGTTAAGGACTACAAGCAACGTGGGTAAATAGCGTTTCCACAAACAATAACGCGTGGGGTGAGTGAAAGAAGTGGAGTGGTCACCTGCTAATGCCGACGTCTCCCGTGGCGAAAGGGACGTTAAACGCCGACGAACCCCATTTTCTGCGAAGGGCGCCACCGCCCCCCCCCCGCCCCTCGATCGCCAGCGTATACCGACGACCGATTTGATCGCCTGGACGCGAAGCACGAGAAACGTCCGTGTGGTGCGACGCATTCGAGGGCCATAGCAAGAAAGGAGGGGAGGGGGGGGGGTACTCGTTGTCATGCATTGGCCGTAGTCATTGGACCGTAGACACTCGCACGCCTTCCGGGACGGAGCGCCGTTCCTACTCCAAATAGAGACACCTCCAACATTTGGGCACTCATCACGTTTTTCCACATAAATATATATACATATATGTAAGAATGACATGGACACCCTTTTCGCTAGCCTTATCCTCTTCCTGTTGGAGCGTGTGCTCATGGTCGTGCATGGCCGTAGTCGTATGATCATAGACCCGCTCGCATCCTTGCAATGCCGGGACGGAGCACGTCGGGTTTTCACCGACCATGCAGACATCGCTTGCACCAAGCGCGAAGCGAAGCTAAAAGGTGAGGTGTTCGGCGAGAGTCGCACGAAGGGTGAGCTGCATCCTGTTGAGAACCGGCGGTGAAGTGGACTTTCTTGCATATGGTATGTGGATGACGGTGTCGAGCTAACTGAAATGTTTTCTGGCGTCGCCACCAGAGACAGCAGTGGGCATACAATGAGCATGCTGAGCACATGAATTTGAAGGGGGGTGGGGAGGGTTCACAAGCGCGGGGGCGGAAGAGGGGGCAGGGGGCACGGACATGTGCGCGTGCGTTTCGAGAGAGGAAAGTCCTGAGGGGCCAACCGGGGAGCACGCACGACCGACCTTCAACGCGCTCGTACAACACAACCAGATGGTTATATCTTACATCCTACGCACGCGCAAAGAACCTACGTACTTGCGCAAATTTCCACCGCAAGAGAAAGGGGCCGAAAGGGCAAAAATGAAACAGAAAAAAAAAGGACAAACCATACGAAAATCGGATCTTTTTTTTTTGGAATCGAAAACCGAAAATTTCAAAAATTTCAAAAAATTGAATAAAAATTAGCGCATCGGACACCTCGTGTGAGAAAGAGCATGGGACAGGCCAGCCACTGCCCTTGAGGAACACCTGCGACTGCGACAAACCAACATCATCGGCCCATCCGTGGACAGCCACAAGCAACGCCTCCTTATTCCTCACCTCCCGGCAGACATCATTGCCATCGTCTCAGTTCTCTTCGCCTCCCGCAGGTGCATGCTGTGTAGCTGCGGACCGTGCGGGGAGGGAAGAAGATAGGGTTATATACAAGAGGAGGCATTCGTGGGACTGGGGGGGGGGGGGGGGGGGGGGGGGGGTGGGGCGGGGGGGGGGGGGGGGGGGGGGGGGGGGGGGGGGGGGGGGGGGGGGGGGGGGGGGGGGGGTGGGGGGGGAGGGGGGGGGGTGGGGGGGGGGGGGGGGGGGGGGGGGGGGGGGGGGGGGGGGGGGGGGGGGGGGGGGGGGGGGGGGGGGGGGGGGGGGGGGGGGGGGGGGGGGGGGGGGGGGGGGGGGGGGGGGGGGGGGGGGGGGGGGGGATACCCATGTCATGCATGTTCGAGGTCGTATCACCATAGACTCTCGCATCCCTCCAATGCCGGGACGGAGCACGTCGGGTTTTCACCAACCAGACAGACATTGCTTGCACCAAGCGCGAAGCGCCGTGAGGTGTTCGGCGAGTCGCATGGAGGGTGAGCTGCATCCTACAATTAACAAGAACCGCTCCTGAGGCGGACTGTCTTGCATATGGGTGACACCATCGAGTGAATAGGGGGGGGGGGGGGGGGTACTCATTGTCACGCATGGCTGTAATGGTTTGACCATAGGCTTAGCGGGGGGAGGGGACGACGAATGGAGCGAACACTGAGGCTTAGCGGGGGGAGGGGACGACGAATGGAGCGAACACTGAAAGGTCGTACAGGCGGAGCACGTGCAAGCGCCTCAAAAGAGGCGTACGAGCTGCAGGGGCACCGTAGGTAGGCTGTACACGAAAAAAAACAACGCACACACACACAAATGGTGGTGCAAAGAAGCACGAAGCAGGCAGACAGGCAGGCAAAATCCCACTCCCGTTTCCCCACTTTTTCGTTGCCTGTTGTGTCGGGAAACCCGGGATGTTTCTTGGGGAAAATGAAACCTGACAACGGGACCAATTCGGACACCGTGCAACCGTCTAAGCGGCCACAACACCAATCCGCATAATAAATCTAAAATACTTGCGTATGACCGGTGAACAACCAACTTCGTCTGAGAGACACGTCCACAAGCAAGTGAAAAAAGGCGGAGCATGATGGTGACGCCCACCCCCCCCCTAAATTATACCAGGTATTCAATCAGCCCTCAGTAATCAGGCTCGTGCGAGAGCCCTACCCCCCCCCCCCCCCCCCAAAAAAAAAAAAAATCCATCCATTCGACGCTGGCATCCGTACGGAAGAAGGGTCCACCTCACAATGGGTTCTTAGTGGGATTCACCCTTCATGCGATTCGCCGAACAACTTCACGCCGCTTGGCGCAAGCAATGTCAAAGCCTGGTCTGTTGAAAAAACCCAACGTGCTCCGTTCCGGCCTTGTAGGAGTGCGAGGGTCGGCCGCGCATTTACATGCGTAGCCCCTGCCCCCCCCCCCCCCCCAACTCCGTCATAGCAACGACTGCAGGTAGGCATACAATCAGCAACAAGCACTCAGGCTGCCGCGAGAAAAAAACGCTCCCCCCCCCCCTCCTCCTCCCCCCCTAACTCCTCCGTCAAAGCACAACGCCTGTCGGTATGCATGCAAACCCCGGCGGCGCCTCACCTGTCGCTTGAGGCGGACAACCTCCGCGCGGAGCTCTGCGAGCTGGGCGGCGACCTCATCGGGGGCCGCGACGACGTTAGCGGAGGCGAAGGTGGTGACGCGCTTGGCGCACTCGCCGAACTTAAGGGTGGACAGGGTCTCCTGCGACTGCGCCTCCTCCGGGCTGCAGCAGATGATGAGCACCGTGCTGACAGAGGCCAGCCGCGTCGTGGGGGGTGGGGGGTGGTTTGGTTTGCCGTGCAGGCGTTAGTGTATAGACAAGAGGCGTGCAAAGTAGGGGGGGGGGGGGGGGGGGGGGTGGAGAAGGTTGGCGATGATTACGACGAAACCTACAAGCGTTGCGTACAATAGCGATGCCGTATTAAAAGTGGTTGGTTCGTCTCCGTGGTATGCTGTGAGCACTCGCCGACAGCACGTGGGAAGTGGGATCGCGAGGGCAAACAAACCGACCTACAGTACACGGTACCGATATACGAGGTATTGCAACGGAGGGTTATAACGCTCAGAGGACAAACGGAAGACGCAAATCATACGCCTTGTCCAAAAAGCTCTTCGTTAGCGTCAAAATGTCTCCCAAACCTTTCGAAGGGGACCTACCAGTGAGTACGTTGAGGGTACCAGCGACAAGCGTCCCCAATCCCCACCCCCCCCCTCAACCCTCTCTTCTCCAGCAGACGCACACTTGACAAACTTTGCTCTTACAAAATATAAGAAACAGTACCTTGGGGGGCATACTTTTCTACCGAAAAAAGCAAAAAAACAGACAAACAAACAAACGTTCTCCCCCGACATCTGACGAAACCTCTACGAGTGTAACGCCTCCTCGAAGTATTCCTTCCACACCTCGGACAGATCATCCACAGATCATCTACAGACCATCTAACAGATCATCTAACAGATCATCTACGGACAATCTAACAGTTGATCTAACAGATCATCTAGTAGATCATCTACAGATCGCTCCCATGTGATGATGTAGATCTTGCAGGACAGACATATCTCTGGTCTGTATAATCTAGCTCATGTTGCCGCGGAGGAGCCACATAATCTGCACATCTAGAACATGTTTCCCGGGTTAGATCTATACCATACAGACCTCGCACAACAGCTAAAAAAGGCCGGTAGGGACCTAGATGATCTAGGTCACGACCTATGTGTAGCTGATCTATCTGTAGATCATCCGTATGCCCGAGGTGTGTAAAGCATTCCACCGACCGATACTAAAACCCCCTCCTCACCGGCTGTTCCCTCCGAGAGACTCTTGCAGGAGGCGAGTGAGCTTGCTGTCCCGGAAGGGCACGTGCGGCCCGTTCTCGCTCAACGTCCTGATAACCCTGCCCAGCGTGTGCAGAGACACGTTGATGCTGTTGGCCTCCTCGAGTCTGCGCCCCTCCGCCCCCGTCTTGCCCGCCCTCTCAGACCCGGCCAGGTCAACGAGGGTGAGGCGGCCTGAGACCTTGCAGTCGCGCACGACATCCCGCTAAAATCACGCACCGATGGACGAAGGTATGTCGTGGTCCGCCGCCGCGGCAGACACAACGAACGGCGACGGAACGAAAAAAAAAAACGGCCGAGAGTGCGCGCGCAAGAGAGCACGAGAGAGTTTCCGCGATCCAGCAGAGGCGATGATGGCAAGGCGGGGAGCGGGATTAAGGAGGCGGGGAGCGGAAGCGGGGGGTGTACTCGATATCATGCAGGGGGCGGGGGGTAGGGACAAGCGAAAGTTCGATTGCAAAAAAAGAATGCCGTACAATTGAGACGAGGGCGGAAGAGGTAAAAAGAGAAAACTTAAACACGTACCTGGTATATACACATGATACCACTACTGCACGTACCGTTCATTTTTTTTTTTTACAGTGATGGTGAACGCGGTGGCTGTCTGTCTCCCGCCTACCAGCAGTCAGCAGAACCTCGACCTTCCATGGGTATCGCCTATCGCGGGGGACATAGTTATACATACTGTAGTAATCAGGACTCACGATAAAGCAAAAAAACGTATCCCCTTATCTATGTTCATGAATCCTACTTGGTTCTGACTGCTATGTTCCCCCGTAATACATACCGGGTACCTGGTAGTACTACATACTCTGAGGGTACCCGGACACGGGTATCTACCCGGGTAAATACCCGAGTATACCCGAACAAACAGGTATGCGACCTGGGTACCCCAGAGTATATACCTGGTTTAGTAGGATATATACTCTGAGGTACCCGGGTACATACCGATGCATGAACAAACAACCAGGTGTACTACTCGGGTGCTCTGGAGCATGTACCCTGTATATTAATAGTAGGGGGCATAATCTGGGGTACCCGGGTACATACTGATGCGTGAACAAATAACCAGGTGTACTACTCGGGCACCTCAGAGTATACACCCTGCATATTATTTGTAGGGGGTATACTCTGGGGTACCTGGGTACACAACCGAGTGCAACTGAACAACCAGGTTTGCTACTCGGGTACCCCATAGCGTGCATGTACCCTGCTTACCATAGCAGTAGTAGGGGATCTACTCTTGGGTACCCAGGTACATACCCGAGTATAACCGAAAAAACTAAGGTATATACTCTGGGGTATCCGGGTACATACCCGAGTATAACCATACAACCAGGTTTGCTATATACCCGGGTACCCGAGATTGTGCAACCGACAAAAACAGACCCTTGTGCCCTATCTTACGGTACGAGTATGTACGCGCCAAAACTTGAACATTCTGTAACCAGCCAAAAATGACGTCGTACCCTATCATATATACCTGGTCCAGCCTGAGCATGAAGATGCTGTGGCTCCGGCTGGAGGCCTGGTTCATCAGAGTCGCTGCCGTCATCCGGTGCTTGGCCCCCTCCCTCAGCACGGCAACCGCCTCTTCCAGCGTAGAAACCCGCACTTCTCGCGCGCCGGCTACCTCGACCCCGCGCCCGGACCGCTCCGACACCTGTCATGATGGGCTTGCGACCTTCAGATATGTATATCAGCATATTTTTCGTTTTCGCTCTCGCAACCCGCCATAAATTAGGAGGTCAGCGCTAGCGTCAGAAACGCCTGTGAAGGCCGACGGGCGTGTTTGCCGCCGAGCTATAATACTTACCGCTCTGGGCCAAAGATGTCGGGAGACACGTCAAGCAAGGCAAAAGGTGCGCTGTCAAGGGTGCAGGGCCGAGTGTTCCACACTAAAACCTAGTACTTTGGTGTCAGTCAAGGCATGTCAAGGCAAAGTTGCTGTCTGCGAAGGGGTGAAAGTGCTGTACCCTGACATCTTTGCTCTGGGCGGAAGCACAGGGACCGTTTAGACTTCAACATCAAGATCAATCGATCCTCATATTTGATCCCAGACTGGTATGATACAATACTATACATTTTTCGGGGTTTCTTGCCCACGCACGCAAAATTACGTACAGCAGTAGCGGCCGCGCATCCACCCAACTTCCGAGCAAAAGGGGAAGCGGCGATTTTGATCCCGCGCGGCGTGGCGGGAGACGACAAAACACAAAAAAACACAAAAAAACACAAAAAAAAGGGCCTGCTGCCTTCCTGCAGCTTGCGTACAGCGCACACGTGATTGCAATCGCACATGCACACATACATTCACACTCGAATTATTCTTGCAACGCACACATGCTTGCAACGCGCATACCGCATCACGCTATTACGGGGGTCCATAGTTAACGGGACCAAATTTAGTTAGTAAAAATAGGCAAATATATAGGTTTTTATGTGCATCATAGGTCCTGTTAACTATGGACCCCCGTAATAGGGTGACAAGATAACATACCCCCCCTCGGACGATTTTCAAAGCTGAGTTTCTCGCCAACGGGGAGGGCGTAAGGAGTACGACGAGCGATGGGTCCGTCTATGCAACCTTCTCGGCGGAATCTTTCCAAAGCCACCATTTTCGATGCGTGATCCCCCCACGTTTGGGAGAAAATCGGGTTTGAAATTCGTCCCAGGGAGTGTGTTACCTTATCATCCGTGTGACACGGTACATTCTCCAAGTACAGTATCGGTTCTCTCGTAAGAAAACCGACTTTGAAAATAAAGGTAGCCTTGAGTTCCTGTCTTGAGTACAGTAAGGGTAGTTAATGCCTGTATATATGCGCCAGCCAACAATACCGGCAGCGGCAACCGGCATTATATACTCCGCGCACTGCACTGCCACCCTGGCTACTGTAATCCCATTTGTCTGTGCCAAGCCATTCCACAGGCAGCACTATATATAGCGGGCAACCGGCACTATAATAGAGGGACCAACACCGTATGTAGCCTAGGTGCTCGCCGCCAACAGGAAACTACAAGAAAAGCTACCCCCTTCTCGCTACAGTCAGAAAGAAGGATGTTAGCCTGACATCCGATTTCAGGTGGATGTCGGCCTAACATCTGATCGCAGGTTTCCTACGAGAGCGCCGATTCTGTATGCTTGCAACGCACACATGCTTGCAACCCACACATGCTTGCAACGCATATAAATTTTCACACCTCGGACAGATAATTTTGTTTGCTTCTTTCACAGAATGCGTATGTCGTGCCTGTCGTATCCTGTACGATGACATGGCATTGCACTGATGTCTACTCTCCTTACTGCACAACAATGCAGTATCTCTGGTGCGTAGTTTCGTGATCACATAGCTTGTATCTCTCTAGGATTGAAGAATCGGCACGGACACTGTTTGTGCTGGATGTCGACAGGTAAAAAGAACGGTTTAATGTGAAGAACACACACACTTAATGATCTATTAATAGAGCCTTCAGGGCAGCTGTATGCCCGACGCTGTACGATCTAGCTTACGTGGCCGGGTGGGAGCCTTAAAAACTGCATGATCTGGCACATTTTTCCTGTGTTAGATCTGTACTATATATATTCTGCACAACATTTCATAACGGCTGGTGAGGATCTATAGTAGATGATCTATCTGATGTATACATAGATAGATCACGATCTGTCCGACGTGTGTAACAGTTGCTACACGCAACACAGGATGCCCAGACGAAGAGCGCTCGCTTTACACCAACAAAACGCCAGAGGTTCAGCCAACGTTGACGCATGCACAGTCCCCCCGTGATCCTACGACTACGGCCATGCATGACAGGAGTACCCCCCCCGCCCCGCCGCGACTATCACCCTTACCTTCAAGTTATCGCTGGCGGGGGACAGCAGGTCGCGTATGCGCTCGTTATAAATCTCCACGTACGTCGCCGTGAGGACAAACTCCCACCCTTGCTCCCTCTGCGCGTTCGCGTCCGCCAAGACCGTGGCCACTGCCCTCGGAATCACCCCGGCCTCGGCCCCCAGCGCCGATGCGCCCGACGCGGCAGCAGGAGCAGGAGCAGCAGCAGCAGCAGCAGCAGCAGCAGCAGCAGCAACAGCAGCCGGCCGTCGCAGCCCCGACTTCCCCCCCGGCAGCGGCGGCGGAGGCATTCTCAGCGTTGCAGGAGACAGAGGAGGCGGTTCTGACACTGTCGTCTGCTGCTGCGGAGGCGATGACGGTGGGGGTGGCGTCGGCGCCGGAGGTTCTCCCATCGTACCGGCGTTGCATGGTTCCATGGCATTTTGGTCGGGGTTGGAGGGGTGGGGAGGGGGAGGGGTGGACATCGTGGTGGTGGTGGTGGTGGTGGTGGTGGTGGAGCCTCCCATAGTGAAGGTCTTGCCCGATCCCGTCTGGCCGTAGGCGAAGATGGTCCCGTTAAAGCCTTGGGCCACGCCGTGAGCGACGCGCTCTACCTGCTCGTAGACCTGTCGCGACGTTTGCAGTTTTATTTTATTTCATGTGTCCAACAAGGAGCCAGCCGAAGAGCAGAGAGGGCGAGAAAAATTAGGAGAGGGAGGGAGAAAAGGAGAGGGAGAGGAAGAAGAGGAGGCGTAGGAGAAGTGAGGCGTGGGGGCAAGGCAAAAAAACACTGCTACGAGGATGGTATCGTTCATGATACGTGCTGCACTGGAACATATCGCGTGAGGGCATGGCAAGGTGAAAACTTTGGGAGTCTGGGAGTTTGCAATACGTGCAACAACTTGCGGCACTCGCACAAATGCGGCCTAACGAGAAGAATGGGGCTACAGAAGCAAAGCACACCTCGTAGGTGCGCGTAAATAGCACCAGGTACCAGGTATGATATAAGAAGACTATCTCATGGCGATGGTGAAATCTTAGGGGAAAAGCTTTGAATTTGACCTGTCTATCCTCAAAACGGGACAGCAGTCCTGAAAGGGACATTATCGTTTGCATGTACGTCGTATTGTTGTTTCGCTGCTGAACCTGTGGCAGGGGCTGGAGGATTCTGAGTTCTGAGTTTCAAGGTTCATCGCACCCGCCTTGAACGCAACGAACGGTGTTGTACGAGGAATATTCGACGGTGGACAGGATTCCAACCACTAGAGTACCAGACCGCCAGTCATCGTTACGATGAGTTCATTGGTTGACCTCGCCCACGCTGCCCAACACGGCCATAAGAAGGGCGGGATGCCTTTTACGAGCTTACGTCCAACAGCAAAAGCAGCAGCATGCGCGAGTACGAGCGATGGTACGATATTAATACGTTATGGTGGCACGTATAGCATGATTGGAATATGTTCTGATACAGCAGCGGCAGCAGCAGCGCAGACGCACCGACAGCAGCACACCTGGGTACATATCGGTACAGGAGTCAACCAAACACACAAATATACTATTAATCAGTAATACTTGGTACGTACATACCTGTGGTAATCACATGTTCCATAGGTATAAAACTATTCCAAAAACTAAATCATGCATGACGCGCGACGGAAATCGCAATATGGCGAGTCATGTCGCTGCCTCACCTCCCCTTGCCCGACTCCAGGCTTGAAAACCTTGTCGAACTTCCTCCTGCTCCAGGCGCCGCCTACACGGGCGGCCACGATGTCCAGCCCCTCGTCCTGTTCCCCCCCCACGCCCCCCCCCCGCCGCCACCACCGCCGCCGCCGCCGCTAGTATCGAAATCGAGCCAGCCTGCTCGGCGTGCGGCCCATTCCGACTCCGTGTCCAGAAAGCGCCGAAATCGACACAGCACTCGAACTCGACCGCCATCGTCGTCGTCGACGTCGTCCTCGTCGTCGTTATTGTTGTTGTTGGTGGCGGCGGTGGTGGCGGTAGTGGTGGTGTTGTTGCTGCTGGGTTCTGTGCCCAGGACGGCGGTGGGGACCTCACGAGAAGGAGTACCTGGGGTGGTGGTGGTGGTGGTGGTGGCTGGTGAGCTCGGCCCCGGTAAACCAGCTGTTGTTGTATTAATAGTTGCTGTCGCTGTAGATGTCGCTGCTGTGGCTAGTGCTGTCGCATCAGGCAGCGGGTCGGAGCAAGGTGGTGTCGGGGGTAAGACGTCGAAGGCGGACCTTGTTGTGCCGCCGCCGCCACTGCTGCTGCTGCCAGCGATATTGTTGCTGCTGCTGCTGTTGCTGCTGCTGCAGCTGATTATTCGTGCGGGCGGTGCACCTGTGTGGTCTGGCACCTCGACGCTCGGCGGTCTGGAGGAGGGTAGCGAGTGTTGTGCCCGGCTATTGGTGTTGGTGTTGTTGTAGATGGTGGTTGTAGCCTTGCCCACACGACGAGCCAAGGCTGCTGATGAGGGGGGAGAGGCCGCAGTACCACTGGCGGGGAGCTCCGAATTTTCGGCTCCGCCGAATTCGGTCGGCACTACAGTCGGGATCACCGACGCCTGACGCGGGGCTCGAATCTGTCGAGGGGGTACTTGGAATGGTGCGGTGTGAGATTGCTGTGCGTCCTTATCGATGCCGGTTGTTGCTGGTGCTGTTTGCTTTACTCCGCCCGAGTCCCTGCCTCGAAGCGTTGTTGTTGTGGAGTTTGTGTCAAATGTCAGTGTCGCTGCAGACCGACTACTACCATTGGCAGTGTTCGCATCGGAACCTCCGAGACTCTCAGCGCCGAAAACAGGTGCAAGGTCTCGGAAGACATGTGGCTGCGCAGAGTTCTCCTGCTCCATCTCCGCGGTAGTCGTGAGCTACCTACAGCAATTGACAGACTTGAAAGTCGAAGACGCTAGACGCTAAACAGGTTGGTGTGGGGAGTTCCACTACGAGTATTGGAGGCGTTGGACATAGGGGCAATTATGAAATTTGAATTTGAAAAAAAATGTACCGAAAACTTTGGGCACCTGGCACCGGATCACGCAACTCGGTGCGGTGCTCGCTAGGTGCTGCTTGCTGGGTGCTGAGGCTAGCAAATATAGGCACACGGTGGCTGCTGCTTGCTGGGTGCCGAGGCTCGCAAAAATAGGCGCATCGTGGCTTCTGCAGGTGCCAAACGCCATCAACTAGGTCCTGGAAGTTTTCGGCCCACTCGCGGACTGCTGTGACGCTACGCTGGGGATGCCACAAAAGAAGCCTTGAATTGAGAACACCTGTAGCTACGAATACAATACCCCGCGCGCGGTGCGTCAACCACAACAACAGCACAGCAGCAGCAATCCAAGCGACACCATCCTTAACCAGCACGCACAGCAAAGCACCCCGTGGTCGTCGCGCGATGGTGTTTCCTCCGGAGTCTAAGAAGTCTGAGTCTCGCCTCAACGACATCGATTACTCGAATGGACTCCTTACGCTCTTGGCCATCACCATTGCGATGCGCGTCAGCGAGAGGGACCAGCAGCAACAGCAGAATAGGCGTACTCCTCGAACACTTACCCAATGGCGAGCCATCATGGAGGAGGTCGAAGATTCAGCAGCAACGGGCGACGACTCCGGGCTGGGTTCCTGCAACGACGACGACGACGACGATGGTGCTCCACGAATCAAGCGCCGGCGACGTGTCCGCCCGAGGGTAGACTTCCGCGCGTCGCCGTGGGCTGTTGTGCTCCGCTCGGAGAGCCTCGCAGACAGCACGTCGCGAGACGCAGCGCTGTTTCGAGGATGGTTCCGTGTCCCGCACGTGCTCTTTGTGCAGCTCGTGGAGCTGGCGGAGGAGCGCGAATGGTTCCCGCTCGGCCGCGAGGATGTTGAGGAGCGGCAGAGCATTCCAGCTGAGCTGAAGGTGAAGCAAACACACTATCAAACGTCGCAAGTGCCTGATTGACGTATACAAGCACAGCAGTATAGAATGTACTGCTGCCCGCTGTCCTGCTTGTTGTACCCGCGTATGTACAGGTAACCGCGTACATTTTTTTCAGGTCGCAGCGGTACAAAGAGCAACGCGCGCTATTCTCATTTTAAAATTCAGCATCGCATGGTGGATCAAATCAACGTGCGTGTGTGTGTGTTCTTCACATTAAACCGTTCTTCTACTCGTCGACATCCAGCAAGCCCAGTGTCCGTGCTGATTCTTCACCCTAGAAAGATACGAGCTCTGTGGTCACAGACTACGACACAGAGATAACACACCGTAATGCATTAATAGCCTACGCAATACCATGCCTTCGCACTAGGTGCGGCCGACACAACATACATACATACGCCAGCAACCAAAATACACCATAAAGAAACAGAAGCAACGAACAAACCAAACCGAAAAATAACAAGAAAAAGAAAAAGAAAAGGAGAAGAATCCCAAATAAATAAATAAATAAAATGGGAAGCCAAAGCTCAGACACATACATACTTACCCCGAGCATGAGCCAAAAGGGACGTGTACGAATGAGAAACACCAGGCACCATAATAAGGTGTGATCCAATCATTTATGTGCAGACTGGATACGTATTCAGATCGGATACAGCAGCAGTGAGGGTGCGTCTTAACCCCCCCTAGAGAGCATGGGAACGAGCGGAACGGAACGAGGCTGTTGTTCGTGGTCATTCGTTCCGTGCCTGTGTAAAAAAACGTGTTTGGGTCTACCCCCCTAGAGAGCATGGGAACGAGCGGAACGGAACGAGGCTGTTGGTGGTCATTCGTTCCGTGCCTGTGTAAAAAAACGTGTTTGGGTCCATGCAGAATCCTGGGCCTCGCCAGCCGAATCAGTACGAACGGTATCTTTTGCACACGCCAGAGCACATTGGTGTCCACATCCATCCTCGGTGGTATCCATGTACATCAAATAAGATCCTATATGTTCCCGTTCGGTCGGGCCGTTCGATCCTCCCAAACAAGAAAAAGGGGTGCAACACTTCTTCTTCCTCTTCCTAGATATACAGTTTTTCTCGGGCTGCACTGAATCTATTCGTTTCCCACAACCAATCAGCATCAATTCATGCAGCAAATAATATTCCATCCGGTTCGTTCCGATGCTCTCTGGGGGGGGTTAAGACACACCCTGAGCGCTCGCACTTGAAAAACAACATGTTGAGAGAAACCGGCTCAGATCGGCACCAACAATAAGAAAAATAGGTTAAGACCTATGCCAATGGAAACGCGAAGTCCAAAAGTTTTATATTCAAAAATATTGCTTTAAAAAAACAGCCGAAAATATCCTCGAACCGCCGCTGTGGGAAAAAAGGGAAAAAATGTTTGATTTTTTCACGGGTAGGTTCTGTGGGGTAGGCTGTTTCCTATGCGGTTCGATTTCGAGCTTCAGATTTTATAAATTTTGAAATACGTCAGCTGTGAGTTCGACTGATTAAATAGTTGATACTCAACTTTGCAAGCTGCGTGATACGTCTCGTCTATATTCCTTTTTTACCGAATTTTACAAGTATTGCGATAAACCGAACGCGCGTATTCTATACCAGGTATGTAATTCCTTGTCAAAGATATAGGCCAGCGATTTGTATTTTTCGATCTCAAAAATGAATGACCCTGCTTATGCAGTCCAAATATGCGAAATCCGACGGGAATTTTTTCGATTTGAGAATCCGATGACCCAAGTCGTCGGATTTTGGTGATCAGATTTTCTAATCGAAAAATGGCATGCTCTCTAAATTCAAGATGTTATCCACGACAGCAAACAGCAGCAGAACGATCGATGAATTGGATGGTGATACAGCTGTATAGCGACGTTGCTTCGCGCCCGACGCGCGGACGGCGCGTCCCTCCGTGGCAAGACTAGAGTCGGCTGGCGCGGGCTCGGGCCTAGAGACGAAGAGAAGTGCACTCGGCACGCGCCTCTCCGTGGATCCGTACTCGTAGACTACTACCAGGTACACTGCAGCTGTACAGCAGCAGCAGTCAGTCGCATAATGAAACCACAAAATACCAGGACAGGTTGACTAGAGCGCACTCGCCACGTCTCTTCGCCACCAGACTAGAGGCAGTCAGCGTGGGCTCGGACGCTTGGGTCCTACGCGCAGGGCAGTGCACCCAGCGCGTCTCTTCGCGGCGCCAAACCACAAAAACAGCTGTTGGTCTCGGCGTTTGCTCGAATCTCTACACGCACAATAAAAATCTGTTTTCGGGCTTTTCCAAAAGTTGGGAACTTTTTTTTTTCTAAACGTGCCCATAGGAAGCGTGTTGTAAAACTTTTTGGCGGGTATCTTTGAAATTCAAACTTTTTATTGATACTTCGCTTTCCCATTGGCAGAGGTCTAAGAAACACAAGACAGCAGTTCAACAGTGGGACCGACTCTCGAAATCCTATCCAATAGAGATGCTGTAGATCAAGGTCGGAAAAAAATTAAAGACGTTTGAGCCTGGACACCAAAGTGACATTTCTTGACACCGGGAACCGGGCGCCCACGCGCCCGCTGTACGAGTATAAACCCACTCGTATCTCGCATACAGCAACTATAAATACCAGCACAATAATAAATACCGGTACCAGGTATTAATCAATAGCTGATTCGTACGAATGGGTTCGCGATTGCCCCTTTTTTGTGGCTGCAGTATAATTTAAGTGGTTTGTCCCCAACACAGTACTGCAGTTCTACTGTTGAAGGGTTAATGCCTCAAGACCGTCGTGATGCGATCCTCCAAAGATGTACATCGCTAAACTAAATCGTCGACGACCCGTAAAACAGCTACAGAAAGAAGAAAACTGAGCAGGGAAAGAAAAGGTATGGTACCCTCTCCCCTCTCCCCTGCTGGGACGTTTTGATTCAGTGTAGGTGCCCCCCTCGTCGTACCTGGCAGGCGTTTCTCTCTGTCTTTTCATACACTATTATATAGTGCCAGCAACCAGCTCCCATACACGTACCACTCTGGACGGAAATATAAGGACCGTTCGGTCGTAAACTTTTTTTTTTTAGTCCTCCGACGGACTGGCAAAAATAAAGCTTAAGCTCACCACACTTCCACGATCAAAATTCGTGTCGAGTGTCAATTTAGCCCATAGCTCCCGTTGCAACATCAGAGCAGGCTGCTGGTACGACTCACGCTACTGTAGGGCACGTTGACCCGACCTGGCCCCGGAGAGGGGCAGGTGCGGTGGAGATAGCCACCTGGGAGAGTCATCTCCGGGTAGTGGTGGGGACTCGCGCGAGCTCACCCGCTAACAAAAACCTAGGCTATGAGGCCTTCCCGCCGGACTTGGTCCAGGTACGGTCCACCCTACCCGTTGGGGCGTTGGCCCACAGTAAACTTTCCTTATATTTCCGTCCAGATTGGCAGCAATTTACTACCTGGTACCAGGAATATTTGCTTCGGAAACGTGTTCAACGCTGATTTCCAAGTACGAGTGCGTCCCCAGTTCTTCGAAACAAAAGTGTCAACCCCTTCGGCCTCAGTCCTCACAACATCAGTTACAGATGTTGCCAGTCAAATACCCACCGCCAGCTTCCTATCCTCTGCAGTATATGTTTTGCTTGTCCATCACCCGTCGTGCTCTTGTCTCTCTCCTGAATGAGATTTCGCCCATAACCAGACTCTTCCATACTCGTATGTGTCCCCTAGCCAAACATGCCTTCCATGTATGTGAAGATTCCATCCCGCTCCACAAACACCAGATTTCCCACGTTCAATCTTTTACACGTACACTTGAAAAAGGGTTGTCTATGTGAAGATCAAGGTCGGGACACTTTGTATCCCTTGACAGGTTTGCCTATTAACCATTTTAGTACCGCAGTCCCGTTTTGGGGACAAATTACTTGAAATTAGAGTGCTTTGTCCCCAAAACGGGACTGCAGTCCTAAAAGGGTTAAACAGGTTCTCGTTGGGACTCACGTGTGTTGTTTACTTAGAGCTGGAAGAAGAGCAGCTGTATTCCTTTCGTGCACGTGGAGACTGTGAGCAAGGCTCGTGCCTCGCTCGGGAAAACCCTGGTTTCTATCTAAGATACGCCTCGCAAGTACCACGAGTACGATCGTACGATAGCACTAGCCCACTCTGATGAGCCGTATATGCAGCATTATGGGAAATTCATGGAAACCCCGATTCCACGAGCTAGAACACGAGTCTAAGATGCGGCTCCTCAAAACCCACTCCCACACCTCTGAACGGCAAGATAACAAAACCGGCAAGGTACGTCAAAAAAGAGAAGAAGTAAGGCCTAGCCTTAAGGGACAGGAACAAATCGTCAACGAAAGCCATCGCCATGCCACCAGGAACGGGGGGGGAGGCGAGAAAGTGTCTACGGAAAAGCGAAAAGTTGACACAAAAAACGAGGCGGTCCTGTTCCCCAGTAGGTATTGTCAATTTATCCAGATCGTCCCCAGCTCCCGAGCGGGCGGGGATAGGTAGGACGAGAAGAAAAATGACACAGAATACGCCAAAAACCACCTATAAACCCGCCCCACAACCCCGGAAACTGTCCTGTGCCACGAATGAGTGGCCCGACTACCAAGACCAGCCCCAACACGGAGCCGGGGGGTAGGCAGGACAAAATACGCAAAAACCATCCCCAACCCATCCCAAGAAAAATCACACCAGGAGCAAACCCATTGTGGCCCTCACGCGCAGGTTCGTGTCCTGCCGACGACGCCACTTGTTAAGGTGAAAGGTCGGGACACTTTGTATCCCTTGACAGGTTTGCCTATTTAGCAGGTACTCGTTGGTACTCACGTGTGTTGTTTGCTCAGAGATAGAGGAAGAGCAGCGCTTTATTCCTTTCGTGCACGTGGAGACTGTGAGCAAGGCTCGTGCCTCACTAGGAAACCCCTGGTTTCCTATCTAAGATACGCCTCGCTCGCAAGTATTACAAATGCGATCCCGATACCTGAACCCAGGTAATTACCGGCCTTTCAGCCTCATTCAAAGCAGTACCATAACGTCTATTTGTACTGTATGTCCACCGTTTGAGACTTGATTGAAGTACAGCGACCTCAACGAATGATATCCGGGTCGTATCGATCGTTTACCACAATACCCTTGGCTCTCAGCGGTACGCGTATAACCATGCTGCTGCGGTGGTCTCGTACCAATCCCTTGCGTAGTATTAGCAGCATCGACACTGGCACTAGCATCCCCTCACCCAGCAGCAGCCCGGGCGCGCCGTGTGGCCGATCCTGTGATGCAAATTGTTTTTTTCCGTCGCTTTATTTTTCCCCGTCTGAGGCCGCAAGGGGGGGTTTAAACACGATGAATAGTGGAGTAGCAGGCTATTCGTATAGACGAGCCCTACTTGCACACCGGGTGTACAAATTGTACTCTACACACCTCCACCCAGCTCCCGCTTGGCGCCTTGATCCCACCTCGACCTGATCCCAACCGGATGTGAGCCCTTCAGACTGAACCTGGATACCTGGTACCACTGTGACCGTAAACATAAACACCGTTTGATATCGGTATCAGAGTCCAAATGGCTTTTATATTTTCGGTCAGAGTGGTATATGATTAGAATTAGCCGCCCGCAGGGCCCACCTGGCACGCTGATCCCACCCCGTCCTCATCCATCAAAATCGACGCTTTCCACCAAGCGGCCACAGCAAAAAGTCATCTACACTAAAACCATGATATACTAAAAGGAGTGCAGAGTGCATTTTTTAACACTCGGTGTGAAAAATTAGCCCCCCCCCCCCCCCCCCCCCAGGCTACTTGGTGTATAGCCAACCTTCGCGGCGGCAAAAAAAAATAGACCCGGGTGTTGGTAAATCAGATCTTTATGAAAAAGGTTTCACTCCACGCCGTTGCGATGAATCGGGTGCGTGTACACGAACTAACCCGTTGTCTAAATCTTGTGTTTTTTTTGTCTTTTGTACATGTTTTCATTTTCGTATCCGGAAACTTTGATATTGCCTTGCAACGTCTATAACCTGCCTACCGTATTTTGCTATGTATTCTCTCTATCTCGCAGTTTTGTGACCACCGGATCTCGTATTTCTCCATTCATAGGATGCAGCACAAATCAGCACAGGAACCGGAATGTTCTGGATGTCGATACGTAAGTATGTATAAGAGAGCGGTTTGAAGTGGAAGAATAACATGCGCCTATCGTATGTATCCCCCCGCAGGTGCTGGCAGCGCTCCACATTCTGGGACGGGGCATGAACTGCCTCGACGACGTCTGCCGGATGTCCCTCATGACCCAGGCGGCCGCCCAGGCGACCTTCCACAAGTTCACAAACCGCCTCGCCCAGGACGTATTCAGCGAGCACGTCCGTCTCCCCGAGGGAGCCGAACAAGACAGGGTCATGGCCCAATACGACCGCCTTGGTTTCACGGGGGCTATCGGGTCGACGGACGTCATGCGGGTCCGCTGGGGAAGCTGCCCTTCCTCGAGCGAGAGCAGTTACACGGGCAAGGAGGACTTTCCAGTCCTCGTTTACCAGGCGACGGTGGATCACACCGGCCGGGCCCTCGCAGTGACGAAGGGCTTGGCGGGGCGTATGAACGACAAGACCGTGATCCGCCACGACCAAGCGATTTCGTCGTTTCGGTACTCCAAGACGTACACGAAGAAGGTGTACCACCTCAGAAAAGCAGATGGCACGCTGGTCGAGCACAGGGGCAACTACTGCATTTCGGACCCCGAAAATCACAAGGTGAGGGAGGGGTATTCCGCGAGCAGCCTGTTCGTGGTGTTCAGTGTTTGTTTGTTTTGCCGCTTTGGTTGTTTCGTTCGGGCGGCTCTTGGTTTTTCGGTGGCAAGGCCAAGGAGGGTGGAATATGCTGTTCAGAACGGTTTCTGTTTTTTTTTTCCTTCTTTCCTTCCTTCCTTCCTCCCTCAGTCACGTAGACGAGTCTTTGACGTGTGGCAAGTTGGGCCTTGATCCAATAGTATGTACCTGGTACAACTTGACCCATCAACGTGTAAAAAAATGTATTGACAAAGCACATGAGCTCCTCGTTGCAGCTTCATTCCGATAGATTTCCCATGCGGTAAGCGTTAAGGCTGAGGATTAAGGTTAGGTAAGGTTAGGCTTAGACCGATGCTATTGAAAACACGATGTTGCAAAGTTTTGTTTCCTTACTTAATATTCAACGAACAGCTCAAATTCTCGTACCGCCGCTATGGGAAAAAAGGAAAAAACAACGTTTGAGTTTTTTTTCACGCGGCTACGAGCAGCGCGACGGTTTTTTGTCGTTGCAAGTTGTCAACACGCTGATAAAAAACAAGCTCATGCGACGATAGACCTTCGATCTCGACATAGACTCAACCCACGGCCACCCCGCTTGGTTTCGGGCAAGGCCGACGAATGTAGATGACGGCCTCGAAGATATCTTGTGGATCCATGGTCTAGGGTCTGAGCTTGCCGGTGGCGTCCGACGCTCTTCTCCCAAACCTGAAAACAGTCTTTTTTTTGCCGACCGGCAGAGATCGAGAACTTTTGTCGTCTGTTTTCTATTCGCCAGCGGCCATTTTTTTTTTTTTCAATCATGCGTCTGGCCAGCGCCCGCCACATATCGTAGGTCATTGGGTGAACACTGTGACCCGAGGGTAGGTTGGAGCCCCTAACGAGCGCGCCCCGTCCAGAGTTCATGACGCAATCGTTTGTTTTATCGATCGATCTCTGTCGAGGACTCAGAATCTCGCCCCCTTCGATGTATACATTTCGCTGAATTTTTCTCAAGCAGGTCTTCCCCCAACTTTTGCCCAGGAATGATTGTTTTCGTTTTTCCTTCTTGTTTCCAAAATTTGGGTTTTTTGTTCAAAGATTCATGCTCATGGCGGACGGTACTGACGTATTATGGCGAGTATGCTTGAAATTCAATTTTTTGTGGAAACATCGCGCTCCCATTGCCATCGGTCTTGCAGTAGGGTTCAGTGACAAACATGGTTCAACCATTTTGTCGAAGCTGAACCAAGTCGTAAACACGACTCCCTTACTCGCAATCACACTGTTTTTTGGGCGCCTGCTTGTAGTCGCCGCCCATTATACAAATCCTTGATCGATAAACACTAGACCAGTGAATCGGAGAGGAAGCTCGATTGAATTTTTATCGAATCCGGCGAAGCCATTTTACCCTCCATTTCCCGTGAATCAGCTATTAAATATCTGGAATTTCGATTGATTTGAGCGAGAAAACCCCGACCCCCCCCCCCCCCCCCCCCCCCCCCCCCCCCCTCCCCCCTGCTGGTGAGGGGGCTAATATAGCCTATGAAAGACCTTACGGTATGAATGCATCAGCAAAAATAACCGTCTCCATTCGGCGATTCCGACGTCGATTGAATCGTACGGTTTCTATTGAATGCGATGGGTCGACTGCGGTTCACAACCCTATATATTTACGGGGGACCATAGTAAAATAGGACCTACGGTACACACAAAAAACTACGTATTTACCTATTTTTACGAACAATATTTGATCCTATTTACCATGGTCTCCCGTGTATAGTACACACTCAAGCAACTGCCTTAAATAAATACAACCTTGCTCTGCTCACTTCCTCGTCTCCCACCCACCCCCTCTCGAAACCGCCAGTGGGCAGCGCTCATGGCGCCCAACAAGTACCCTGTGTCGCAGGAAGAATCGAGGTGGAGCCGGGCCATGACCGTTGCGCGCGAGGACATCGGGCGCTTCTTCGGCACTCTCAAGGGGCGCTTCCGAATCCTTAAGCTGCAGGTTCCGTACGACAACAAAAGGGACATCGACAACATGTTCCTGGCCTGCTGCACCCTCCACAACATGCTGCGCTCGCTGGAGGAGGGGCTGGACAAGCTGGAGCCCGGGGAAGACTGGGGGGGGCAGGACGGCTTGCACGACCCTCGGGACCACGAGCCCGCATTGGACGAGAGCTCGGTCGGGCACAGGGGGAGCCCCTTCTATGGGAAGGATAAGGTCGAGAAACTTGAGAAGGAGCACGAGTACTTTGCTCTTACGGAGGCGTTGATAGCCCACTTTGAGTACCGACGCAACAAGGGCGACATCGGCGTGTGAATCCTCGCGGCTGAGTGCCGTTCTGGTGGTCGCAAGGGGGTTGATGACGTCTATTGTTCAACCCTTGAGGGACCCAGCCATAGCGACCTAAAAACGAGTAGTAAAGGCAGTCTTATCGCCCCGTTTAGGACGAGCGTGCGAGCGGCAGTACAAGTAGTCGCCGTGCTGCGCGCGCGTGTTGTGCACCTCCCCAAGTCGCACTTTGGACACATCTCCTACCCCAATAGCCTGGGCTACTGGGGCTAATGACCCCACTAGCTTGGGCTACTGCGCGAGGCCGATGCCGTACTTGCTATGATACTCGTATTTGTTTTCTGCCTTTTTTCCCTCTGAAGTCCCAAAGGGCTTAACTTATACCGGGTAGGCCGAAATAGGTGGTGGTGATAGTGGCGGCGGTGGTGGTGTGGCGGGGGAGAGAGACAGTGCGGAGGGGACCAGCAAATATCGAATCTGCTTGCTTGTGCTTTTTGTGTACAATAGGTGGGCGGGCAAGCCAACGCGGCCTTTTGATGGTTTCGTATCGTATGAAAGGGGTTGAGTATACTGAGTACGATGGTCATGTTTTTTTTCGTTGCACCGTGGGTCAAATAGAACACTTTTTCTTCGGTTTCCTTGTTTTCTTTTTTTTGTTCAAAGCGTGCGCACGCCAGCTGCGTGTGTGTGTGAGAGAGTCTAAACCCATTTCATGCATCCCATTCAAAGCATTAGTACCAGAGGCGACGGATGTGTGTTGCTTGCTGAGGGGGGGGGGGTGGGGGTCGCAGATATTGTATTACGGGGGACCATATTAAATAGGACCTACGGTATACACAAAAACCTGTATATTTCGCTATTTTCACGAACAATATTTGGTCCTATTTACTCTTGTCCCCCGTATTAGTCGGAGCATCTTGTAACGGGGCAATAAAATGTGCAGATTAAGAAAACGAAAGGGCTCGTAGAGCTATAGTGTTAAGGTGCTGTCAGAGATGACTGCATGGATTATGATATACCTTGAGGCCGTTGCTTTTGGGGCGGCGAACAGCGCCAGGTAAAACGGAACGAAGAAAGCTTACCCGTGGTCGTCATCACAGCGGTGAATTCGGCATGCATTTCAATGTAGGGTGCCATGGCCTCGAGTTTGGCGCGCGTTTTCAGCTATTCATTCTGGCAGGATGCCAGCCAGCGCTGTTGCGTGCGCGCAGTTTATGGCATGTAGCAACACCGCCTAGATGTCTGTCTAGGTGGAATAGCTGTCGGCGTACAAATACTGTTGGCTGGAATCGGCCGCGGAAATTCTGACAGCAGTATGCCGTCGAGTTTGCCTGAATTGCACGCCGACTAGTTCAGTCACCGTGGTTGTCTTTTGTACTCTTTGGTTTTTTGGTGTGGCCGTAGACGACAAAAATTAGGAACGTCATGGCGCTCACCCTTCTCGCCGTGATTTAATTTTGGCAGTGAATTGCGGCGTGCGGGGACGGAAACATACGATCTGTGAAAAGGTGCTGCTGTGGCTGCTGTTCTCTCGTAGGAAAGCCCTCTTGCACGAGGCAGCACGGCAAGGTGGCGCGTGAGCGTGTGCGGGATGGAAAGCCGCGAACTCACATGCGGCCCCGGGGTAGTTTAGCGCCTTCCATTTATTCTAGAGAACGGCATACGTAGGCATATGTGGCTCTCCGTCACGCGCTGTCAAGCCAACCACAACTGCGTAGACGCAGGAGGCACCAAAGGAGCCGAAACTTCGTGAGGGTCAGCAAGGTGATGAAAGCTGGCCAATGGCGAGGGTGTTTGCGTCGCAGGGTGTGCCAGGACCGAGAATTCCGAGAATCGAAAATTCAAGGGAGTGCACCCACTGCCAAACTAAGGCGGACACGAACACACGCACAAACTCGTTTGGAAGCTTGGTCTGCATGGTCTGGAGTCTGAATAATACCTTTTCGGGCTACGCCTTCTAAAGGAATTTCCAGAAGTCAAGTGTTGAGCACAGCTTCGCAGATATCGCCTTCCCCAATTTATTCGGTGAAGAGAGTCAAGATCATGGGGGGTACAACAGCAAGTTGTCAAGCGTGGCTCGACGACGAAGCTTGTGGGCTAAACATATATCGATCAATCGTGAAGCCTCATATGAATAGATGTGACATCAAGGGCTAAAAAAAACATCGGATTTTGTTTTTTAAAGCATCGATTGGTCGCGAGTCCTCCTGTATTGTGACATTTGCCGTCATGTTCTACTCATCTACCGGTAGGAAACTTGAGGACGGAGCGGAAAAAGGGAGGCGTCTTTGCAGAGGTTTCGTTGCGTCATATGCACCTCAACATGGTAGATCCCGAGAAGAGTGACGACCGCGTCCGAAGTCACCATGAAGAATGAAAATCCTACGCGGGGTTTCCAACACCGGTCTTAAGGAGTGGCGGCCGCAACTCGTTGATTCCTTTAGAAATATTTTCGACGTGTCGGAAAATATATCCTCCTCTACACAACTTAGGTGTTGTGTCATTCGGAGACTGTCCCCATGTGGTCAGCACGATTAATTTCGTCGGACCTGCATCGACGTTTGGAGACAAATATTCAGGTTGTTGTTGCCCTCGATGAAATGCATTCGAGCGCTGTTCTCAGTTTGATTGTCTTATATTTTTGTAAAGTCGCGGTTAGTTGGAGTTGGTGAGAGTGACTATAGAGGCCAGTCAGCACCGGCATAGACGGCACCCCAGCAGGCGGGTTTTGGCTCAGACTGAGCGTCTGCGTGCTGGCTATCGGTACTAATCGTGGTCGTACTGTGCGGGGATATTCATCTTGGTTCGTAGAGGGCATTCAACATCCTACAGCATTTCTGCTTCGTGTTCGGTTTTGAGGTCGAGGGTTTCATGAGGAGGGGCGTATCTTGGGCGGATGAGATGGACAAAGTCGACATGTAATTGGCATTAATTCAAATGAGTATATTCTATAGCGGGGTTTCTTGACAGTTTCGCAACAACAGCATTTCCGACTAATTTCTACAGGGGGGTTTCTTGATATTGCGCTTGTTGTACGCACGACGGTTACAAAGTAATCGGCAGACGAATCGACAGAAGATGCCTGTACCACACAGAGGATCGCAATATAAAAAGCGAAATACTTCTCGTCTTGGAGTTGATACTGCGGCTGCGGCGTCGGTTACGCAATGAAAAACATGTGAAACACGGTGTGTGGTAGAGGGCCAGCCCTGCTGTGCTACTACTGTTCATTCTGACAGCCAGGCTTACCTCAAAGTAAACGACAAATTGACAAGAAATCTCTGTACCGCGAAAAATAAGAGTCCGCGAAGATGGGGTCGTGATCCCCAACAAGCAGCTAGCTCCGCAACAACAACATTTCCGACGTATTTGCTACTGCGGGGTTTCTTGATAGTTCCGCAACAACAGCATTTATTTCCGACTATTTTCTACAGCGGGGTTTCTTGTTATTGCGCTTGTACGCACGACGGTTACAAAGTAATCGACAGACGAATAGACAGAAGATGTCTGTACCACGCAGAGGATCGCAACATAAAAGTTAATTACTTCTCGCCTTGAAGTTGATACTGCGGCTGCGGCGTCGGCTAGAAGATCGTGTCGGTTGCGAGTCTTGAGTGGGGTACCTGATTTAGAAAGAAGGCAATCGCGTGTGTTTTTTTTGGGGCGGCGTTATCTCCCTTTCACTTTCCAGCTTGGACAAACCATTGTCGCATGTGTCATCCATTCTCCGTTTTTTTTTTTATCGCCCACACGGTTCAGCATTCCCAACTGCTCGTCGATTTTCATCGAGTTTTGCCAACAAACCCTCTGAAACGAGAAAAAGTCCCCACGGGCAGGTGGAAATATATCATCTGCTATAGAACTACTTATAGATATCTCACTCTTAAAGCGTGCTCGGTTGGCACATCCCTGGCCTCTCAGAGCTCCCACTTGGGAATCGCCTCCTTTTATTACCTGCCCGACCTTTCCAGCGGTTCTTTGCTTTCTCCATTTCTCTTGGCACTTTCAGTCCTTCTTTCCTTGTTTCTTCTTTCGTTTTGTGTGCGTGCGTGTACTCGGAGCACGGCATCGCGGGCGAACCCGGCGCCGTCGCGGGGTGTCGGCGGATGGTGGCGGGTGGAGAGGGGGTTGCAAGGAGCGCGGTCGCCGTTTTCGTGGCTAGGCGTCGCGTGTGCCTCGAGACACGAGGGAAGCATGAATGGGCTCTGTCTGGCCTCCTGGTGTAGTTCCGGTTGTACTATGTACGAGTATATAAGGGTCGTTTTGATGAGCAAAATAAAATTCAAGTGGTGCTTATGTTTACGGCGAAGCTAAAAATAACAGAGAGAGTGAGGCAGTCTGAGCACCAGCATTGTCGAGCTGGCGAACGAGGTCCACGGTGAGCACCAGGCTTCACGCGAAGCGGGCGACGAGGCTCACTGTGGAAGAGAGGGAAGAAAGCTTACGCGAACTGAATCGGTGGCGAGATGGTCGCGAGAGGGGCGGGCGGCGTACGAGGCTGAGAGAGAAACTCTGATGTCTGATTTTTTCCTTTTTTTCTGCGGTGTAAGGTGTTCCAATCAGGCAGAAAATTATTACACGAGAGGGGACGGGGATTTTTTTTCTTTCCGAAATTTCCGGTTTCATTTTCAAAATTGTTTTTGGGGTGCTGTTGTGCCGTGCTGTGCTTTATCTTTCGTACATACGAGTACAAACATAGAGCATAATATCGAAAGAAGAAAATAAGTACCCTATCTGGAGTATGTACGTACGCACGACATGTGAGCGAGCGTAGCGGAAAACCGCCCGCGACGCGAAGCGTATGTGGCGTCCGAGTTGTTTTCTCCTGAAGCATGGCGGCGGGACTCTAGGCATTATCACGTCGCCAGTTTGCAACTACAATCGATCATGAGAAAAAACATCTTCAATCATGGACCTCTGTCCGCTTCGCATAATTTGTTGTACTTTTCCTTCCTGAGCGAGCGTAGCGGGCGGCGTAGGCCGCCCGCGGAGCGAAGCGCCTTGTATAACTTACATTAGTTTCTCGGTATCTGTCTTGCTTTGTTCTGTTTTTTGTCGTGCAGTCTTTTTTTGACTGCCCACTACTCAATGTGGTACGAGTATCTATACTCGCTCTCGTGTGGTGTTATTAATAGTACAACAGTTAGCAGTAGTATGGTAGCTTGCAACAACAGCATTAATTTTCCGACGTATTTTGTACAGCGGGGTTTCTTGATAGTTCCGCAACAACAGCATTTCCGACTATTTTCTACAGCGGGGTTTCTTTGTGCGGTGTTGGTACAACAGCAGTATGGTATCCATACTCGCTCGTGTGGTGTTGGTACAAGAGTACGGTATCTAGACTCGTTCGTGCTTGAGTGCTCTGCGGGGACATGGTCCTTGTGTACTTGTGTTGTTGGTACAGCAGTATGGTATCTCTGCTCGCTCCTGCTCTGTGTTCTTGTGTTGGTACAGAATGGTATTTGTACTCGGTCCTGTTCGCATGCTCTTTCTCGTGTACTTATGGTGTTGGTACAGCAGTATGGTATCTAGACTCGCTCCTGCTTGCATGCTCTTGTGCGCTTGTGGTGTTTCGTGGTACAGCACTATGATGGTATCTACACTCGTTCAGTCCTCGTATGGTTGAGCCTCTCGGGTGGTGTTGGTACAGTATGCGTATGGTATGGTACGGTACGGTGTGGCATGGTGTTACGGTATGTGATATCTCGAATGTTGGCATGGTATGATGGTACGGTGTGGTGGATGTATTATATGGCTAAAGAATGCCTGGTGATATGGTATGTTTCAATATGTAAGGCCCGTAAGAGTCGAATACTGTACCCTGGTACGTCGTATGGATATCATCTGTAACGACCTTATATATCGATCATTGGAACGTACTAATATAAATTCGAAAATATAAGGGATACGGACAGACAGACAGATTTACAATTACCAAAATAGAGACTCAGTTTTGCAAACTGAGAATTTAGATTCAGACATTTTCTGCATATCTGCAATGGGAAAAGGGCTAAGGTGAGGTTTGCATCGGTTCAATAAAAGTCGCCGTCGGCCATGGGGGTGGACATGGCGAGAGCACAGCGTGATTACACAAAACGCAAGAAAAATCAAAAGCATGACAACGTGTCTTGTAGCAGTAGTGGCGGGGCAAATTGTCAAAAGGTATAAGGTTGCGCAGACCTTGTGTGCTTCATGATTACAACACCTTTCCACACCTTAGCATACACACCAGGGGGTTACAACCAGGTTTCCTACTGCCAAAACGATCCCAGTCAAATCTCGAGTAGTGTGTGTTCCTCTTGAAACGCTAGTACAGCAGTTCTGATTGGGCTTATTGATGTCCACCCGATACGCCTTACGCCGCGCACGGAAACCGCGCGACGCACGCAGGCTGCACGGTCAGAGCCGTACAGCGCACATTACCCCCGACTTCTCTTTTTCGGAGCAGGCTCGGAACCGCCTGCGTGTCCCCCTTCCCCACCCTTTCTCTTGGGCCCCTTTATCGAAAAGCTCTTGGGTCCCTTGATCGATATGCTCCTGGGCGGGCGCGGGGGTCGCACCTCCTCGCCGCCCCCTTCCCACCCCCACCGCTCCCCTCTCCCACTCCCACTTCCCCCCCCCCCCCCCCCCCCCCCCCCCCCTCCCACTCCCACTGCCCCCTTTCCCACCCCCGGATTTCCCCCTCGACCCCACTCCCTCGGAAGCCTCTCTCCTTGCGGCCGCCACCGCCGCCGCCGCAGCCGCAGCTGCCGCGGCTTCCTTCCTCTTATCCTGGAGCTTGTTTTTCCACTCTGGAGCAAGAGAAAACACGCGCTCGAACTCCCCCTTCACCCGCTCCTCCTCGGCCTCCGTCCGGGGTTTCCGCGGAGGCCGCACCGCCCTGGCGGCAGCCTTGTCGACCAGCTCTTCCAGCGCGGCGTGCGGTACCCCCCCCGGCTTCGCCCGCATCGGCTTCGCCCCAACTACCTTAGCTCCTGCTACCACCGTTGATGATGATGACGAGGATGATGACGCTGCTGGGGTGTCGGCGGTGGCAGTGGCTGCTGCAGAGCGGGATGCCAGTTGGAGGAGGTTGGCCACTAGGTTTAGAGCCCTGGAAAAAACCGCGTCGGATACAGCCGCCGATTCCAGGCCGCGCAGGAACAGCTCCATGATGCTCTTCAAGGTCTTTTGGTTGTTATTTTATAGGAGCGAGCAGCGATTAGGGGGGGGGGGGGGGGTGGTTACTTTAGTATATTGCAATGCCGCACCCTTTTCCTGCTTCCACCGCGGTCTGCGTACCAACCTCGCCCTTCAGCTGTGGCTTGGTTCCTTCGCACCATGTTGAACACCGACAGCGAGCATCAATCTGGATCACACGTCCCAGACGAGCTACGCTGCAAGGACGGTACGGGATCTATCGAAAGAAACCACTTGCTGCCAAAAACTTCAGGGTCTCCGTTGCTCCGCCCCACTTATTTGGATGGCATCATCGGGGGGTGGGGGGTCGGCAAGCTAATACTTGTACTCGGACAAGAAACGAAATCGCTATCGGATGAAACGACAATTGAAAACGCTACATGCAGAGAGCACGGGGGGGGGGGAGGGAGGCGGACCCGTAGAGATCTGCGCACGGAAGCGAAACGCGCAAAAAGCACACGGCCATCCCGACCAGAACCCAAAAACTACAAACCCAAAAACACCAAACAGAAAACGCAAAAAACGCGAAAACCACAACAACAAAAACACCCTAAATCATAAAATTACCTCGGGTTGGAGAACCCGCCCAGCTTTTTTCGCGTCGCCCCCCGCCTTTGCCACCAGCGTCGCGCTCTTCTGCAGCAGCTCCGCGAGGCTCGCCCACAGCCACTGCTCGTCAGCCATCTTCCTCACGGCCGCGCGCGCCGCCGGCATCATCAGCGCGGAGGCCTCGTCTCCGTTCCTCACCAGAGCGCGGCACAGCATCGTACAAACCACGCGTCTGACCGCCGGAAATTCCTTGTACCACGTCTTCCAGTCCTGCGGCGGCGCAGCCGCCGCGTCTGCCTCGTCCTCTAGCGCCGCTTTCTTCTTCTTCGCTGCTGCTACCGCCGCCGCCACCGCCGCCGCCGCTGCCGCAGCCGCTGGCGCTGCTGCGGCTGCTGGGGATGCGTCTGACTCGTTCGGTCTCTCCGGTCCGTCGGCGGCACGGCGGGCGATGCTGCGCTCCGCGCGCGCGTGCAGCGCCACGACGCAGGGGAGCACGGCCCTAGTGAGGTTCTGCTCCACGGCGCGAACCCCGAAGCTGCCCGCGCGGAACATCGCGCGGGCCGCGTCCCCGAGCTCGAGCAGCTGCATCAGCGGCGCGAACGTAGGGTGGCTGCGCGGCAGAGTCTCGCCCGCGCGGCAGGCCTCTGGCACGCGTTCGGAGGCGTGTCGGTACATGAGCTTGGCCACGAAAGGCTCCGATAGGAGCATGGCAGCGAGGCCCACGCGGCGGCCGAGGCCTTGCCCGTCCAGTTGGGTGGCGGGGGCCATGGCGGTTAAGGGTGCGCCACCGCCGCCGCCACTACCGCCTCGGGCGTCGTCATGCGAGGAAGAGCTTCCCTTGCGCTTGTGGCTGCTGCCGGCGCCCGCGGCGGATGAACTTTGACCGGGGCGGTCCTTGACATGGATTGGATACGTTCGGCAACAAAAACCGGCGGCGGCGGGGGGGAGGGTGCACATACAGGACGCCAAACAAAAAGGCGTTCGAGGGGGGGTGGGAGGTGGGGGGATAGAGCCAAGAGTAAGATTTGGTTTGTACGGAGGGGGGGGAGGACGGACGCCGACGAAACGCACCGGTGAGGAAAACAAAAAAAGAACATCACGATCACGATCGGATGCGCAGCAGTGCGAACGAGAGGGGGGGGAAGGTACAGGCAGAGAGAGAATGGCACAAGGGACATACTGAAGAGAGATAAATAGGATTAAGACATCATGCAGAGACAGAAAGAACCTGAGCACGTTACCTGGCCGTGGCGTAGAGTGTCCTCGAAAGACGTTGAAACCTTTGACCACTCCTTCTCGAGCCTCAAGGCCTCCTGGTGAAAGTCCGTACGCTGTGCCAAGAGATGCAGCAGCAAGGGCGTGACATGTGTACACGAAAACACAGCCGGGTAGGCAAGCAGACAGGGGCGGACAAACATATCACGCAACAAAAGCACCATAGTTTGTTTAAAGCTACGTACTCGTGCATTCATACATGATACTGACAGGAGTTTAGTACGTCTGGACACACGAGCGTTGACGACAACTTGTCACCTGTTCAACAAAGGGCTTTGTGACACCGCAATTTTTTACCAGGTACATTTTATTTGATACCTCTACCGTAAGGAAACGAGGGCAAGGGAGTTCATGGCGAGCGTGGGGGCAGAGCCGGCCGGGGGGGGGGGGTGTACTCAATCTTTATTAATGAGTAAGGTCGTAGTTGTATGACCATAGACTCTCGCATCCCTACAACCCCGGGCGGAGCACGTCGGATTTTCACCGGCCAGGTAGACATCGCTAGCACCAAGCGCGAAGCGCCGTGAGGTGTTCGGCCAGTCGCATGAAGAGTGAGCTGCATTCTACTAAGAACCGCTTGTGAGACAGACTTTCTCGAATATGGATGACAGCGTCGAATGAATTGATTTGTTGTCCGGCGTGGTCACTTCCAGGGACAGCAAAGGGGTTACTATGTAATTGCTTTGTGGGTGCCGTACCATAAAGACTACGTGATACAATAATTCCCTTAGTGCGGAGCGGGTTCGCGGCGCACCCGCAAGTGTGGCGGACCCTTTGTCGGAGGCGTTGTTCGTAGTAGTGCGGCGGGGGGGGGGGGGGGGCGTACTCCTTGTCACGCATGGCCATATTCGTACAAGTATGAGCATAGACCCTCGCATTCCTACGATGTCGGCACGGAGCACGTCGGGTCTTCACCGAACAGGCAGGCAATGCTTGCACTAACCAAGCGCGAGGTGCCGTGAGGTGTTCGGCGAGTCGCATGAAGGGTGAGCTGCATCCTACTAAGAACCGCTTGTGAGGCGGACTTCGGCGCCTGCGGACTTTCTTGCACATTGATAACAGCGTTTTACTACATACTATAGACGGCAAACTATGCATGTACACGAAGTAATAGTGTGACGAAATATGTCGCGCATCGCAGGCCTGCCTCGGGTATGTTCCTGGGGTAAGGTAGGCCCCAACCGTGCAATACCCGCCGGCGATCGAGCACACAAGATCATGGTCCTCGCACAAAAACACGCGGCTTCAGATCGCCGGCACTGGTGTGTCCTTTTTCGCGTCGTCACAGCGTTGCGACCACCCGAACCACGTCCTCGTGCTCGTGCTCGTGCCGGTGGAGATCGATGTCTACGTTTTTTCTTTTTCTTCGAAAAATGTTTTTTTTTCGAACACTCATGTAGCAGGCGTTTTTTTGTAGGTCACCTCCGAATTATACAAGCGGCAGTTTTCCCACATGAGCTTGAGGTCGCGGTCGAAGTCGCCAAAGCTGGGGTACCCTCCGCCTTTGATCTGGAAATTTCGGGATAGGTGTAGGGGAAGACGAACGAAAAAAAAACACCACACAAATCAGAGTTAGTATAATAGCGCGGGAAGCCGGGAAGGACAGGGGGACACTGACTCCAGAGGCGAAGGTGAATTCCTACAAATTGACTGGTAGCGCTAGCGTGTTAAGCACTCCCTAGGTGTGATGGGACAGGCCGGGCTAGGTTTATACGCAGGCATTCACGGTGGTAGGACTCGAAGGGGAGTACATACTGTATTGTAACACACCTTCGGAACAATCAATCAACCTACCAATCAACCAACCTCTCAACCAAACCACATATCAACGACCTACCACCCAACGCGGAAAAAAAACGGAAAATGAGTGACCGTCAGGTTGAAGTTCGCTTTTTTAGTGTTACGTATCGTTTAAACCACCTTTAGGTCCGCTTTTTCAATGTTCGTTTGCAGTTTTGGAAGCACGCTTTACTTTCTACATAGCTTCAGTTGTAAATATTTCGCCAAAGACAAATAAAACGTTGCCGCACCTTCTTGAGGATGGTCCCGAGGTCCATGGGAACCTTGACGACCTTGTGGTAACCCACCGCGATGGCCTCAGTCACCGCCTCCTTGAACCAGCTATGACTGTCCATCTTGGACACCGCCGACCACGCCGATTTCAGCGTCTGAGGTTATCAGCCAACGTGTTGAAAGGGGGCACGCGGCGGCGGCGGCAGCAGCAGCGGCGGCGTTTACAAGGAGGGAGGCGTTTGCAAAAAGGGAGGCGCAGAAACGCGCGAGAGGATTGAGATCGGAAAAATCGGAGCACGAAGACGATTTCGGTTGGTTGGTTCGTTCGTTGGTTGATATTAGTTGATAGTGGTTGGCATGTTGGTTTATAATCGTTGGTTGGTTCGTTGGCTGGAAGTCGGTTGATTGGTTGTTTGTTTGGTAGTTTGGTTGGGTGGTTGATTTGTTAGCTGGGCGAAGAACAAGCGGGGTTGACCCAAAAAAAAAGTGGGATAGAGTTTGGGAGGAGGACAACGGGGGGGGGGGGGGGCAGAGAGGATGCGAATATTATTGGTCGGAATATTTCGACCCCCATGAAAAGTGTATTCGTAACAAAAAAAGTAAAAATTAGTTGTTGAGTCGTGCCCAGTCTAAACGAGACAGACTAAACGACAACTTAAAGTCTCGGAGTCCGCAAAAGCCGATCGCGGCCGCCCTCTGTCACCGCTAATGCTACCCGCGTCACTTCTTACCGCAGCCGCCACACACACGGAGAACATATATCTACACCAACTGTATATATCAACACCAGCAGTAGCCACCTACTGTGTCAACATCAGCAGTAACCACCTGTTCATACCACTACATTAACACAAGCAGTAGTCGCATATTGCACCAACACCAGCAACAGCAGCAGCAGCACCTACCGTACGTAACACCACCAGCAACAGACAGCGACAACTATGTCCCCAAGCACCGTGCCAAAACACGCCACCCACCTTCCGGAGCTTGGTGCTCTCGTCCTCCGCCTTAGCCTTATCCAAAGCCGCCCGCTTGGTCCCCTTCGCCACCTCCTGCTGACCCTCCACGATTCCTGTAGCCTCGCGGAACAAACTGCGTCCGTGAAGAGAAAAAAACACGGCATCGAGCAAGGAGACGGGTTGATCGAGGGATCGAAAGCAATCAATTAGCGGCAATGCGAACCAAGGTCTTCAGATAAAATAGCCGGATTTGATGTTCGATGGTAACAGGCAATATATCCCTGATACTCCTCGCGTGTATTAGCGGCGCAGAAAAACTTTGTACCACATGGCTAGGGCTAGGTAGGGCTAACGAAACTTCTGCCAGTCGTCATGCGCTTGGGCTACAAAGATGGCCACAGGGAGGAAGGGGGGGGCGCGAGGAGGGAAGAGGACATCGATAACGTCCGGGCTATTCGTATACGCAGGCAGCAACGAGATCATGAGCAAGACAAGCTCCCGGGCTACGGCTAATACCTGGTACACTTCTCCATACAAGACACGGGTGCGTAGCTTCAAGGCCATGCACTACATGCAGGCAGGCATGCAGGTCTGCCACAACAGCAGCTGTGCGGCATACGCGGCAGGCGCAAGCAGCGCGGCAAGCGCGACGGCAAAAAAAAAGAAAAGGCGCACCAACTAAAGGCATTTGCGAGCCCTACACCAGTCAGCTGCAGGTTCCGGGCTACGAATGCACCACGTACAGGCACGCATACAGGTCTGCTACGACAGCAGCTGTGCGGCACACGCGGCAAGCGCAGCAGCAAGAATAAAACATGGTGTACTCATCGCTGCGTATCCCTAACCGCGACGTCTCCAAACATGCCTTCCCCTACGAACCCCAAATTAGACAGAGGTAGATTCCGGGCTACCAGGTGTGCACTACAGGCAGGCCTACAAGTCTGTCATAATAGCAGTGCGAGGCAAGCGCGGTGGCAGCGCGGCAGCAAGAAAAAAAAAAGGCACACTCACTGCTACCTGTCCCTATAAAGGCAGCTACGAGCCCTAAACAAGGCAATTGCACGAAGCTTCCGAGCTGTGGTCTACACGCAGGCCTGCAGTTACAGGCCTTCCACGGCACCTGCGGGGCAAGCACGGCACGCACGGCTGCGAGGAAAATAAAAGGCGTACTCACCGCTTGCACGTCCCTAGCAGCGGCGTCTCCGAAGATACCTTCCCTTAGAAGACCCCCAAAACATGACAGAAGTAGCTGTCGGGGTATGCACTACAAGCCTACACAAAGTATGCGGTGCAACCAGAGCCAATGAGCTTCCAACACATACGTATAGATAGTATGTTATTACAGCTTTATATCTGGCGCTTAGCCGCAAGCGCGGTGGAAGCGCGGCAGCGAGAAAAAAAGACAGGCGCACTCACCGCTGCACGTCCCTGACCGCGGCGTCTCCGAAGAGATCTTCCCTCACGGCGAGGTCCAGGCGCGACGCTAGAGCGCAGAGCCGGTCCACGGACTGGTCCGCGATGCTGCCGTAGGCTCGCTCCCTGGCGGTGACGAGGACATCCGTGAGGAGGGTGGCCCACATCCCCGCCTTCGAGAGGGAGGACTCTTCCTTAAACTTGTCGGCGATGTCGTCGCACAGATACCTGCTCGAGTCGAAAAGGTGGGGCAAGCGAGAAGGCAAGGGATAGTCAAGCTCATGTTTGCGGATGTAGATGATACGCGGTGGGTTTCGACATGAGCACTAGGGATACGACGAGGGGGGAACGTGGGGTTGGTGTGATGGGGAAGAAGAGGAGGTGGCGGCTGACATAAGGCGGGGAGCGTGTCATACGCTGTCCATACCCGTGTGGTGCGAACGAGAGATAAAGGAATTGAGAAGTAAGAGAACGAAAAAAAACTGAGAATGGCGAGAGAGAAGAGAGAGATGATCACAGACCAACACAGAGCGAGAGAGAAAGACACGAGAGAGATGCCAAGGCCGTGTGGCTGTGGCTGTGGCTCTGACTTCGGCTCTGCCTTTTACTGTTGCTGTGGGCCGTCTCACCCGATCAGAATCGGACGCCCCCCAGTACACTCCGCCAGAGCGTTGATTCGCTGCGGGCCCATGAGCTTCCGCCGCTTGATGGTGTCCAGGTGCTTGTAGAACCTCACCTGAATTTTTAGCGTGCAAGTATCGCATACACGCGCAGACGGACGCAGCCGGACGACCACGCGCAATGGCAATATGAAAAAACACACACACAAAACAGGGGGAAACCAACGAGCAGGTTGGGCAGCAGTATTTTTGGTGCTGTCATGCGAGCGCGTGTTTTTGCGCAGTTCGTTTTTTTCGGATTTCCGTAGTGGAACGGTGAGCTTGGATAATGTCCTTTCGGCAAGCCGACGAGTCCAGTCGCAAAAAAAAAGCTTCGAGCTGTGGTACCGTTGAACGACAACAGATACATGAACACCACCGACAACAGACACGTCAACATCACCGACAATAGACACGTCAACATCACCGACAATAGACAGGTCAACATCACCGACAATAGACACGTCAACATCAAGGTCAACCTGCGGTTGGCATGCCAAACCTCGCTCAAAACTGCAACAAGTACTGGTCAAGGTCAAAAACAAAACCTATGGTATAGATAACTACATGAATATGAAGTTGTCAAGCTGTCAATTTTCCGATGCTTCCAAGGAAGTTCTTGAGGCTGACGCTACTGTAAAAAAACATTTTGGGTGATGGATACCCCAACCAATGCGGGAACATCATCACCACCACCATCACCACCGTTGTCACCACTACTACCACCATCATCGTCATCACCGTCACCATCATCCCCATCATCATCACGCAGGTCAACAAAGGAACGGGGCGGCCGGGGGGGGCGGCGGAGGCGGCACAAAACACAAAGCTGGACAGTGCATATTCTGCCTCGCCCCGCCCCGCCCACCTGCTGAGATGCGGCGATCATCTTCGGCGCGTACTCGCTGGAGATGTACTTGTCCGCGTGCGGCGACGCTATCCTCACGAAGAGATTCGCGTCTTTCTCCCAGGCCAGACGCTTGATAGCAAGGGGTAAGCCTAGCTCCTCGAACTGGCTCGGCTCGTGCGTCTGCAGCTCGATGATTTTCTCAAGCACCTACGAGTGGAGAACAGAATGTTTCCCCAAGGGAAAGCAACGAGGGCGAGGACGGGGCGGGGTGAAGTCATGTCATGCACGGCCGTAGTCGTATGACCATAGACCCTCCTCGCGTCCCTACAACGCCGGGACGGAGCATATCGGATTGTCACTGACTAGGCAGACATTTGTTGCTTGCACCAAGGGCGAAGCGTAACGTGAGGTGTTCGGGCGAGTCGCATGAAGGGTAAGCTGCATCCTGCTAAGGATCGCCTGTGATACGGACTTTCTTGCATTGGGTGACATCGTCGAAGTAATTGCTTTGTTCTTCTGGTGTGGCCACGACCAGGCAGACATTGTATGTGTGTGTGGGGGGGTTGTTCCATGAATTGACGCGAACTGTATCGGTACCATAGAAAACCAACGCACGTACGGGCAAGGATCAGGCGGTGATCACGGGGACATAGGAGATGAAACAAACGCGCTCGTATCCGGGTTGTGTAAAGCTTCGAGAGACCTCGTCATTTTTTCTCCCGCACGTAGCTCACAGAAAAAAAAGGCGACCCATTTGTTTGACGGATTGCGACACGGCGCGGTTTGCCCGTTGCAGCAAACAAAACGGGCATTTCCCGTCATTGGGGCTGCTGCTGTTACTATTAATATCCACTACTACCGTTTCTGCAATACAAATAGCCGGTTGCGACAGCATCCCCTTTTTCGTGAGGTCTCCTTAAGACCTTTAGCGCTCCACCCACGTTTTTCGGGACGAAATACTTGGAAGTTTTGTCGGATATTGCTTGCGATAATGAAAAAAAAAACTGTTAAATTATCCGAGAAAAGGATCGAAAACAAGGCGCATTGTGCTCCAGGTTCGAGCTATCCGGTGACGACCGCGCCCGCTCTCCCCCCCACCCCCCCCCCTTCCCACCTTGTCTGGAACGGCTGACATGCTGGTGATGATCTTCAGTGGTACGCTCTTCAGTTCCGGCTGTGTGGCGTACCTGGCGCGGGATGGGTCGCCAGATTCAAGCTCTCAGTCCTCTGTTCAACTCGCCTACCGGTACGTACCCCAATCAATTAACCCGAAGGCAAAGCAACCAAATCTCGAACTGGCGAACACACCAAAATAAAAAACAAGACATAAAAAATCACATCAAATCAAATCAAATCGAACCAAACCCCAACAAAAGTAAAAGAATATCATAGAACCAAATCAACTCAAATCAAACCAACTCACAAGCCAAATCAAATAAACAAAATCACGTCAAAGTCATCAAAGCCGAAGCAATCGGCACCACATCAAACCACACCCAACTGCACCATACCCAACATAGCCAAAGCAATCAAAGCAATCAAAGCAACCGACCCGGCCAGCAACACCCTAGCCAAAAGCAACGAAGAAACGAACCACAGCGACCGACGAGGCGCCGACTCTGCTCGCCTCGTACGAGCCGGCGGCGGCGACGCGACGTTGGCCCACCAGCTCCCTCACCGGAAAGAATCGTTGAGAAGCAGCAGCATGCGGTCCTCAGTGAGGTGCGGGATCTGATCCAGCAAGGCCCGTAGGGCGTTCTCGAGCAGCTGCTTGTACACGGAAGCGCGACTGACCTGTGTTGCATTCATACGAGGGTATATCGTACAACAGGGGGGGTACAGTTGTTCTTGCCGCCCTCACATCGAACCGCCCTTTTTCTTCATCCTATCAATAGAGAGATACGTAACCACTCTGTCCCTAAACTTAACGACCCTTTGGGTGAAATAGTAACATACAAATGGCCCATACATTTTGGAACAGGATGGTACAGATTATGCGTAAATAGGGGTTTCTCATAATGTTGGCATGCTTCTAGTGCAGCTCGAATGTCGGAACAAGCAGCTTTTACTGAGGGCGAGCGGCTTAAAACCCTGACCTGATACCAGTAGTTACTGTTTCGGGTGGGAAAGTATTTTTTTAGACGCACAGTAGAATCCGGCAAAAAAAATGCTCCTATTAATAGCTGAGAATAACACTCTCCGAAGGAATGAACCAATCCGCGATAGGGAAATTCACACCACGACACATAAAAAACCGCTATTCATGGGGCAGCACATTCAAATCAAAATCTGCCACCTGTTGAAAAAAAAAAAACAAGTCAGCCGCTCCCTTTGCTTCTTGACGAAGCGTGGTGCTAACGTGACCAGGCCCAGAGAGCCGAGCAGCAGCGTACACACGGACTCGCAAACGTGAGCGAACCATACGTTTATGGTGGTTTGTTGGGATCGGCGGCCGGCAGTACGGCAATGCTGCCGCCCCCCTGCGTGCTCTACGTAGGGGTCAAGCCGCAGGCTCCGCCCCTGCTTTTCGCTGCTGGTGGGAAAGTGTAAACAACAAAATACCCGCAGCCATCCACGTCGACTGTGTGTTGCTATGCTGTACCTCGCCGAGACTGCGAGATCGACGGCGCTGCCTGCACCTCCGTGGCAGCGCGCCCCACCTCGAGCTCGCGTGTAAGTTGTTGCTGTGCGTGCAACTGGGTTCGGATCTTGTGGCCAAGGCTGTATTCCCCTCGCGCTTGAGGTTTCTGCATTCTACTGCACTCGTACTCGTACCCACCACTGTCCGTAAAGGTGAGGACCTTTATTTTCATATGAATGAATAAGCAGTCCTCATATTAAGACACAAAGTGGTACGGCGGAGTTTTCTCACTCTAACATTTTCACACGTGAGACAAACAGTATTCGTGATGCCTCTGCATCTGAAATTTAGGGAGGCGGCTCGCTTCCCGCTGCATCGAGGCCCGATCACAGATGCCTTCCGCTGCCGCGATGGCACCGGGTTTGATGGCAATCGCCGGGCGTGCGGCCACACCCGTGTCTGGCACCGTTTGCTCGATACGACAAAGACAAGTTTTTTTGGTTGGCTTCGTCGACCCTTATCTTCTTCCCTCTTCCTCCCGCTATTCTCATTTATTATGTTGAATTTCCATGACTAATTGACTCAACAGGCTAACTTTTGTTTCGATTTTCTCGTCGGCCTCTGGATAGATTCCAGTGCGGATTGCTTTGCCGTGTGCGCGAAACTCCTAACCACAAATACACACCCCGTGCGCCCGTGCCGTCAACATCTTCGAGAGGCGCTCTACGCGTTTTTTTACTCGAACAATACATACGTGATATACGATTTTTGCGAAACACGCGAAAAGAACACGAAGCGCTGAAAACAGTTGATTTTGGGCGAGAAAATGAAAAACCAAAATATAAGAAATGCAGACGATGAAAGCACACAGAGCAAGACTTCCGACTCAGGACGCCAAAAAAAGGATGCTTCTCAACACGGGGCTCCCACTACTGCGGCCGTTTCCTATGCGGTTCGATTTTTGAGCTTCAGATTTTGACCCGATGGCATTTCCAGATATGAACTTGGCAAATCGAAAGAGTCTACCTATGCGGAAAAATCTGAATTATTGTGCGTGTAGAGATTCCAGCAAACGCCGAGAGCAACTGCTGTTTTTGTGGTTTGGCGCCGCGAAGAGACGCGCTGGGTGCGCTGCCCTGCGCGTAGGACCCAAGCATCCGAGCCCACGCTGACTGCCTCTGGTCTGGCAGCGAAGAAACGTGGCGAGTGCGCTAGAGTCAACCTGTCTTGGTATTTTGTGTTTCATTTTGTGACCGACTGCTGCTGCTGCTGCTGTACAGCAGTGTAGTCTACGAGTACATATCCACGGAGAGGCGCGTGCCGAGTGTGCTTCTCTTGGTCTCTAGACCCGGGCCCGCGCCAGCCGACTCTAGTCTGGCCACGGAGGGACGCGCCGTCCGCGCGTCGGGCGCGAAGCAACGTCGCTATACAGCAGCTGTATCACCATCCAACTCAACGATCGTTCTGCTACTGTTTGCTGTCGTGGATAACATCTTGAATTTAAAGAGCATGCCATTTTTCGATTTGAAAATCTGATGACCCAGGTCGTCGGATTTTGGCCAAAAATCCGACGACTTGGGTCATCGGATTCTCAAATCGAAAAATTTCCGGTCGGATTTTGCATATTTGGACTGCATAAGCAGGGTCATTCATTTTTGACATCGAAAAATACAAATCTGAAGCTCGAAATCGAACCGCACAGGAAACGGCCTGACTGTAGTTCTATGGTGCTATTGGGGTTGCTCTCTGGCCGAGGATATACTTATATTTTCCAGGGCCTTCCCCGGGGAATGAAATCGGGGAATGAAATATCCTCAGGATTAGGATTTCACGGGAAACGTTTTTTTTCCCCGTTCCCGTGCAAATATCCTTCTCGTGATCCCATCCAAACAGTTCCCGTGGAAAAGGTTGACTTCCCGCGTGGTTTCCGTTCCCGTGCCGTAAAATCCCGTGGAAATATCGATTTACCAACTTACGTGCAAACCAAAACTGTCGGAAAAAAAAAAAAAAAACAATCCGCGGGAATTATTCCCACATCTTCAGCGGGCACGGGATCACCAAACGGGATCAGCATGTGCACCGAGCGAAGCTACGAACTCGTACCTACCAGGTGCGTATAATTTGGCACCAGGTACCAGGTATGTATTTTATTCGGCTGCGGCTGCAATTCCCGGTCTCGGGCTTGTGGCTTCTGGCTCCAGCGCGTGCTTTGAACTTCGAAATTGATTTTTTCAAGTTTGTGTTATTTAATGACCTGGTAGATTTGTGTTTGTCATGTGTGTGTCAGATTTATGTTGGAGCCTTTTGCCTGGCTGGTGATACTGCAATGGTGCGAGCCGTGACCTACCTCTACGTATATACAGCAGTATCGCTTTGTGTCGCCTGTCGATCATATCATATACCACTCTGACCGGGAATATATGCTCCGTTTGATATTTATATCAAACTGAATATGGCGCTTATATTTCCGTCCATGCCGTACCAGGTACCTGGTATGAGTCTCATCAAATCGACAGATTGACAAGACATATCCAAACGTTTAACTACTATGCCCATAAATATAAGGATCATTTTATCATTAATATTTATGATAAAATGTTACTTACATTTCCGGACAGATCGCGTGCCAGATACCTGCTGCCGGTACGTATTAACGTGCCCAAAGAGCTTTCACGCGCGCACAAGGGCCGAGAAACAGCAAATAGAAGTAGGCACACCACGGCATATTGACTCATTGCCATCTGATCTAACGCCTGGGACTTCGCAGTGACGGCGTGTGCAACGACTCCCTTCCTACTCCCTACCCCCTCTCTCTAAGCCTCTGCCAACCCATGGGCGTGCGTCCCTACGCCTCACCCCTAAGACATCCAGGAACCCGAGGGCAAGCTTGACAGAAGGTAGCCCTAGCCCCGCCCTCTCCTCCCACGATGTCACCCGGTCCTTCCACCTCTTTCCCCTGCTGGAGTCCTGCACGTGGGACTCAAGGGCCCTCATCCCTGCTAATGCCACGAGGTAGTTGGTCCCTTCTCCGTGCCCGGAGGAAGCAGCAGCGCTTGCCGCCGCAGGCAAACTCTCACCAAAAGGCGCGGAACCGGCCTGGGATGTATCATCGTCACCATGGTGACGAGCACTAGTATTTCTGCTGCCGGATGATCTCCCGGAAGATGACGTTGACGATACACTACGCTTCATGGCAGTTCAACTCCCACCAATGCGGTAACCGCCTTCCCTCTCCTGCTACGCTCCTCCTCGATCAAGTACTGCGTTCAGCAGGCAGCATTCGCTTCCTGGAATATGCGGTGGAATTTAGGAGTTCCATTCACTCAGAGGCGTTCCTGCTGGGGGTCGTCGGCGGGCCGTGGCTACCGACGCCGACACCTCTCGTGCGTGCACTGGGCTTCTTGCTCTGTACGTTCGGGAAGAGAAGCGGTGTCGGAGGCAAGCACTCCGTCGAGCGATCGACACGTCACTGCCGTCAGTCTCTACTTTCGACCAAACCAGAGGTGAGTAACGAACAAAAAGGATTGTTACTGATGTGGTATTTTTTTTGAAGGGTGTGGTGGTACCGAGCTCACGCGACCCACGCTCTGCTCGGTGCGGTGCGGTGCTGGATGAGATGGGATGCAGATGTTGAACGAAGGCGATGCCTTAGGCTGTGCCTTTTATGCCTGGTGTGCAATCCCATCATCTCCGCAACGTGCTTCCTGCTGGCAGCAGCAGAGCTCGATTAGTAGCAAGCCTGAAAAGTGTGTTCGCTTATGCATGGGTTCATAACACAAGCATTCAGCAAGTAGCATCTTTGTTGTCTGGAGCTCGGGATGCCTCAATAGCACTTTTGAAGCTGAACATGCTCCTGTACCATCGAATTCCGTGGTTTCTGTTGGCCTATGCTTAGCAAGCTCCATGCTCCATGCTCCATGCGCCCTCTATTGTGGGTCACGGGTCCCCTATTCTGCTACAGCAGTAGTGCGTTGCATTGGTATGGCTGCGTTCTGAAATTATCCGGAGAGTACCAAATACCGGTCTGAACACTGACGGTCATCTAATCCTCGTATTAATAGTGTAGAGTCTAGACGTCACCTGATGCCCCGCACTCGTACCAGTAGACAGAACAAGGCTGTACGTAGACTCTTAGAGAGGTACCCGGTAGTGTAGTCTATGATAGGAGTACGTACAGCAGCATTCGTTTGTGTCATGCCGGAAATTGGCACCAAGTACAAGTATGATGACCGAGAAATTGCAAGGACAGTCTGCTATCTGCTGGTTGATAGTAGGCGTTCACGAGCGACTTCCCCGTCCTCAATCACTGCCTTCAACAATAGGGCGCCGGCAGGCCGCGAGCGAACCCGAGTATCACTCATAGTATGAATACCAGTATTGTACATGGTCTGGACAACTATGCGTTCACCAGCGGTGATGAATTGTGTGTGAATCTCTGCTGCAGAGTAAGCATCACCCCTTGAACTCTCTTAGTAGCTCCGTTTTGGGGACAAACCACTTGGAATTAGAGTGTTTCGTCCCCATATCGGGACTGCAGTCCTAAAAGGGTCGATCATAAGCACCCACGGTACGTACGTAGCAAGGATAGAGTCTTTCGAAGGGACAGGTTATATCGTGTGGAGAACGCGAACGTAAGATGTGAAACGTTGCGTTAGAGGGTTGGATGTGTGCTGTCCGTGAAAATTCCCGGGAAATTCCCTCGCGACCCGACCCGCCGGAAAAATAGTCCCGAGATTCAGACCCACCGTTACGTACGTACAACCACACAGACCGTACGGCACAGAGTACCCGACAGCTCGCAAAGTGCCCGGCAGGTCACGCGGACCGAAGCTCCTTTGAATAGGGCGAGGCGTTCTCTGCCTCAAGCTGGAGATAGACATGCGTAAGGTTTAGGGGGCTCAACTCCATGACGAACTGACAGGGCGAGAAATTGTCGTACAATATGGGAAAGCTGGCAGGCTGGAGATCGACAGATAGCCAGACCGCAAGCGTGAACACCCGTAGGCGTGCGCGTGGGGGGGCAGGCATCTATCTGCCTAGGACATCCGGTCCCGGAAAGAAAGCCCAGAGTGCCCGACAGCGCAACACGCGGCGGCGGCAGGCAGCGGCAGCAGCAGTAGCAGCAAAAATGCAACCAAGGTTAAAAGTCAAGGGTTGGTTTTGTACTGTCTCGTAAAATAGCTTGCCTTACCGTATCACACGGGTGATAAGATAACACCCCCCCGTACCATACGTGTGTTACGATAACGTATCACGCGTGTGATATGACACACACCCCCCCCCCCGTATCACACCAGGGTGATAAGATAACACCCCCCCGTATCACACTGGGTGATAAGATAACACACCCCCTCGAACGACGTTCAAAGCTGGTTCCTCGACAACGGGGGAGAGTGCAAACGCCGAGCGACGCGGCTATAGAAAGGTCTCGACGAGGTCTTCCCAAACCCCTCCCGTTTCGTTGTGTGGGCTGGGCTCCCCTGGGGTTTGGAGAGGAAGCGGCTCTTGAAAAATCATTATAAAACAAGCATAACGACAGCCGTCGACGTGAAGTCAACTAACTGAAGGTTTCGGATTTTCCGTCGATCGCCCGCAACAAAAACGCCTCCAGATCTCCGGTGGGGCTTTCAAAAACAAGAACAATACAAACACATCGGCTTTTTCGGCACCAAAAGGAAAAAAATATCGGTATGTGACTCATATCGTCTCCCCGAATTCAGAAAATATATACGTAACCCCTCCCCCGATACGTACCCTTTTCGCTTGTCACTCTGATCGAGAGAGAGTCTTTGACTCGCCTTCTTCTTGAACGATGCTCCGTACAGCAGCAGCAGTAGCAGTTTTTCTTATCCCGGGGGGGGAGGGTGTTGTCTTGCGTGTTACACGGTAGTACGATGCTGCGAGTGCGATGCTGCGAGCGTGTTGTACATCGCTTTGCAGTGTACCCCCGTTACTAAAGGTTTCACACGAATTCCACCTCAGATCTGATCACTCAGATCAGATCAGATATGATCTAGATCCTCATGTCATTACCTAGATATTACGGGGCTGATGGACCCCTGATTTGCTGTTAGTACGACCTGCACACGACCTGTTTGGTAGATCTAGTAGATTCTGTATTACCTGTCAGGCACAGTTTTTTTTTTCGCACATCTTTCGCCGGGTGGGATCTGTATGCTGCAGCTCCTGTGACAACACCTCGTCATGACAGGATATTTAGGATCTACTGCAGACGATCTGCTAACAGATCATGATCTGTCCAACGTGTTAAAATAGGCCACCCACGCCCTATATTCCGACGGCGCCGGTTTTTGCTTCTTTTGACCGAGATGCTGCATCGTAAATTTTTACCTCTCTCCCTTTCGCCTTCTCCTGACGCCCGAAAAGAGTTCGTGTGGACACCCATTTCGCCGCTTTCAACCCTTTCAGGACTGCAGTCCCGTTTTGGGGACCAACCACCCAAAAAAATACGAGCGAGTTGTCCGGAAAAGGGAACCGCAAGTGCTAAAAGTTTGTTTCAACCATCCTGCTCGAATTTCAAGCATTTTTTGTCCTCAAAAGTGTTGAATCCAGTTTTGTAAAGGAGTTCTTAACCCTTTTGGGACTCTTTTTTTTTTTTTCATCGGGAATTTTCCAATCGGGAAGAGCTTGGTCGAAGAAAGCCGGCGATGACGGCACAGCAGTCGTGGGTCGGGCTTTGGAGTTTATTTGCAAAAATACATGGAAAAAACTGCTGAGGGCGCCTAGTAATAGTAGCTAGTAGCGTGGGTAGGCGCAATTCGATGCGAGTCGACGAGGGAAGAAAGTGCCGAAGTCTTGTCGCTATAAAAATGCAACCTTACAAGGCAAAAACCGTGATGGGAGGGGGGGGGGGGAGAGCCTGCTTTGTGACCCCGGATCGGATCTACGACTAGGAAGGAGAGAGAAAAGAAGGGCGAAGATAATACCTGGTATATGGGATGGAAAAAAGAAAAAGAAAAAGAAAATGGTCTCTTCTGTAGTGCCGGTAATATATGCGCCAGTCAACAATACCGGCACTATATACTCCGCACACTGCCACAGTGGCTACTGTAATCCCATCTGTCTGCGCCAAGCCATTCCACAGGCACTACATATAGCGGGCAACCAGCACTATGGAAATACCATTGCTGCGTCGGCCACACGAAGCAACCCGAGTTGATGGGGTAGGCTGCGGTGCAATAGCAAACGGAAGGAGGTGTAGGGCACGCAGCAAGCATGGTGATGCTTGCACTGCTGTTGTTCCTGCTGTTGCTGCTGCTGTTGCATGTTCTTCCTGGAAGGTTGAAAATACCGCGCTTGTCGCGTTTGAGGTCGATATACCTAGGTCCCGAACGGGATCATAACCAGGGCGGTGAACGGGTGGGGTCAAAACTTGCCGGTCGGGTCGGATGGGGTCACCTAACCCGACCCGGCTTGACTCGACTCGACCCGTGAGATTTCGAGTACCTCCCGACCCGACCCGACCCGTAAGTTTTTGAAGACCTACTGACCCGACCCAGGTCATGACCCATGAACAGCCCTGGTTATGACCCCTTATACTTCCACACTGTCCTTGGACACATATCGCGTTCTACTTTAATTCCGAGCAGTTTGTACCCGAAACGGGGGTGAAGGTTCTAAAAGCGTCCTCAATTCTGACTGTACGCGCTATGGTAATGTTACTACTGCTACGTATTTGATTGACTGCAGGACGCTCATTTTTTTTGCTATTTGGTGCTATCTTTCCGTTTCGGCGCTGGCCAGGCAAAGATGTCGGACTATGGCGATGACGGTTACGGCGGAGGGGGTGGCGGCAGCGGCGGCGGCGGAGGAGGAGGGAAGTGGACGTGAGTATTTTTTTTTTTGTGTTCTCGTCCCGCGAGTGCCGCCGCGCAAGGGTCTCGCTGTGGGTAACGTAGCTATTGCAGCTGCTACTGTAAGTGGCGTCACGACCTGTTTTCGCTCTGGCAGGCCACTGCTCACCGCACTTACTTTGGGTATAAATATAACTCCACGATTAATAGTAGATGAAGTGCTCAAAGGGCTTCAACTTGCCCCGCTTGTTGATTTTACCAGATGCATCATTTTTTATGTATATTCTAGTGTAGCATCTTTGAGCTATGAAGTCTATGCTACTATAAGCTGTCTGGGCGTTTTTTTTTCCCCCCTCACGGTTTCGCGCGTGCGCTCAAGCAGCGCTTTGTCTGTCTGCACCACCGACCACCCGTGCCACCGTGATTTTCAGTGACTAGCAGTAGGGCTATGAGTTAGGTGACTATCAAGTCGCCGACTAGATATTTGGTTGGCTGGGTAGGGTCCATGATTAGTATATGGGACTGTGAGTTGGCTGACTAGTTGGCTAGGTAGGGTCCACGCTTAGCATATGGGACTGTGAGTTGGCTGACTATATAGGTCGCCGACTAGTTGTAAGTTGGCTGGGTGGGTTGGATGATGAGTGGATAGGGCTATGAGTTGGCAGACTATATGTCGCCGACTATTCAATAGTTGGGCTAGTTAGGTTCTATGATAAGCATGTAGGGCCGTGATTTGGCGGACTATCAGTCACCGACTACCAGGTAGTTGTTAGTTGGATAGGTAGGTTCCATGATTAGTATGTAGGGTAGGGCTGTGATTGTCTGCCTGCAAGTCGACGGCCAGCTGTTATTTGGCTACTGTAGATAGGTTCCATGATTAGTATATGGGGCTGTGAATTGTCTGACTGTAACTCGCCCACTATTGTTAGTTGGCTAGGTAGGTTCCATGATTATTATGTAGGGATGTTGGCAGAATGTCGCCGATTTAGTTATTAGTTGGGTACGTATTTATTTCTTGGTACCTGGTAACATAGGTATAACAGGTACTAACATTCGTTGTTGTGGAAGACAGGGTCGGAGATACCTATCGCAGATCTCGTAACACGCACGCACGAAGGACACGTCACCGGTCAAGCAAAATCAAATCTCGGGTCACGAGCGGTCTCACGTCATCGACGGTGTTGACCCGTCCCGGGGAAATAGCTACAGGTCGTCATGTGTTCGTACTCGTGGGTTCGAATCCCACGGTGGTGACCAATGTAGATCCTGTGCTGGTCGTTAGTACCGATGTAGTCGCGGAGACGTCGAAGTGTAGAAGTCGCGGAGAAGTCGCCGTGGTGAGGTCGCGAGGCGAGGGTCTCTTGTAGCCATCGTTACGGCCGACGTAAACCGAGCAGATTTCTTCGTTGATATACGTACAGCAAGGAGATGCTAGACCTAGTCTGACTCGGTGGGGAGGACTTAGGTCCCCCCCAGAGTCTTGCGGCGGAATAATCCCCCGATAGTTATCTCTCGGGGACGGGTCATCACCGTCAATGACGTGAGACCGCTCGTGACCCGACATTTGATATTGCTTGACTGGTGACGTGTCCTTCGCGCGTGCGTGTTACGAGATCTACGATAGGTATCTCCGACCCTGTGTTCCACATTCTGCACGCTTTGTATCTGACGTGAGACATGCTTGTGGCTCCAATCGTGCGTGTGTTATTCTTTTCTAAAAATAGACTAAAATCAGTCGGTTGGCTTACTTTCGCCACCCAACGAATAAAGTAGCCGTGAAAGCATGCCTTATCGCAGTTTTTGAAACGCACAGCTCTAGCGATAAGGCTTCGTTGACTCTGTGACGCTGCCGAGGCCCGAGGCCTAACCCCTGCGACCTTTAGCACAGGTGGTAACCATATTTTCGGGCGATGGTTGCCGGTGCGCGCTTTGTTTTTTTTTTTTTGCGAAAAGAGTTTTTTTTTCGGGGCCTTGTCCTGCTTCCTTCAGTGGCACGGCACGCTCCTTCCCCTGTGACTGCTCACGAGCAACTTGGTTCACAAGGCGGTGGGAACGCAAGCGGTTCTTGGTCTTGTTCTTGTCAGTGTTGCTCTCTCGTCGTATCGCTGTCGTCATATCGCTGTATCTACACTTGTGTCGGTATCGTCGTATCGCTGTCTCTTGTCTTGTACGATTGTGATTCATCGTTGTCGCCATCGATATGCTATGCCATTACGATGATATATAGCTATATCTGTCGCCACGACTATGATTTATCGATATCGTTGTTGTTATCGCTGTCCATCGTTCTCGTTGTCGATAGAAGACGGCCTGCCGCAAGCGCAAGGAACGCGGCATGTCGAACACCTTCCACTCCCACACTTTTCCCCCCTCTGCTGTCCGTGCTGAAAAAAGTCGTGGCACTCTGCGGTAAGCCGAACTGCCCGTGTCCTGAATAGTACTCTCAATAAAACACGGGCAGTCCAGCTTGGGACGCCGCGCCTTGTTCCAGCAGGAGCACGCAAAGAAAGGGGCGAAGGGTGTGGGAGTGAAAGTTGTCCAACATGACGCGTTTCGTGCACTTCCGGCAGATGGTCTCCTTCGTTATGGCTGTCCGGTCCTTACCTGTATCGTTGTAATTTTCGCCTCCGCTACCGGTATGTCGTTGTTATTATCATTATCGTTTGAATTGTCACCATCGTTATCGTTATCGCCACCCCCCGACGAGCACCTCCGTCCGCGGAGCGATGGGAACAAGGCGGTTGTTTTGTTGTGGTTATTGTCGTGGCGGGTGTCGTCCTTCGTTGTGTTTCCGCTAAAGCCAAATCGTTGTCGCTTTCGCCATCGTGTTTTATGTCGCGACCGTTTTGGACATCGGTACCGTTACCGATACTGCTGTCGTCATCGGTACCGTCACCGCTATCGTCGCGCCGTCGCTATGATGTTATTGGTATCGTTGTCGCTGTGTCGGTGTCCTCCTATCGTGGTCGTTATCGCTGTCGTTATCGATATACCGTAGCCGTTACCGATATCGTTATCGATACCATAACCGTTATCGAATCGATACCGTTGCCGTTACTGACATCGTTGTGGATATCATTTATCGCAGTCGTTGTCGCTGTCGTTATCGATACCGTAACCGTTGTCGATATCGCTGTCGATACCGTAACCGTTATCGACATCGTGATCGATATCGTTTTTGCTGTCGTTATTGCTGTCGTTGTCGATATCGTTATCGATACCGTAACCGTTTTCGATATCGTTATCGCTGTCAATACCACCACCGCTGTTGCCATCGACGTCGTTACCGCAGTCGCTACCGTGAACAGTCAATCACCGTTGCCACGGCCGTGTTAGCCGCGGCACCTTTCGCGGGAGCTCGCTCTGACATCGGTCTTAACATTCCGCATTGCACCAACCCTCATCTTCTTGGAACAGGCAGTGGACTTGAATGAACACCAAGCTTGCAAGTATGGGCATTGGGGAAATTTTTGATCTCGCAGCTTTTTTAAATTTTAATTTTTTTTTTAATTTTAATTTTTTAATTTTTTAATTTTTTAAATTTTTTTAAATTTTTTCAAGTAGATAAAACCCTTTTCGGCCCCCTCCCTCCTTCCCTCGCGTCCCCCCGCTCCCAGGCCGTCCATCCCAGCGAACCGGGAGGAAACCCAGTCGTTGGATTTCCTCCTGCCGGAAACCGTGAAGGACTTCGTGTTTGACTTGCACGACTCCATGCGAAGGGCCAAGAGGGTTCACGAGCTGGAGCCGCTGTACAACTCCGAGTTCAAGAAGTTGACAGACGCCTACTTCAAGGGGAGCACCTGGCCGGAGGCGGAGGTTATCCAGAACCAATGCAGCAATGACGAGTTGTTCCTCTGCTTCTACCGAGAGCTCCGCAACCGGCACCTCTTCGCCACTACCATTGTGAGGGTTTCAACATGCGCTGCGCGTTGAGGCGTTGCGGTGGGAGGGATGGGGGGGGGGGAGAGGGGGGAGGAGGGGGAGGGGGGCATCCGACAAGGTGCTATTACCGGGGGACCATAGTAAATGGCACCAAGTATTGTTAGCAAAAATAGGTAAATATATAGGTTTTCGTGTACACCGTAGGTCCTATTTACCATGGTCCTCCGTAATAAAATCATACGGGGGGAGGCGGGGGGGAAGTGGTGACGACACCAAATTTTTTCGTAAGATATTTGGCAATGACGACATGGACGACGCCAAATATCAAGATTTTAAACTAACACTAGACCAACGTTTTTGGAACTTGATTGTAGTGTAGCGACCTCAACAACAAGAAATGCCTGCCGCGGTACAAACATCATGAATGTTCTACGGGCCTGTTGTGCATCTCCTTCCGATGCACTTCGGCCGCATCAATTGGCTATCCCGTGTACAAACATCCCGGGCTGCTTCGTGTGTCCTAAACGTCATTTTCGTTTTCGCATGTTTCTACCGCTGGGCACCACTTGGGGCTCTAATTTGGAAATTATTGTGTTATCCGATAGTGCTCCCACTAAAACCAAGCTAAATGTCCGAAGAGATTGCCCCTCTGAAATGGAGGTAAACATCCGACCGGTTCCCTCCAGTAGAAGTTTCCCAGCATTTTATCTAGCAGTCACGTATACACCTGGTATGTACGAGTACTATCGTCAAACTATAATGGAGTCCCACAAGGCTTATTAATCTCGATATGAATGCCTCAATCGTTTGACAGGCCCAGAAGGAGGACTACCTGGCGTCGTGGGAGAACTACTGCCGGCTGTTCGACGCGCTCCTCGATTGCAGCGACACTAACTTTGTCATCACCGAGGGCTGGGCGTTCGACCTCGTGCACGAGTTCGTGTACCAGTTCCAGTCCTTCTGCCAGATGAGAGGGCAGGTGCGCTACGCATGATGCTGTGTGAATGTACTGCACTGTACTGCTGTGCTGTGCTGTGCTGTGCTGCGCTGTGCTGTGCTGTGCTGCTGCGCTGTGCTGTGCTGTGCTGCGCTGTGCTGTGCTGTGCTGTGCTCTCTGTGCTCGCTGTGCTCTCTGTGCTGTGCTCTCTGTGCTGTGCTCTCTGTGCTGTGCTGTGCTGTGCTGTGCTGTGCTGTGCTGTGCTGTGCTGTGCTGTACTGTACTGTATCCGATCCACCTCAACGGCACTTATGCTATCAACTGCAACGACGTTTATCCGATCCACGCCAACGGCACGGATCCGGCGCACTTCGACGGCTTTTGGTCCGATCCACTTCAACGGTATTGATCCAATCCACCTACTCAACGTTACTGGTGCAACCCCCATCAACGACATTTGATTCGATCCACGTCAACGACGTCGATCCGACGTATTTTAACGGCATTGGTCCGACCCATCTGACCGGTATTGGTCTGATCCACCTCACAGGCACTGATGCAACCCACCTCAGCGGCATTTGATCTGATCCACGGTCGTCTTGTTTGTTTTTTGTTTCTTTCCTCCTGTTACGTTTTTTTTTTTTTTTTTTTTTTTTGGCAGCGCCGGAGTGACTCGGACGAGCCGGAGGACGCGTGGGCTGTGCAGAACGTGATCGGCTACCTGCACGGCCTCATCAAGGTCTCCAACATCGTCCCTTTCCTCGATGTGAGTGTTGATACTGATTTGCCCTTGGCTTGTCTTGGTTTGGATTTGTTTTGGCTATGTCTTCGATGGGAGTGGCTTAGCTTGGCAATTGGCTTGACAATTGGCTCGGACTGCCTTTCCTCTCCTTGCCTTGCTTTGCCTTGCCTTGCCTTGCCTTGCCTTGCCTTGCCTTGCCTTGCCTTGCCTTGCCTTGCCTTGCCTTGCCTTGCCTTGCCTTGCCTTGCCTTGCCTTGCCTTGCCTTGCCTTGCCTTGCCTTGCCTGGCGTTGCCTTGCCTCGCCACCGTCGGAACTTGTCGAGACTGTTTTCTCTTCTCCCCTTCTCGTTTTTTGTCTCAACCTCGTCCTTTTTTTTTTTCTTCTTTTTTGTCCACTAACATACCGCAACGTGCGGCAGGCGAAGCAGAGGCCGTCGAACGTAGCGGTGCCCGCCGCCCCCTCCCAGCTCCACCAGATGTGCGGCTACTTCGCCATCGTCGGCATGTCGCGACTGCAGTGCCTGCTCGGGGACTACTACGAGTGTGAGTGAATATGCGGATACCGCCCGCCCCCCTATATACTGCTATGGTCATACGACTACGGCCGTGCATGAGGTCGAGCGCATCTCTCCTATCGAGTACATCCCACCCTATATACTGTACTACGGTATAATAGTTGGGTTGACGTCGGTTGGCAACGACACTGTAAAACATGCCCCTCATCACTTGAGCTAGACAACCAGGGCATCGTTTTTGTTTTGTATTTTTTCAGCGGTCGGTCTCAGCTGGTGGTCGAGTTGGATCATTTGTGCGGGGTGGAGAACCTTGACAAGGGGAATGATCGTGTCACGTAGTGTTTTATGATGAGGCACCCCCGTTGCTGTCTCTGGAAGTGGCGATACCGAAAATTAAATTAAAGCAATGAAACTGTCATCCTTATGTAAGAGTGTCCGCCTCACAAGCGGCTCATAGTAGGATGCAGCTCACCCTTCGTGCGACTCGCGGGACACCTCACGGCGCTTCGCGCTTGGTACAAGCAACGTCTGCCTGGTCGGTGAAAACCCGACGTGCTCCGTCCCGGCAATGTAGGGATGCGAGGGTCTATGGTCATACAACTACGGCCATGCATGATATCCCGCGGACCCCTTTATCACACTTACGGAACTCCCTCTCCCCACCCGCTTCCGCTTGAAACCTCCCACCCCTTCCCACCTCCCCTCCCCATCCCTTCCCCAACCCCTCCCACATTCTACATTCAACCCCGTTCCCCCCCCCCCACCACCACCACTACACACCCTCGAAACGAGGGCTGTATACATCTTGGCGTAGCTTCGGCAAAAATGTTAAAATATAGTTGTGTTTCGAAACGCTAACTCCGTCACCTTAATCTCTATAGGACTGAAGTCCCGATGTGGGGGAAAAAAAAACACGTGGAATCATAATCAGATTTAGGTTTCTGTAAGGCGCAGTACTAAAAGGGTTACTTGTACCTCTCTGGGCGGAAATATAGGGACCGTTTGTACAGTAATATCTAGACTAAGCGGTGCTTCCATTTACGCCCAGAGTGATACAGCCTTCGCCGCCTGGGAAATTTCTCGGAAAGAAAGTAAATGAGGAGGTAGTGCGGACGGACTATCAATCAACCATTTTGTCGAAGAATTAGTGGGGAGTTTAGTGTGGACCGTCAACCATTTTGTCCAAGAACTAGCGAGGAGTTTCGGTAGGGTGGACGATCGATCAACCACTTTTGTCGAAGCTCGGCCAAGTCGTAAACTCTGCTGCTCGAAAGCCCTTTCAAAAACGCCTCTCACCGCTCCCGTCACCCCCATCCCCACCCCCACCTCCACCCCCCCCCCTCCACCGCCCTCGGCGCAGGCATCAAGGTGCTCGAGGCGATCGACATCACCGATAAGGATGCTCTGTTCGCCTCCAACATGCTGGCCTTCGTCACCGTCCACCAGCACGCGGGGCTAGCGTTCCTCATGCTCAAGCGCTACAAGGATGCCGCGCGCATCCTCAACGAGGGGGGGGGGGGGGAGAAGAGGTTCATTCGAGGGGGGGGGGGGGGGGGGGGGGGGGGGGGGGGGGGGGGGGGGGGGGGGGGAGGGCGGGGGGCGATTTGCCAACATCGCAAGCACCCGTTTCGTTTTTTGCGTGCACTCCTCTGTGTTTTTTTTTGTTTTGTTTTTTCGTGTCAAAAAAATTCTGAATGTTGCACAAGTACTCATTTGTTGATTGCCTCTGGTCGTTTGACCATTGACCAGGCATCCCTTTCGAGACAGAGCACCGTTCCTACTCCTATTACGGGAGACCATAGTAAATAGGACCTACGGTACACACCAAAAACTACATATTTACCTTTTTTTTCTAACAATATTTGGTCCTATTTACTATGGCCCCCCGAAATAGTAGAGACACTTCCACCATTTGGTTGCATTTTTTTTTTTTTTTTTTTGGGGGGGGGGGGGGGGGGGGGGGGGGGCAGGGGGGCGATTTGCCAACATCACAAGCACCCCTTCGTTTTTTTGTGTGCTCCCCCCTCTTTTCTTTGGTGTTTTACTTTTGTGTTTCATTTTGGTGTGTCTTAACGTGTCTCAACGCGTCTAAATGTGTCTGAATGTGCAGGCGTTGGTGCACGTAGGGCGCGCTGTCCGAAGCGGTCAGCTGCAGCGCTCCGGCTACCAGGACGAGGTTCCCAAGATCGCCGACAAAATGATGGCGCTCATGGCGATCGCCACCAGCCTGGCTCCGGGGGCCAAGATCGACGAGCAGGTGCGCGTGGCGGGGTGGGATGTGTCTTGGCAGGAAGGCGGAGGAGAAGGAGGTGGGGGCGAGTGGGGGAGCAGGAGAGGGGGGGGAGAGAGAAGGAGGTGGTGGCGACGGAAGAAGAGAAGAGGAGGGGAGGAGAAGGTGGGGGGGGGGGGGGGGGGAGCAGGAGAGGGGGGAGGAGAAGGTGGTGGCGATGGAAGAAGAGACGAGGAGGGGAGGAGGAGGTGTGGTGGCGGAGGGGGGAGGGAAGGAGGAGGAGAAGGAAGTGGTGAGGAGGAGGAGGAGGAGGAGGTGGGGGAAGGGAAGGGAAGGGGGGGGGGGAGGAGGTGGTAGTGGTGTGGGAAAAAGAAGAGGTGATAGTGGTGGAGAAGAAAGCGGACGTGGTGGTGGTAGAGGAGGCGGGTGTGATGGAGGAGGAGGAGGAGGAGGAGGAGGAGGAGGAGGATCTGGCCGTTCTGGCTTGTCACCGTAGTAGCGTTGCGGGGCGTGTCGAGGGGTCGCGCGCTCCCTCTCCATGTGTATGATGTATGGTGTCTATACCCTGTTGCCCCGCCTTTGTGATGTGTGATGTATGATGTCTTCCCTGTCTGTTACTTCGGCCGCCAAACTCAGGACCCCCGATCCGTCGATCGCACCCAGCGATGACGTTGCTACTGGTATGCAGCTGTTCTGTAGAACGAAGCTCGTTCTCTCTCAGCACTTCGGCCTTAGGATAGTCTTATTTTCCCTCGTGTTTCCCCCTCTGCTTGCCTTGGATTCTGCCGCCTTTGTTTCCTGTCAACTGTTCCTTTCCCCTTGTTTCAACGTGTGCTGGTATTTCATCTTGCCGGGAAATTCATACCAGATACTGGTGTCTATTGGTTCCTCCCTCCCTTGTGCTATTGTTGTGTGTCTCATCTCCCTCCCACCCACCCTACCTCGCCTCCCCCCCTCCCTACCCATCTCTCCCTCTCCCTCTCTCCCTCCCCCCCCTCGAATCGTCGAAAACAAACCGCGGTGGTGCTGTTTCTGCGTGTTTCAGATGCAGGCGAAGATGCAGGACAACCACCGGGAAAAGCTGGCGAAGATGAGCTCGGGGGACGAGTCGGCTTTCCGCGACCTTTTCTCGTGGGCCGCGCCGAAGTTCGTCTGCTCCATCGGCAGCAAAGAGTTTTGCGAGTTGCAAGTGAGCCAGGCCTGTCGCGTGCGCTTGCAGTGCCGCTGTTGCTTCTTCCTGCCTCATGTTTGCTCGTTTCGTAGGCTTGAAACCTTGTTTTTATTTGAAATCCAGTGGGTGTCGATTGAAGATGGAGGATTTAGAGGGCTGTTACGTAGAGGTTTTCGGAGGCGTTGTGCCTCGTGTTGCTGCTCGTTTTCATGGCTCCTCGACCCGGTTTGTTTTTTTCCCAGTGCGTGTCGATCGATTGCACGGAAAAGAGGGGCTTTGGTAGCTCGATTTCCACGGTTGCCTTGTTTTAACCCAGTGCATGTCGATCGATCGAAAACAGGGGATTCGATTGGGTTTAGTAGTGTTTGGAGGCGTGGAGGCATGGAGTGCGGAAGGGGTAAGTAGGCTGGGGTAAACTTATGGAGCTTGAAATACGGGGAGACGCGCAAGAGAGTTAGAGGGAGGCATATATAGGGGGGGAGAAGGGAGATATACATTGTGAAGCAGAGAGCGGGACAAAAGGAGAGAGGGAGAAATACATATTACGGGGGCCCATAGTTAATAGGACCTATGGTATACATAAAAACCTTTATATTTACCTATTTTTACTAAAAAAAATTGGTCCCATTAACTGTGGACCCCCGTACGAGTTAGACACGAGGGTGGCATAGAGTCAGGAAGCAGAGGCGGAGACAGAAAGAGAGGCCAGGCGTCGGGGCCGCTCGCTTTTTTGTCAGTAGCACACAAGAAGGCTTGACAGTGTATATGCCGGGTGTTCGGGATGTCGAGTTTTGTTTTTGTTTGCGTGAACCCTTCTACCCCCCTCCTTGGTGTCCTGTGAACCTTTTCGCGCACTCAACCGATCCCTCCGTCCTTTCGCTTTTTTTTTTTTTTTTTTTTTTTTTTGGTTTTCCGTGTGTGTTTTTGCTTTTCGCGTGTAACCTTCCGCCCCCCTCCACCCTGCAAAAAGACGCAACTTTTTATGGAAGAGGTGAAGCAGCAGATCCTCTTCCCCCAGATCCGTTCGTACCTCAAGCTGTACACGACGATTGGGCTGGACAAGATCGCGCGATTCAACAACCTGAACGAGGAGCAGTTCAGCGCGCAGCTCGTGTCCATGAAGCACAAGCTCACCCAGGTGCGATAACGACACGCCTGGGACTACAGCATCAACTTACCTGAATTGCACGCCGACTATTACGGAGGACCATAGTAAATAGGACCAAATATTGTTGATAAAAATAGGGAAATATATCGGTTTTTGTGTTCGCCGTAGGTCCTATTAACTATGGACCACCGTAATAGTTTTAGTCACCGTGGTTAATCCTTCCTCTAGGACTGCAGTCCCGTCTCGAGGGCAAAGTACTTGAAATTAGAGTGGTTTGTCCCCCGAGACGGGACTGCAGCTCTAGAAGCGTCAAGCGTGGTGCTTTTTACCACGATACGACACGAACGCGCACCGTTCTCGCCATCCACCTTGTCGTCGAACTTGATTTTGGCTTAGCTGGTACTGTCTATGTGGTATTACGGAAGACCTTGGCAATCAGAACCCATCCTGCACGCTAAAACCCAATATTATCCAGTACTTTTACGAGGCATATTCGGTCCTGATTACCGTGTTCCCTCGCAAAGGTGCTCAGCGCAGTAGCTTCATATACCAGGCATTGTGCGTCGCAGTTGATTATTTTTCTTCGGCACAGATGGTACGTATTTTTTGTTAGGCGCCTGCATGAGATTTTTGGAGTTGTGTACGGTACTTCACCAAAAACATTGATGTCGACCAAAATTGATAGCAGTTGTTGCCGCGCTTTCGCTGAGTAGCATGGTGGCTCCACGCTGTCCTTTTTCCTTTTCGCGGCCACCCCAGCCGCAGCCCCAGGCTCTACTAAATGGTTTCGCGTCGACTAATCCTTTTCCCGCCACCTTGCCTTTCCTTTCCTTGCCTTGTGTTGCGCCTTGCCGTGCCGTGCCGTGCCGTGCCGTGCCGTGCCATGCCATGCCATGCCTTGCGTTGCGTTGCCTTGCTATGCCTTGCCTCGCCATACCATGCCTTGCCTGTCCTTGCGTTGCCCTGCCTTGCCCTACCCTGTCTGTCCTTGTCTTGCCTCGCCTTGCCCTGCCCTGGACTGTCACGCGGTGGTGACCCCAGATGGACTGGGGCATGTCGGGGGAGACTTCCCTGCTGGAGGGCAAGCCGGGATTCGCTCTGGACTTCAACTATTTCGTGGAGGATAACACGGTCGTCATCGACGAGGCTGACGCAAGGGAACAGCAGGGGTGCGTGCGCAGCAAATCGTTGCAGGAAGCCGTTCAAAACTCGAAACTGGCAGCAGCCACCCCTACACGGCCGTGTCCCGTGACCACTGCGAGTCGTAACATACTGTCAGTGTATATCATTCGGAGGGCGGTACCTGTTTTTTTATTTCTCGCGATGTTTTTTTTTTTTTCTTCTTTCTTCCTTAGCTTCCTTAGCTTTTCTTAGCGTTTTTTTTTTTTCTTGTTTGTGTTGGTCCCCAAGTGGTGGCGGGCCGTCGTTCCGTCACCTGCGGCTATCACCTAGTACCCCCTTATGCGTCCACCGAATATTCTCCAACTCTGGGCCCGAAAGTGCCCCCCCCCCGTTTTTCTTCTTCTTTTTTTTTTTTTCTGTTTTTCTTTCTCCTCTTTTCTTTCACTGTTCTTTTTTTTTTACATCCCCATCGATGATGGCTCTGCTCTACTTCTCCAGCGCCCTCCCTGTCGTCACTCAGATATCTGGAGTCACATAGCGGGCACTCCTCTCCCCTCCCCGCCTGGGTCCGTGCCTTCTTAGTTGTCGCGGGAAGAATTCGTCATTATTTCCCCCCCTAGCGTGGAATGGGTCAGTAGTCTCCTACAAGTAATGGCAACATCCGCATACATATTCACACAAAACACATACTATGCATGTGGCCTATATTACCGAGAAAATGTAGCCCCCCCCCATATATTATATATAGGTTGGGTTGGCGTCGGTTGGCAACGCCACTGTAAAACATGCCGCTCACTACTTGCGCTAGACAACCAAGGTACCGTTTTTAGTTTTTTTTCTGGCGGTCGGTCTCAGCTGGTGATCGCGTTGGATCGTTTGCGCGGGGTGGAGAACCTTTACTCAGCTCAAGGGGAATGGTCGTATCACGTAGTAGTGTCTGTAAGGCATCCAAGACGCAGTTATATAATACTCCCATCGCTCTCTCTGGACTTGCCCACGAGGATATTAGGTCAACTTGTTGAAGTTGTCATCCATATGCAAGTCCGCCTCACAAGCGGTTCTTGGTAGGATGCAGCTCACCCTTCATGCTACTCGCCGGACACCTGGCGGCGCTTCGCGCTTGGTGCAAGCAATGTCCGCCTGGTCGGTGAAAACCCGGCCTGGTTGGTGAAAACCCGACCTGCTCCGTCCCAGCATTGTAGGGATGCGAGGGTCTATGGTCATACATACGACTACGGCCATGCATGATATCAAGTACCCCCCCCCCCCCCGCACACACTAGCAAGAAATGTCTGCCTGGTCGGTGAAAACTCGACGTGCTCCGTCCCGGCATTGAACGGGTGCGAGGGTCTATGGCCGTACCACTACTGCTGTACGGCCATGCATGACAGGAGTACACCCCCCACCACCACCCCACCCCCTCATATCCCGTACCCCCTCCGCCTCCGCCCTCTGTGTCCTTCTCTCGTCGACTTGTCCACAGGTACGAGAAGTACTTCATGTCGCAGATCGCAAAGTGCGAGAACGTTACAGCGCAAGTGATGCAAGTAGACATGTAAACCTCCCCTTGCTACATATTCCTTTGGAGAAGGGGGGGCAGGTTTAACGGCGTTCATTTGGAGACCGTTCCAAGGACCGTTCGAAAGACCGACCCGACTGCACCTGACCCGATCGGACGCAAGCAACGGCATACCTGGGTATACAACTGTATCCTTTTTTCCTAGTTTTTTCTGGGGTGTTGATCCACTCCGGAGATATTGGAGCCCGTCTCGCGACCACGCGGACTAGGCTATGCCGATTAGTTGCGTTAATGTGAGAAAAAAAAACAACAGCACAGGCTTTTGAGGTTTGGACGTGACTGCCCTTGCTTTGCGTTGGCAGGCTTGGTTGGTTGGGTTAGTTTGCTTGCACCGTCACGATGACGACATACAACAGCACCATATAGCAGTTTTTGACAACGCGTTCCGGGATGCATGCACTCAGCCGGCTGCCACAAACGATCGGGACGGACGACCGTAAGCGAGCCAACTGGGGGGGGGGGGGGGGGGGGGGGGTGCTGCGCAGGCTGGATGAAAGGCGCTGTAGGTAAATACGGCGTTGTTCTATGGAGGGGAGCGATGTTTTTTTTCTGTTGTTGCTATTTTTGCTGTTTGTGCTGTTTTTGGTTTGCTCTTCCTGGCTTTTTTTCTTCCCGGCTTGTGGCGCAAGGAGATGGATGTGACCGAATGGTGAACCCCTCAAGCGTACTTCCACCTTGTCCGGGGGAGGGTAACCGGGGACGGGGAGTAGATTGAGAAACAAGATTATTTTAATTCACCAAGATGAGTGGGGCGTCTGACGACATCGAACAAACCGGCAAGGAAGGTCGGCGCCTGATTGTTTCTGGCCTAGGATGGTTTTGCGAATTTCATCGACACGTATAATACACGCTGTCCTGTTTTTTTGAGACCCGGAAGAGAACACTGTAACGTTGTCACTACAAAGACCAAGCGTGCCTTAGGAAGTTGGGAGTGACCTCAAATAGCCTCAAAATTTATTCGGATGCAGCCAGTGGCGCATGTGCTGGCACCCCCGCATCTGAAGGGCTGTCTTTCAAACGCTGTTTATTTTTCTAAGCCATGTCCTCTCTCTTTGCTACTAGAAATGCAGTGCGCTGGTGAAGGGCATGACCTTTTTTGCGGCCAATAAAAATGTTGCGGGACTCTGCAGTCACAGCAGCGGTACGTGTACGTGGAAATTGGATTCGCTCATCGTGGCTTCCTGTGCGAGTCGGAATCAACCCGTTATGCCTTCGGTGGTTATCAATCGTATCCAATACGAGCAGCGTGAGCGCCCAGCGGTATGTACGGGTAGTATCATGTTGCGCCCTGTGCCGTACGACGCCGTGAGATCAACCATTGTATCTCGGACACCAACCATTGTATGACCCCCCTGACTATCACGCGGTCGCCGTTGCTGTAGTCGACACGTTTCACCGTCAATTTTGGTGCCCTCCGTAGTCCCAGAAAGGTTGCTTGACTTTTTTTATGTCCTGCGTTTTCGCTCTCACCTGCAGAGCGCACGTCGTTGTTGGTAACAATACGTCTCATCGTTGAAAATAGGGTTACAGCACGCCCATGTATCACTGGTGCTCGCAATGAAGTTGACGTAATAACTGCAGTTGTCCCGCATGAAACTCGTCGAGGAGGTCAAGCGCCTAAAAACGTTCACAACATATGTACAAGTTTTTTGGCTCCAACGATCATAACAGGGTTTAGTGTTCATGCCATCATGAAGCCACCGTTGTACCCGGCTCCCGCTTGGAATTTGCCTCGATTTTAGTCGCTGGCTTTCGGGCAACCAGTCGCTTCGCATGTACGGCTGGTGGGCCCGGTAGACTCTTGTACTGTTCTATATTGCACGTAGTTTCACAGATTTCTCTGTGATGTCTATTGGCAACGCCTGTCTGTCTTGTCTGCCCCCCCCCCACTCTGTTCACTCTCCAATGAACCTACGCATTTTCCCCCACTAGAATTAATTGTAGAAAGCGTCCGATAGGAAACTCAACCATCCAGAAAAATACCAGGTACCCTGGTACATTTTTTCCGTACATTTTTTCCGAACAAGCAAACTCAGCAGAGTATATACGGCTTGGCCGGCCCAACTTGTGCATGTGCCAGCGACTGTTACTTCTACTGTCCGGCGTGGATGAGGGGCCGAAGCCAGCTATTACGGGAGTCCATAGTTAACAGGACCAAATATTGTTGGTAAAAATACCTAAATATATAGATTTTTATGTATGCTATAGGTCCTGTTAACTATAGACCCCCGAAATAGCAAGGTCCTCTCCATATCCACCGAGACGCCACGACCTAACGTACGTTGTGTAGAGCGGGCGGAGCTCACCCGGGCAACATGGTGGCCATGAAGACTCGTTGCTAGCACAGGTGGCCGGGGCCAGCCCGTTGCACAAAGAGGGCGTGAAACCATCCTCGTGGAGACTTTACACAATGTTTCACACCATTATACCCGTGCCGAATTGGGAGATTGTCGACACCTTGCGAGAACCGCGACATTGTTCGATGCCTTCGCAAGGATGGTTTAACACCGAGATTGTGCTGGGGGGGTGGGGTCCCAGCAGTCACCTGTGCAGCCGCTCGAGCGGCGGAACGAAAGAGATCGCCGGATTGGGCAGCGAACTCGACGCGGTCACAACTCTACGACCTCCCGCCATGTACGGAGTTGCGCCCAGCGAGATCAATAGTCTTGGGCTCTAAGGCAAAACACCAGGGGGTCCGTCGCTGCTGGGAGCACGGCGATAGATTTCTCTGGTGGTGGCGTATGGAGCGATGGCATCGCCGCCGCCGCCACCACCTCCTTCGCTGCCTCGGGGGGGAAGGAGCGCGGCGGCCGGTCTATCGCCGCGCGACAGAGTGGAAAGGGTGTCCCGGGCCCGTCCGTTCCTCCCGCTGTTTGGTACGTAGCCCAACAGGTACGGGTAGTTCCCTCTAACAAACCGCCCACCCGGGACCTGCAACACGCTAGCGTTTTTTCCCGACAGCTCGAGGAGCTAGGGAGCTGCATATGCAGCAGGCGTTCTAGCCGGTTCAGGGCGCTCCTCCTCCTGTGACAATAATTGCAGGGCACGCGCCCCTTCGCGCGACCCGAACTAAAATAGTACCACAAGAAACAGCGCAAATTTTATGGACTCTACGAGAATTTTCACGTTTCAAAAAGTGCGTGGAAGGCCTGTCGTTTTTTTTTTTTAATTTGCCTGGGATTAGAGATGGGCACCGGATGAAGAAAAAAAGATTTTCGGTGTTTCAAATAAAAAACTGGCGGTTTCGGAGGCCCTGTTAACCAGTTAAAGCGGCCAACAACGTCGGTTCGACCGGTCAACCGGTTAAGCCGGAAAAACCTGATGGACCAACTTATTGGTACATGCACTAAAAGGACTGTGTGTGATTTTTGACCTTCCAAAAGGTTTAAAAAGGCCGTGTCTTTTTGCTCACCTTCCAACAATAGGAACTCGAGATGGGGAGATCCCGCGTCCGTTCGTCAGTGTGCCGCCACTGCAAGCTCAGTGGGCTCCATGAAAACGAACGCGTGCCCCAAACTATTACGGGGTCCATAGTAAATAGGACCAAATATTGTTAGTAAAAAAAGTTCAATATATTGGTTTTTGTGTGTGCCGTAGGTCCTCTTTACTATGGTCCCCCGTAAGATCAACAATACAAAGCACGGGCGATCGGGAGGGAACCGGGGGTAGTTTGTGCAACACCGTGCACACGTAGCACGTAGAGAGGGGTGAGGAGTGACGGGGATCGCGCAGGACGGGCGATCGCAGGGCAGCGGGGTGGACGGTAACCTGAGGTAGTAATCGACAACAGGTACTACTGCTATAAGGCTTGGATTAGGTAGACGATCGGCTAATCTTTTACCAATACGAAGCCCAACGGACTAAGACCTTAACATATGGCGTCGTCGACAGGACATGAGTCGCTGGTTGTGAGTTTGAATCTCACGTCCACCATGAATTCGCTTTTCAAAGAAAAGTGAATTTCCTCATGTCAAGAATCTAAAAAAGTACTCCTGGGTCCCCAAAAATTGGAACCGCGTATAGGTGGCACGTCGACCCGTATATCCGGTCCGTTCCTGGGGGGCAGAGTGTTATAAGGCTTAGATTGGATAGGCGATTGGTTAGCCTTTTACCAATAGCCCAACGGGCTAAGACCTTAACACTACCGTACTCGTCGGTGCTAATGGCCAGCCTCCAAGGCTGTTGGCATACTGTGCTCCTCAGCGAAGTCAAAGCCAAAAAAGGCAACAGCAGGAAAAAAAGACCAGCACTAGGACTTCCCTGTTGATTGACCTCGAAAGGAACAGACGCAGCTGGCACGGGAACGCGTGGTTGACTCCATACAATAACACGGAACTCCTCTTATATTACATCCGAGCTGTCGAGTCGACTCGCCTCACATGGAGCTACACTTAACGAGGGGTATTGGTGGGCACACATTACCCCGATATTCCAATACCCTACTACCAGAATCCCATTCCAGCATGGAACTCCTCATTCTACGATGGATCTTATGTGTCGTGTTCCTGAGTACAAGCAACATTCCCACGTGGGTCCCCCACCGTACGAGTAGTATACTAGCCTGGCCCGACGCCGCTTGACTTCACAGAGCGAACGGAATGGGGTGCGATCGACGTAGTGTGGCCGTTCCTGACGTTGATCAAGCTGCCGGCCATGTATATGCCGAGAAGGGCAACAACGAAAAAGTCCAACAAGGAGAGGTCTTCTAACCGCGGGAATTGCCACACACGATCTACCATATCTCCGTCCTGCTCCTCCTCTCTCTCGTTGACGACTGTGTCAAGTGTCAGCCGTTATCGCGTTTCCCTCCCCCCGCCGCCGCCGAGAAAAAAAACAAACATTCGAAACAAAACTACTACGGACGAGCTCTGTGGAGTACTACTAGTATACTGCAGACTTCGTGGCGCAGCACGGCGGGCATAGATATACAGTAGGCTTTTTTTTGCTTGGTTTCCCTTGGGTTTCCTTCTTCTTTTTGATGGGATTGTTTCTGAGTGATCAACGTTGAAGCTCATGCTATTAATAACAGTGGCACTACCACCCAAAGGGCACGCCCCGACGGCGGAGGAGATTTCGCTCCTGGAAAGCGTTGAGATCCGCATCGCAGACGAAGGAGGGGTGACGGTGGTGGGTGTCCCGATCGGCACGGAAGAATACGCACGGGGGCGAGCAATGGAGGTAGTGAGGGATGGGGGCGCGGACTGCCTTGCGCGCTGCCTCGCTAACATGCCCGACAAACAAGCAGCGACCCTCATAGCCGTGGAATCTCTCAGGCGACAGACGAGTTACCTCGAAAGGGCTCTGGACCCAGGGCTAGCATGTAGAAGGGCAGACAACGGGGCGCAGTGGACGTACGAGAAAAATCCGCGAGCTACCGGGAGCGGCGGAGGCACAGTCGTTTTTCCAGGAGAGGTGCCCGGATAGTCGGCTGCCTCTCAAACCTTATCAGCAGGCCCAAACACGCCCTTATATGTGAGCGGGAGGGTTAGGGCTGCCGTCGAATGAAGCGAGGAGAATGTCGGACTCCATTGGGAGCGGATCTTGCCAGAGGTTCTCGCAGACCTCACAGGCCCGTTAGGAGGTAACGTGAGTAGGGGGCTCCCGGAAGCGAGCGTCACTGCTCAGCTGGGAGGCAGCTTCGGGGAGATGCGAGACATATGGGGGGTGACGAAGGAAGCGATGGCGGGCATCGTCCCCGAATCTTGGCTGGAATGGGGTCTGGACGCAGAGGGGGACCTGACCCCAACGCCCCCAGAGGTTGACATGCTGGCAGCGCACGACGCCGTAACCACTGATTCGCGCAAAGCTCAACAGAAGTTAGGCAAGCTGGTGAATCAAGGTCGGCACGCTGCCCGCACAGCTTCGTTGGAGGAGCCACCGGAGACGGCGCGCCCCCCCGGACCGGGCGACCCGCTGGGTGGGCCGAGACCAAGGCCCTTCGCCAAGGCTCGCTATGGGAGTCTTTAGGGGGCTGGAGTCACGGCATGCCTTCGGGCGAGGCCAACGGACTCTCTACGTGTCATGCCCGCAGCAGAATTCGTGGACATGGGAAGGCGCTTCATGGGGATAGAGGAGCATGTGGCAGTAAGGCATCCCTGCTGCGATGCAGTTAACGCGGACACCCGCCACGCACGCATCTGTCCCAGAGCTGGGGCGCAAGTCAACCAACACCAACCGCTGGTCCACGCGAAGTCCAATACGTTGAAGCGGCTAGGAATCCAACACCAAGTGGAGAGCGGCGAACCGTTCACCGTAGGCCGAAATCTGCGGATGGACATTGTCGTTAGGAGAGGAGAGGTCTCCGAGACGCTCCTAACAGGGAGTATAGGGAGAAGTCCATCATGTTGGACGTCGTCCATGCTGACCCTCAAGCGCAGATACACCTGCGAGGAGGCAATGCTGATCACGATGGACCAGCTGCCTTTACCTCCGAGGCGCGCAAGCGCCAACAACTACGCTCGTCCGGGACAAGGTAACATGTGTCCTTTGACGAACGGAGTCACAAACTCGCCACTTCCGCAGTGGAAAGCTTTGGGCCTCTCGGGGTAGAGGGCAGTAAGTTCATCGACCAGCTGACAGCTAGTGTCGTGGGGTGGAGGGATGGTAGGTCGATGGGAAGGAAAGAGGTGGAAAAGGAACGCGTGCTTCCAATCGTCTCGGTGACTACACAGGTCGCCATTTCGAGGAGGGTGTCGCGCTTCAAACTTCAGCTTAGGAACCGCCAGGAAACGAGTAGGAGGAGGGGGGGGGGGGGGCGGCGGGTGACAGACCCACACCGATGGCGTGGGGATGGAGCTTGGAGGCGGCTTAGGACATAAAAATAGAATGTAAAGAGCACATCCTGAGACGGAGGAGAGAGCAAGGATACCGATGGAGTAATGTAGACAAAGCATAGCGGGAAGTAGACATAGAAGGTGGCTAGACCTCAACATACGCTATTTCCTTTGTTTGCGTCGTTTCTTCTTTCAGGAATGTTTTGAGTGATCAACGTTGAAGCTCATGCTGCACATTTTGTCGGATGGCAAGAATAATAATACTATAGCAATAGGAGCACAGGTTCAAGGCATGTTTACTACGAACATCCAAGGTGCCATACGATCTATAGATATATAATAATTAATTTCGTTTCTTGTTTTTCTTCGTCGACAGCGGTTGTAACAGTACGCCCCCCGCGCCCCCGCCCTCCTCTGCCCATCGCCCTTCCCCTCCCCCTTTTTTAGTAGTTCCACTTCTCGTTATTGTTGTAGTAGTATCTGCTGCGTGGCGTCGCCAGCTGCTTCTCCGCCTCGCCCTTGTGCCACAGGACTATACTATACTACTACCATTAATACTACTACTACTACTACTACTACTACTACTACTACTACTACTACTACTACTACTACTACTACTACTACTACTACTACTACTACTACTACTACTACTACTACTACTACTACTACTACTACTACTACTACTACTACTACTACTACTACTACTACTACTACTACTACTACTACTACTACTACTACTACTACTACTACTACTACTACTACTACCACTGCCGGTATTTACTACTACTACTACTACTACTACTACTACTACTACTACTACTACTACTACTACTACTACTACTACTACTACTACTACTACTACTACTACTACTACTACTACTACTACTACTACTACCACTGCCGGTATTACTACAGACACTGCTACTGCTATACTACTACTACTGCTACTACTGCTACTACTACTACTACTACTACTACTACTACTGCTGCTGCTGCTACTACTACTACTACTACTACTACTACTACTACTACTACTACTACTACAGTAGTAACCCGCCGCTTCCCCCTCCGGTCACCATTCGCTATACCAGGTACCCTTCTTGAAAAATGGCCATCCATGTTGATGATGTCATGTGTGGGCCACAACACCACCACGGGGCCGTGTCAATGCACGAACGACTATTTTGTCCGAGCAACACACCAAGAGGGGAGCTTTCCGTGGATCCCGCTCGCATCACCGTTCTTTGTGTAGTAAGCGTATACATACCAGGTACGACTGTATATATCATTAACTGCAGCAGCTGCAGAGTCTGATATTATTATTATAGACATTCATCATGTTGATTGGGTGGCAACATCACACAGCAGGCTCTCCTCCTCGTAGCAGTTCTGTTGCTTGTGTGTTGCAACGTGAGCGACGGGTTAATTTCGTGTGCCCTATGAAGACGGAAAATAAATGGTTGACTATTTCCAGTACGAATTAATTAAATTGGATTGACACAAGTATATCCTATTATTACGGGGGACCATACATAGTAAATAGGATCAAACATTAACGTTGTTAGTAAAAATAGGCAAATATATATGTTTTTGTGCGTACCGTAGGTCCTACCAGGTATTTACTATGGTCCCCCGTAACAATAAAAACGTGGAAGTGTGGTGAGAGCTTGAGTTTTATTTTTACCGAACAATCCGCCGGACGGAGCGGATAAAATAAACAATATAAGAGTGAATGGGCTCCACACGCTCCAGGTATTATTTTCTGGTGGACATGTTGTCCCGGGTTCTCCCCCTCTAGAGCAGCCAGCACCACGCACCCACACCGAGGGGCGGGGCATAGTTGACGAACGCAGGACGAAGACGGCAGACAGGGTAGCAAAGTACCGGGCGGACTAGCAGGGAGAACCTGGCTATGCTACTCGTACCACAAACTGAAACTATCTGCTGTGCCGCTATACCTGGGGTGCTTTGTGTTTGTGCTTTGTGGTTTGCCTGTTATTTTCCCTTTTTTTGGTTATTTTTAGTCTTACTCTGCTTACATGCATTGTCAAGCACTAAACAGCAGTATTATAAGTAGCCTGTCGTATCCAGAATTATGTATATGATGAACATGGCATAATGATTGCACTGTCCACTGCTGCTGCTGCTGCTGCTGCTGCTGCTGCTGTGCTTACTGCATACGTGGCAAAGTAGTATATCTTTGTGCCGTAGTTTTGTTGACGGACGCGCTGGTAGTCGTGCTGGATGTCGACGGGTAGAAAGAACGGTTAAATAATGTGAAGAACACACACCCATTAATTTTGGAGAGTTGGGTCAACTTGTTTGATTGGTCTCTCTTCTCGCTTGCCGCTTGGCTTGGTACCTGGTATTTTATATGTATAAAGTTTGAAATACGTCAGCTGTGAGTTGGACTGATTAAATAGTTGATACTCAACTTTGCAAGCTGCGTAATACGCCTCGTCTATATTATTCCATTTTTACCTAATTTTACAAGTATTGTGATAAACGAGCGCGCGTATTCTATATGTGTGTGATTCCTTGGTATTATAATCTAAAACGATGCAAGGACAAATCCCTGGATTGCTGTATACACTTCCCGTAAGATACACAGTACAGCAGCAGCAGCAGCAGCAAGCGGCGTATCTCTCCTACTCTCTTCGCGGGGGGTGGACGGGAGGCTGGGCGCACAGCGGACAAAACACATTATTATTATTATTTTACTGTGGGTTCCAGGTTCTCGACCAGACCGTCGCATGGGTATTGTCCCGCGGAGGTCCCACCATTCGCCGAGGTCGTGGATATCCGTATATCTTATTGTACGACTGTGGTCATCCATATTCCATGACTATTTGTCGTCGTCAGCAGAGATGTCGTCAGCAGTGACATTGTCCCGTGACAAAAGTAGTCACTGCGGATTGGAATGCAAGGCCCGTGCCTCGCACACACTCTCTCTTCCTCTTCCATCATCGTTGATGGTTGTTCGTGAGATCGTCCGTACCGATCCTATACCAAAACCTGGCGTGTCCTACACGCTACACCCTCTAAGAAAGAGAAGTGCCACAGATGTCGAGTCGAACCTGGGGGTCCTCCCACATTTGGCGTCGACGGCAGTATTGGTGGATGAAACAAAAACGTTCGGTTCGTTATGTCTATCTGCGAGTAGATATTTTCGTTTTGTCGATTTCAGGTAGGTGTTTGTCTGCAGAGTCTTCTGTGAACCCACCTGGAGCGCTAACGCTACGTAGCATAAGCGCTGGTTCATCGTATAACCGACGAAACACCGTTCTAGTTTCATCCACCAATAACAGCACTCTGCCCTCGTTAGGCAGGTACATACCACATGCCATTGGTTCGTTGGACTGGTAAAATCTCTTCTGTTCCTTCTTGTCTTGTTCTGTTGTGGTAATTTCGTAATTTTCCACTTATTGTATGTATCATACAAGGGAACACAACACACAAGACTTTGAAGCACAGGTAGAGTTGGTACAATCGTTACGTATCATTGTTTTGCGTGCTGTCGCTTGGCCGCAGCAGCGCAGTGGCTGTATTCGTCACCGCGAGTACAACTGCCGGCGTGCTCTCTCACCCTTCTTACGGGGGTGCAGCACGGGTAATCGCCACTTCTTTGGCAGATCTGCGTGGGGTGTCTAGCTGTTGTACCCTTTTCTATCCCATGCAGAGGTCATATTTCGTACGTTGACCTGTCTGGCCAAAGCTGAGCGAACAACTCTTATTCTGCTTGTTGGAGAGTTCGTGGTTGTTGCACACATAAACGACTAAATAAAAATAAAGCGGAATGCCGCGAAGAGGAGCTTGTCGCGTATGCGCGACCGAACGTACAAGGTCAGTACGAAATATCAGGCAGCCGTCTTGCTTGATAAATGGTATTCGTGTGTACCATTCAGCTCGACTCGGTCCCCATGCAACATCATGATGTGATGGGCGCATTCCGTACTCGGCACCATCGCTATTAATTGACTCTCGTTCAGGTACTCGTACGTACTCGTGTACGCATGGTACTCATACAGTCAGTCTGCCTGGTGGTCGATTTACTATGTTTTTATTTTTTCCGTTTCGTCTCGTATTTTTACGATTTTCTTTGGTTCTTTGGAAAATAATTGCGCCATTCAATTGCATATCAGTGGTACCGGGGGATCCTGGAAGCAGCCGAACGGTTCATGGTGAGGTGGCACGAGGCTGAGGCTGAGCTGAGCAGGCAGCGCCGCGCATCCGCCGTGGGTGGTGTCCAAGGGAATGGGGGGAGGAGGGGCAACAAGAGGAGTAGCAGAAAGCCCGACCAAGGGAATGCGGAGAGGGTGGGGAAGAGGAGTAGAAGGGAAACTGCAGTGGACGAAAGTAGGAAGGAGATGGCAAATAGGGTAGCCAGGTACCGGGCAGACTAAGAAGTAGAACATGCCGATACTACTCGTACCACCAACTGGTGCAGCTGGTTCGAACGTGGTCTTCCTTTGTCTTCCTGTTGTTTTTTTTATTTTTATTTCATTTTATTGTCTTCCTTGCGGTGACCCTATGTGATTTTCATTTCTCTTCCTTTCTCCGATTGATAAGCCTTATTGAAGGAGTCGTGTGGCGTGAGTGAATGACGAGCCGCCCTGCTTTGCCTGTTTCGTACTGTCTGACGCCGAGGGGCCGGGCATAGTTGACGAACGCTGGACGATGGTGGCAGACAGGGTAGCAAGGTACCAGGCGGGCCAGCAGGGAGACCCTGGCTGTGCTACTCGTACCATAAACTGCTGCCGCTACCTGGAGCATGCCTTGTGCTTTGTTTGGTTTGCCTGTTATTTTTCCCTTGGTTCTTAGTCTTACTCTGTTGACTATTAATAGTGGTGTTTTCTTCTTTTTCTTTTTTTTCCAGTTCGTTCTTTTCAAGTGTCTGCCACGTCCCCTACGCGGGGGTACGATGGTTTGTTGCTATACTGAAGTATATACATATACCAGGTATATTTTGGTTTCTTTTCTCTTTCGAATTGTCTTTGTTTTTGTTTTTGTTTTTTCTCTTAGTTTCGTTTTTGTTTCTCTAGGTCATGGAATGGGTATGTCGTGCCTGTCGTGGCATTGCATTGCATACGTGGCAACGTAGTATCTCTGTTGTTGTTGTTGTTGTTGTTTTCTTCACATTAAACGTTCTTTCTACGCGTCGACATCCAGCACAACCAGTGTCCGTGCCTATTCTTCAAACCTAGAGAGATACAAGTTCTGTGGTCACAAAGCTACGCCACAGAGATACTACGTTGCCACGTATGTAATGCAATGCCATGTCATCATACTGCGTACGACAGGCACGACATACACATTCCATGACTTAGAAAACAAAAACGAAACAAAGAGAAAAAACAAAAAACAAAAAACAAAAAACAAAAACAAAAACAAAGACAATTCGAAAGAGAAAAGAAACAAAAAAAAGAAACTAAAATATACCTGGTATATGTATATACTTCAGTATAGCAACAAACCATCGTACCCCCACGTAGGGGACGTGGCAGACACTTGAAAAGAACGAGCTGGAAAAAGAAAAAGAAAAAGAAGAAAACACCACTAGTCGTCAACAGAGTAAGACTAAGAACCAAGGTAAAATAACAGTCAAACCAAACAAAGCACAAGGCATGCTCCAGGTAGCGGCAGCAGTTTATGGTACGAGTAGCACAGCCAGGGTATCCCTGCTGGCCCGCCTGGTACCTTGCTACCCTGTCTGCCACCATCGTCCAGCGTTCGTCAACTATGCCCGGCCCCTCGGCGTCAGACAGTACGAAACAAGCAGAGCAGGCTCGTCATCCACCCACGCCACACGACTCCTTCAATAAGGCTTATCAATCGGAGAAAGGAAGAAATGAAAATCACATAGGGTCACCGCAAAGAAGACAATAAAATGAAATAAAAATAAACAAAAACAACAGGAAGACAAAGGAAGACCACGTTCGAACCAGCTGCACCAGTTGGTGGTACGAGTAGTATAGGCATATTCTACTTCTTAGTCTGCCCGGTACCTGGCTACCCTATCTGCCATCTCCTTCCTACTTTCGTCCACTGCAGTTTCCCTGCTACTCCTCTTCCCCCCCCTCTCCGCATTCCCTTGGTCGGGTTTTCTGTTACTCCTCTTGTTGCCCCTCCTCCCCCCATTCCCTTGGACACCACCCACGGCGGATGCGCGGCGCTGCCTGCTCAGCTCAGCCTCAGCCTCGTGCCACCTCACCATGAACCGTTCGGCTGCTTCCAGGATCCCCCGGTACCACTTCCCCGCCTTTTTTGCAGCAGTGGGCCACAGTGCGGTCTCAACTCCAAACACCAAGGGAGCAAGTTCCGTTGACCCTTCGGTGGCGCGGAACTCCCTAAGGTCTTCGACTACGCATCTATGCCAAGTCTTAACCTGTCCGCCAGGTCTCGGGTTCTCCCCACCAGCAATCGTCCCGAACATCACCCGGCTAGGTAATCGATCCTTGCTTTGCCGTGCCACCCCCCCCGCAAAGAAGAGACGCCGTTTGCGGATGGTCGCTTCGATGCTCTCGCAACGTGTCATCTTGAGGGCCTTCGCGTACGAGAGGGTGGCATGGTCAGTACGAAGTCGGCGTTGGAAGCCAATGACTCGCAACAGAACTTGGTGGTGAGCCGTTCGAAGCTTGGCAAAGTGTTCCGCTCTGAGGGTCCACGTCACACACCCGTAGAGCAGGGTCTCAATCACCTCGGCCTTCAGCATTCGGACTTTCAGGCTAAGGGGGGCGGTCGTCCTATCATACAGCTCCGGGCCGAACCGTTTGAGGCATGCTCGCATGAGACGGATCCGTCCGTCGATTTCGAGCGAGAGGTCAGCATTTTCGTGGATAACGCCGCCTAGGTACAAAAACTGGGCCGTCTGCTTATACCTCTGGCCTGCTGCTTCGATAACGAGCGGTGGTGCGAGGGTTTTCTGGTCTGGCGTTTGTAGAAGCATAGTCTCTGTCTTCTTTTCCGACACCGTAAGGCCTGCTGCTTCGAAGACAGTCACGATGACTGTCATCATTTTCGCGAGCCCTTCAGCCGACTTCGAGACAATCCCTGCGTCATCGGCGTACAACATGCCCCATACAGCCCTTCGCACGTACGTCAACGGCTCCTGCTCCTCCGTCCCGGCTACTCCAGCATCACTAAGTTGGACCAAATCCCTTACGATTGCTTCGTCATGGCTAAAGCGTACTAGTACGACGTGCAACGCAGCAGCGAAAAATACGTTGAACAGTAACGGTGACAGCACACAGCCTTGCCGCAGCCCCTGCGTGACAGCAAACCATTCCGAGTGCTCGCCGTCATCCGTACGCACGCGAGTCCGCATGCCATCGTGGAAATTACGGATAATTCTCAGCATCTTGGTTGGTACGCCAAAACGTGTGAGTACTTCCCATAACAGCTCTCGGTCGACAGAGTCGTACGCTTTCTGCAGATCGATGAAGCACAAGTACAGGGGGATTTTCCTCTGTCTTCCAAGCTCTTGCAACCGGCGCACGACGAACAACATATCAATCGTTGATCGTGCGGGGCGGAAGCCGCACTGTTCCTCCGGGAGTAATTCCTCGGTCTCGCAGTAGTCGCTGAGGCGCGACGCGACGATTTTCAACAAGACTTTGCCTGCGTGGGCAACCAGCGAAATCCCTCTGTAGTTGTTGCAATCAGTTCGGTCCTTCTTTTTGTGAAGGACCTTGATGATCGCGTCTTTCCATTGCTGGGGGACTTCTCCTGTTACCCAAACATTGACAAGGATGTTGTGAAAGCACTGGGCGAATGCGGGGTGGTCGATTTTCAGGAGTTCGGCCGGGAGACCATCTGGCCCGACAGCTTTCCAGTTTGACATCCCCTTAAGTGCTTCCGTCATCTCGTCCATGGATGGTTCATCTCCGAGCGACAGTTTAAGCGGTCGTGGTGGCAAGAGGTCGATGATCGTGGAATCGAGTTTAAGCGATTTCGTGTTCAAAAGTTTGTGGTAAAACCTCCCCCACCGTTCACGAATTCGCACCTTATCCCGCAACAGCGTGCCATCCTCGTCCCTAATGAACTGTTCGCTTCTCGCTTTAGTCCCTTCCAATCCTACCGTACTCTTAAGGTGCTTGTAAAAGCCTCTCTGGTCGTTGTTCGCTAGTAGTCGTTCGGTTTCAGCGAGGTACGCTTCGAAGTACGCATGCAGTCCTGCGGCAATCACCTTCTGCAGGTTCGCACACGCAGATCTCAGTGTCTTCCACGCGGTTCTATCCTGGGGGTGGGCACGCAAGAATTGCCGTGCATCCTCCCTCGCTGTCCATGCTAATATGAATGCGGTCACGGTTTCGGCAGACTCACACCATCCATGTCTGCGGTGGCGACGTGGAGGGGGTGGTACCTCTTTTTCGACCGCATCAATAATAGCCGCAGTGAAAAACTCAACCATGCCAGACGTATTACGGGGATGGTTAGGCTGGTTGAGAGTGGAGACGACCCTCGCGACTACTCGTTCACGACACTTTCCATCGGACATAAAAAGCTGCCTGTCGAACTCTCGGCGTTTTGTCGGTCTACGTATTTGTATGTTGGACGCAAAGTGACCACTGAGTCGGACTTTGACATACAAGATGTTGTGGTCTGAGTCAGCCTTAGCTGGGGCAGGAGGCTGTGGGACGACTTTAACATCTTGTACTCTAGGTCGATGGGCTTGACGGGTTAGGATGTAGTCGATCCGCTTACGGTCACTCGGGCTGGTGCCGTTGTGTGTATGCGAAATCCCACCCTTGCGCGTGCTGAAAAACGTGTTGGTGAGAGCTAACTTGCAATTGGTGGCAAACGACAGGAGTCGTCTGCCATTATCATTACGAGCATCACGCCCATATGCTCCAAGCACTCTATTTTCATCATCACCACACCCTTCCATCCTCTGTCCAGTTCGCGCGTTGGCATCCATCAGTACAAACAGACACTCTTTCGTCGGGATCTTTTCCACCAAGTCCTCCAGCTTCTGCCAGAAGCTACGTTTCAGTCCAACGTCTTTGGTACAATCAGTTGGAGCATACGCGACGACGAAATTAACTGCCTCGTATTTGCTAGCCAGCTCAAAGCGCATAGACATAAGCCGCTCGTCAATGAACTGATGAGTGTACACAGCCTTACTGCACAACGATTCCTCTACAGCTAGACCTACTCCGTACAGCCCTTGCCTAGCAGCTGTTGTTTCCTGACCTGAACAGAAAACGCGATACCCTGCCGCACGAAACGTCGTGCTACCGGTCCTCCGGGTTTCCTGCAGGCCAATGAAGTCACAGCCGAGTTGCCGTCCCTTCGCCAGTACACTCTCGTCATGTCCGTACCCGTTCTTCCCCTTTACAGCCAGGGTGCGCACATTGTAGGTCGCTACCGCGACCAGTGCCTCCTTCTGTCTCTTACGAACCTCGCGTGCTGTTTTCTTTGCCAGCCGACGTGAGGCTCGTCCCCGCCTCCTTTTTTCCTTCTTTTGTTTTTTTTTTTCTTCTCTATGGCGAAAGTGGCTCTCCGTTTCGTAGCCCGGTACGCGCCTTGGTTTCCGTTGGCTGGGGGTGCAGCCGTCCCAGCCAACGCCGACATTCCCATCCTTCCTGTCGTGCATGTGGCGTAGCTTCGTGACCACAGAACTTGTATCTCTCTAGGTTTGAAGAATCGGCACGGACAATGGCTGTGCTGGATGTCGACGCGTAGAAAGAACGGTTTAATGTGAAGAAAACAACACACAACAACAACAACAACAACAACATATCGCATAAAAATGTTCGTCCTGTTCGATTTGGTCGACAGCAAGAGCAAAGAAACCCTCATACAGTCAAAAAAAAGCAGTACCGCACCGCAGAACGATATTGTATGTCGCAATCTCACCGCATTTTGGCAATTGTATCGTCACTACAGAGTACTACGTATGTAGTACTTATACTACTGCTGTATGAATTGAGGGACCACTACCACTAATTCGACTGTGAGTAAATACAGCAGCATAAAACTCGTCGTTGGCCGAATATAGGAGGTAGTCTATCAGGCTGATTCACAGCCATATTTACCAGTACAGTAGTACAAGTAAGTAGCTTGTGGCGGTACACGTTGGATGCGTGACACAACGTCTCCGTGGCCCACCAATGTGCACTTCGTTGCGTGCCGTAAATCGTTGGACGCTTGAAGTCGTGGCATATTATGTCACTATCCGTTACGTTAGGCGATATTCCTCGCCGTACAGCACCAGTCGTCTCACTTCCAGCAGCGCATGGAAACACGTGCTGAAGTATGTACAACATGCCGAAAGTTTGCGAAATTATATGATTTGTGGCGCAGCCATCGTTGGCACGTTACCTCCATCTTCCGAGTATCTTACCCTGCACATACGTGTACTATATGTGCAGAGATTGTCAAATTCGTCGTCAAGTGTTTCGGTAGCGTCTCCAGCTCAACTGCACGTGCAGACTGTCATAGCAGCAGAATCATCCATAACCACCGACCGGAATAATTGCAGCTGTGTGTGCTGAAATCGTAGCATCGTTATCTAAAGTACTTGTTGACTCCACGTTCTTGATGATGATCAATACCAGTAGTCAGCAACTAACTTAAGATATCTGTGGAAATATTATCTCGTTTTCTTTTCGTTGTCTCGAGCGGAGTTTGGCAAGTTTTTCACGGCCGGAACAGTATTCCCCTCCCCCCGTTTTCTCGAGTACAACATTGCCATGGTCGGCGGTGCCCAGTTTCATCAGCGCGACTGTTGTATAGAGCGCTTACTTGCACGTTGTCGTTCCCCCCGATCACAGCTATTCTACCACATCTTTGTGGCAAGCACTCTACTACTACACATTTACACCGTGTGGTTTCGTAGTAATGAATGATCTGTGAGTCTTCACAAAATGGCACAAATATCGTTGAGTCATGTTGTCGGGGTGCTAATTGTCTTGGGCGACTCCCGTGTTTGTCCACAACTCGAAAGTTTCAATCTTTGACGACGGTGTTCGTAGCTCGGCAAACAACTAGTAGCCGTCGAAATTAGCGGATGGTAGTTCTGCTCGATGAGTATACCAGTTGGGGGAATCGTGGCAAGCCCTCGAAAAGCTGTCAAACCCCATTTGCACCAAAGATTATCGTTTCGTTTTATGTGTGGTGAATTTCTTACGGCGGTTCGTTGTCAAAGTTCGCCGAAGTAACCGCACCGCTCGCTGAACTCGCCGGTACATAAGGATGTTGCTGCTCGGACACATATTACAAAGCCTGGACAACGCGCAAAATACGCGTTTGCCCACATCAAGCGTTTACTGATGGTGGCTCGTAGTGTTTGGGTTTTATTACGAGGTATGGGGGGATCTATAACCTCATTTCTTTTGTTTCGAATAGCCGCATCTTCGACCACCTTTTTCCTGGCCGTTTGGGATGAACTTAATCATCACCCTCCGACCATCTTGTGGTCTGCATATACGACTATTCAGGGTGGGCTAATGTGATATGGGTGGAGTATTCATGGGCTATAGATATAGATAATACGTTGCAGTCTTGTAGTCTCACGAATACGAGAATAATCCAAAGAATGGATTAACCCGGCGAATATTCCGTTAGTCGAGAGTAATGTTCTTTTAGGGATGTTCCCTAGGGTGGATCGCCCGTTCGACGAGAGTAATGTTCCTTGACGCAGATAGGACTACGAAGTGAGAAGTTCTTATATTAGCAGAAGAACGATCGGTAGCCATAGGAAAGTTCTGTAGGAGTACATGAGATAAGAGGAATTTAGGAGAGCTTGTGGCATGGGGTGGGACGAGTATATCTGGGCGTCGAGTCCCGCCCCCCTACCTCTCACTTCTCTACCAGAGCACCTCCTCAGCTCTCGCCATCAATAAGAAGATCTAAATCGAAGAAGCGAAGCACTGCTTTCCAGCTGCCAGAACAACCTGCGTCCCTTACCACTACCCTTACCACTACCCTAGAGCGGTCTCCGCTTCACACTTCCGTGTTCAAGATCCTTATTATTACTAGAGTCAGGTATCGTACATACATGTAGTGATATGAAACCGTTGTCGCCTCTAGAACTGTAGTGGTGGTTTAAGGACAAGACATTCTGTGCGAACTCGAGTAGCACGTTTTTTGGAGAGTGAACACCCAATCGCTCCCAGGCGGTGTTTTTTTCCCGCGGAAATATGGCTGGAACGCCGGCGCGCGGTGTCTTACGTGCTTCAGTGTGTTGAGACGTGTGTTACCGCCGTTGTTTTTTCCACATGGCACGCTGTACTGTTGCGCTCTATTTCTTGGAACTACATGAGAGGCTTTGAGGCACCTGTCTAGGCATGTAAGTAAGTCGTGCTATCGAGCGCTTCCTTCAGTGTTCCCTCCTTTTTGTCTCTATAGGAGCGGGAACGTATGCCCCCCTACCTCTCACTTCTCTACCAGAGCACCTCCTCAGCTCTCGCCATCAACAAGAAGATCTAAATCAGAAGAAGCGAAGCACTGCTTTCCAGCTGCCAGACCAACCTGCGTCCCTTGCCACTACCCTTACCACTACCCTAGAGCGGGCTCCGCATCACATCTGACGTCGTCGCATTCAACGAATGTTCTGGCCAAGCTTGGGACTGCAGCGCTTCTTCTAGATCTACTCACGATCATGTGAGCCATCCCTATCCGGGAGGCATCTGGTTTTGAAGTCAACTTTTTATTTGTTTATTTTTGTTTATGTTCCCTGTTTCTCGTTTCTTTCGTTCTTCTTGCTCTCTCTTTTCTTTCGTTTTTTTTTTTCTTCTTTTTATTTTACGAACCTGCGTTACTGAGTGCGTTTATAGTGTAGAGCGTGACAAGCTGCCTAGTGGCATAAGTAGGCGCTTCTCCCCTCCCAGTATAGGTGAGTTGACGCTTCTCCCCTCCTAGTAGGCACCGTCAAATCGCACGTGCAAGTACGTACGTACAACTAGCTCTGTTGTTCTTTCTTAGTAAGTACTTGATATAAAAGTACTGGTGCTAATAGCAGTATGATGATCGAGGTTTATTTTTCCGCTCCCTATACCCCGTCTCCGCCGTGGAATGACGAGGTCGATGACCTCCACGATACGTGATTCCACGTGGTTGAATGCACCTGGAGACCCCCCAAATGACCTCGTGCTCATCGCACAAACCAAGCAGCGTTTTCCTTTGTACCCCTCCGCCTCGATATGCCCGCCCTTTCACAGGGAATGCACGTAGTAAGTACTACTGTAGGTGGAACTACTGGCACATTCTTGCCCGCAGACATTTTGTCCGCATCTTCCGGTTTATACTCGTGTTGTATGGGATTTGACCCTTACCACAACTACAAAGAAGCTGCTATCGTACTGATAGGACAAACACGCAGCAGTACCGACACCTTTTTCTTTGATACGTGATATGTATGCCGGTGGTGTGACTTACTACGCCATCGTTAGTATACGCATCTGTGAGCAGCGTACAAACGGCTCGACCATCATTGCGAATTGTATCCGCTTGTATCCATCCCATGGAATATTCGCCCGCGAGTTCTTGAGAGGCCATTATTATTATTATTTTTATTTTTTTTCCTGATACGAGCAATGGTATACGTATTGACTGACCTTACTTGCGACCCCCTGATAGCGAGAAGAGCCATATATATTGTTTTATTATTTTTTTTTCATGCCGTTTTTTTTTTCATGCCCTTTTGTTACTGGATTTCAAACCACATACTGGCCTGCAGAGACTGGTATACGAGCGAGGTACAAATAGTGAATAGTGGTACGATGGTACGTAGTACTGCTATTACGAATATAGTACCAAAATTTCCCGTGAACCCCCCCCCCTCGTTCTCTGTCATATATTTAGGTAGCCAAACGATACACAATTGGGTCGGTCCCCCCGTCTCGATGTGATGGAGTCGCACATCCATCGTATAGGAACGCATATACTCGCAGACGAATCTTATATGGTTGCACGTAGCTCTTTAGGGATATATCTGTAGGCGAATCTCACGTGGTTATACGTAGCTCGTTTGGGACCAGCGTACATATCTGCACCCCTCTTCAGATTGGCCCATCGTTACGCTGCTTCTATCCTACGAGGTACAGAACAAGCGGCATGATGCACCTCCTGCGGAGCCTTTACTATATAAACAGGGCGCATGTTGCCGAAATGGACCAGATTTCTGCTACCTTTTTTGCCCCACACCCCCACAGCCTATAGGATACAAACAACGGTCATTATTTTCATTTTTTTTGTTGTTATTATTTATTTTTTTGCTGCTGCTCTTTACGTGCACGTTTTCCAGCGTTGACGACATAATAAGAGGGCTTTATGTTGCTGAACCTTGGCCCACGGCTGCCTGTGTATGCCTAAATTTCCCACGCCAGAAATAAGGTATATGCCGCACAAATAAGTCCGGCTACAGCTCCCCACGTGCACAATCTTCGGCGTTAACGATACAACGAGGCTTTATGGCGCCCAACCTTGTCTGACTACTGCTGTTTACGTCTACCCCCCCCCAGCTGTACTACAGTAACAGAATGTACGATACCTGATCTGGTCCGAATATTTTGTTTGGTCGTGTTTGTTTTCCCTCCCTTTCCCGTTTCGCTTTCGACTTTTGTTTTTGTTTTCTCTTTTGTTTTTCTTCTCCACTTTTTAGCCAAAACAGGGTAGACACTGTTCAAGTTTGTTACAAGTGTTATTTTCCAGCGCATCCCATCCCCACCCGCTTTTACAAATATGCAGGGTACAGGCTGCCTAGAACTGTAACACTATAAAGGTTACACAAACGAGTAACATATCATCTGTTTATCCCTTGTTTGTCCAGCTTCTCACAAAGCAGCAGCTGCCTGCTGCTCATATATGGAACATAATAACTGTGGCCCGGGCAGTGACCAGTTCCAAAGAGATGAACTAAATGCTGGCCAAATTAAACAAAATAATATACAATTTTTCGCGGCGGATTAGAGTATTGGACCTCCCCACAGGAGCCGAATGATACCCTTTTCCACATTTTTACGTACCGGGGTCTATTTATTTATTTTTTATTTTCCACTTGTGTTACCTCTACGATACCCTACGTATCTCACATCGTATCGGACCTCACGACGCCCCGAAATGCACCGGTTGCTGTCTGTTTTGCCACGGAACGACAAGCTGCCCACCGTTTAGGGAATCGCCCGATATTCTGTGCAGCTACTAAATAGTGCCGGCATGCTGCATTTTTTTTTTCCCCGACTCGACCTTCACATTTTCTTTACGGGTACTCTTATTTGTATCCCAACGAAAGGTCTTGCACTGCCCACGCTCAGTAAGCGTCACGCCCTGTTATCATTACGAACATTGGGCATTTCAGACGGAGTTATGTTCAATTCTGTTCAACTGATATCACTTGAGTGACCCCGGCGCGACTACCGTCAATCAAACGCGAGGCGCCTGGCGCTAGTTAGATGCCCTCAACTATAAAAATATCCTTCGACGGGCACTAAAATCGTGGCACGCACAACCTTTTTCCCCACCCCTATCGTACGTCCTTACTGTACGTCCTTACCGGCGCTCCTTTCTCTCCCCTAGATCGGTTTGTTGGTATTGTAGCCGCCTACCCTGATCCAAGCCTGGACCCACCCGCCCTCTCCATCCTCCACCAAACCTCTTCCCGCCCCAATACAAGCGTTCCACCCGCCTAAACATGGCCGAGAAAGCTTCCTCCACCAACATGCCCGGCGCCCACTCCCCCGACGCCACCAACCCCCGCGAGGCGAGGTATGCCGCAAGGGCCTCTCGCGCTACGGACGACAACACCCCCGGCTTCGAAACCATTTTGAGCGACCTCACGCTACACCCCACCACACCGGGATCCTCTCCACTGGGAGCAGGTACGACCAGTGCCGTGCCTACCATAAAACCGGAGGTCTCCGCACAGGAAGCCTCCACCCTTGCTCTCCATCCGGGGCGTTACCAAGGCGATCCCACGGCCCTCCGTGAGCGCCGTGCGGCCCTCAAAGCCCACCACGAGCAGCTCCTCCTTCTCGCGAAAGAGAGCGCTGACCTCCTACTCGTGCTACCGCCATCCCCCACTCCCTCTTCGAACCCTTTCGACCCCACCTACGAGACTACAGCTGTGACCGCGACCACCACAACGCAATCGCAGCCGCTCGCTCCGCACCCGGACCCACCCTTTACGTCCGCCGCGATGTCTAGGACCACCACCCACCAACCTCCCCAAAACCAAACTGGGACCACAATGTCCCAGGCACCATTGCCGACCCAACCCTCGCCAGCCCCCATGCCCACTGGGCACAGGCAACCGCAGACGTTCGGTTTCGAGTCCAATGACTGGTCTTCCTGGACGCCAAGCTCCGCTGGATGCAGAGTACACGCGACCCGATAGCCTCGGATGTCTCGATAGCGGCACACCGCGTCTGGCGCCTGTTCACACCCGACTGCGACCCGTCGATCACCTTCGTTCTGGCCCGCGCCGCCACCGAGGTGCCTCGTCCGAGTTCATCGGGGCCGCCCACACCCTTTTACTCGAGCTACGGTATTTCCACTCCAACGCCGGCCGCGGCTACGTGTGGAACCCAACCGAGCCTCGACCCACTCTCCCGACACCCCCAACCACCCGCCCACGACGGACACGTCGCCGGCGATACCGCCCCACTCCACCTCGACAACTCCCACGACGACGACAGCGCGCCCCCCCCCGCACGAGCACTTAGCCTGAGGACAGAAGCCACCACGGAGCCCATGAAGGAGGCGGAACGTCGTAGTGTCCGGCGCCTCTACGCCGGGGTCGATATGCACAAGTTCACTGCGCTCGTGCGGTTTCCATGCCCGGACAATGTGGAACCCGCCGTCTACCTGGGCATGCTCCTCGCCAGCGTGAAACTCGTCCTCGGCGAGATCCTGATAGTGTGCGACGACTCGGAGAAGCAGTCGTTTGAAACACCTCCGTGGGTAGTGGGATGGGATGCTCCACTTCAAAGGTGTTTCCGCAAGGCGCTCTCGTCCCCCCAGGTCATGACATCGCCACTGCCTCGCCTCATCGACGATTTCTTCGTCCAGGTGCGCCAGGAGCTCACCGTCGACAACACCGGACCGTCGGCATTCAAGAAGCTCCTACGTCTACTCACGAACCACTTCGACGACGGCGACCAGGGCCGCGCCTTCGAGCAGCTCCACACCTTCGGCGTCCCAAATCTGACGGACTTCGCGACCTTCGTCCGTGCCTTTAAAGAACGTGTGTCCGTCGCACAAGGCACGGAACGGGTCTTCAAGCCGAGCGATGCCATGGTCATCGAGATTGTACGCGGCACTACGGGCAGCCAATACCCGTCCCTCATGCCCACGCTTTATCCGGGGCGCCTCATGACCACCCCGCAGCCCTTCTCCTCGGTTGCCGACATGTGGGCAGCTTTCGAAGTGCTGGCGACCAACAAGACGCCGGCAATCAACGGGCACCGCTTCCACGCGACTTCCTCCGGCGGATTCGTCACGTACTCCTCCTCTCCACCGACCCCAGCGCGGCAGCAAACTCCGCGTGGCCCAGGTACCAACACAAGGGGGTCTTCCTCCAACCCGTTCGTCATGAGCGTGGCCGAACAGGGGCGCGACCCGTTCTGCGAGGACGAGGCGGACTGGCCGCTGCGACACTACGAGGAGGTATACATGGTCACGACCACATTCGACCCTCAGACCCCAATCGCTCCGACAACTGGCGCCACAACAACGGCCGGTCATACGACAACGGCAACTGACAGTCGCCAGGGCAACAGTTACATCGACAACGCATCGAGCCTGCCCCCTCGTCTTCAGCATTGACGGTGCATAGCCCCGCGACCAATACTTCCGCACCTGCCGCCCCCGCGAACATGCGGATGGGCAGCACCAACTCGAAGTACCCACCCGAACCAACGGCAGCCGGGCACCTTCCGCACCAACGGACAAGCCGATGGTGGAGCAACTGTCGCATCTCCACCAACAGCATCTACTGCGAGCACCCGAGGCTCCCAGGACGCACGAGTAAATCACGTGCACCACGCCTACCCGACCCCTGCCCTCCAATGCCCCCCCCCTACCCCAGCCCATTTCACAGTCACTTGTTCAAGCACTGATCATCTTGCCCAAGTGATTGCCTTGAGGTGTGGGCGGGAGGAGGCCAAGACGCCGAGCCCCACCGGGATGCTCCACTCGACGTCTTCGGGCGGTGAGCAACGCTGCTTGCCGACTATTGCCGAGACCCCAGACATTGCTACCCTGGGAAACGTCTCGACGATTACGGCTACCAGCGGTTCCGGTTCACACGAAACTACTGTTTCGTCTACCGGGCCACCGCCCCCTGAGCCTGTCTCATCAAGGCCGCTCCATACGCGCATGTTCCAGCATGCGCGTATTTCTTGTGACAGCGTTGAACCCGCGAACGACGGGCTTCTTCCAGCTGCCACGGTGTTGACACCACCGCTGTCCCTGAGCTCGAGGGACAGTCCCGTTTTGAATACGGAAGACTCGCGACCAACGTCGACCAGGGTCTGCCCTGAGCCCCCTGACCCGTCCTCCTCGCCTGCTTCGCGCAAAGCGTGGACACGGACCCCAGGTGTGGCATCCCCTAGCGAGTATGCCCCTGTTCTCCAAAAGTTGGACGATAGGACGCTTGAGGGTCGTCCCGCCCGGCTTATAAGCCCCGGCGAGGACCGCCCCGGTACCTCGGCTTTGCCGAGCAATTCCCCCGCGAACACGAGGGTTCCGGCCAGCACCGCTCGATCGTTGCTGACTCTACCTCCGTCGACGCCAGGCGGCGATAGGAAAGATTATCGTCGCCCCCCCCCACCCCCGACACAAAAGACGCCATCAACTGCACACGTCACCGCCGAGGCCGCCTCATCTTTCCACTTCTTCTGGGACTCCTCTTCGGTCTTTTCGCAGTGGTACCTGTGCGACATCGAACACGATGGCGTCACATACAACTGCGCTGAGCAGATGCTGATGGCGCAGAAGGCCGCGCTCTTCGGGGACATCACAACTGAGCGCCGCATCAAAGCGACCCGCGACCCAGCCCGCCAAAAAGCACTTGGGCGAACCGTTTCCGACTTCGACGAAATGGTCTGGGAGCGACACCGCTACACCATCGCCCTCTACATTAACTTCTCCAAGTTCCGCCAACACCGGGAGCTACGGGAGGAGCTAATAGCAACCGGCGACAAACACATCGCCGAGGTCAGCCCACACGACCTCATCTGGGGCATAGGCTTCAAGGCCGACCATCCGGACGCCTGTGACCCGACGCGTTGGCGTGGTCGGAATCTGCTGGGCAGGATACTGATGGACGTTCGAGCAAACCTCGGCGCCAATCGCTCCGCCCAGCCTCCATTTCCTCCCCATCTTCACGACCCGGAGCCAACACCCGCCCCCACCGACTCCACCCGGGTTTCCCCCACAGCCGACGGCATCCACGAAACAAGCCCGACCCCTCCATGGCAACCGCCTACCTCTCCACTTGGGCCACTCCTACCGCCGTCCACCCCCGACGCCTACCCCAGCAGCCACTTTGCCCAAGTGTCCACCATCAACACCGCCACTCACAGCCACCTCCCTACCCGCCGCCCGCCGATACCGGAACACGGACCATGCCTTACAAGCGGCATCATTACCGTCGACGACGCGTCGTTCACGACGAAAGTACTCGTGCACAGCGGCCCCACCGCCACTACGCGCCGCGAACTCGTGGCACTGCTCGATACCGGCTCGCCCCAGTCGTTTATCACCGCAACCGCGGTGGAACAACTGAAGGCTTCCCAGGCAGCCACCGATGCGTGCGAACGGCACAGTTCCCCCCGTTCATGGGGAGGTTTCGGCACTTCAGCCCCCCCTCTCCATCTCCGTCTCCATCCGCTTAAGCATCCAGTTTATGCGCCTTCAGTCCCCCACTGCTGCCCTGGCAGTATGGGCCTGCGTAGTTCCTGCAGGAACCATGCAGAACCCCATCCTTCTGGGACGAGACAGCTGGATGCGCTTCGAGCAACGCTCGTATACCACGCTCTAGCAACAGCCCACCCCCCCCCACCAACCTCCCCGGCGAACCCGCGGTGAGCTCTCCTTGAACCACCATGACCCCAACGGAGCCTCAGCATTCATTCCCGACGACCGTTCCACTGACGACGTCTACCACCTCCGATTCGCCGGCAACAAAGCTATATCGCTTTCCTCCACCCCCAAGCTCGTTAAGGTCAACCTGGCGCGCCAGTCAGGCGCTCCAGCATTTACCGGGAACTACATGGTGAACATGCTCCCCCGCGAGAACCCACTCTCCGACACGGCCATTTTCGTCTCCGATGGATGCCAAACGGTCCCCCTATCTGGATCTACCGATCTCGAGCCGGGCGACCTCCTCGGAACCTCCTACTCCCCACTGGTACAGGTACCACTTTCCACCCTTGGACACCCTTCCTTGGCCCCTCCCCACCCCCCTCAAATTCCGGATGTACATGCCCTCCACGACAACATTCCCGTGGCCGACCAGAGCCCATCGACAGATGACCCTCCCACCGCACCAAACGCCCCGTGCCCACAACTCCTTGCACGCCTCAACACCGACCAACGGGACAGCTTCCTCGACCTCTGGGAACGTCTGCCGTTACACCTACGCGACGTCAACTTCGACCTGCACGGTTCTGGATGGACCCCGTCGGTGATCACCAACCTGGGAGACGTCCTCTGCGAGTTCCAGGACGTTTTCTCCACCTCAAAAACCGACTTCGGCTCGTGCTCGCTGATGCCGTTCAAGATCACCGTACCCCCGGGCAGCGCACCGGTCACTTCCCGCCCCTACAGGATCAACCCCATCCTCGCAAAGAAGGCAGACGCGGTATTAGACCAGTACCTGGCCGCCGGCCTGATCCAACATTCTACGTCGCCATACTCAAGCCCTATGGTGGCCATCCCCAAAAAGGATGGAGGTGTCCGGATTACGATCAACTACAAGAAGCTCAACGCCATCAGCTCCCTCGGGCAACTCCCCATCCCCCGCGTCGACGAAGTCCTCGACTCCTTGGGCAAAGGTCGCATCTTTTCTCTCTTCGACCTGGTCTCCTCGTTCCACCAAATCACCATCGACGAGGACACCATCCCTTTGACGGCGTTTTGCACTTCCAACCGGCTGTTCGAATGGCTTGTTATGCCGCAAGGAAGCAGCGCCTCCCCGGGCTGGTTTGTGAAGGTCATCAACGAGATCATCAAGGGCCTGGAACGCGTCGCCGCGTACCTCGACGACATCATCGTCTTCGACCCCGACCCCACCGACCACGTCGCCAACATGAGAACCCTCTTCGCACGCCTCCGGAAGCACCACCTCAAACTCTCCCCCGCCAAGGCCAAAATTGGCGCCACCACCGCCGATTTCCTGGGACACACCATTTCCGCTGGCGGCTACAGCCCAAATTCCGACAAGGTCGCCGCCCTCACCAGAATGCCCATGCCGACCGACAAGAAGCAAGTGCGCTCACTCCTTGGAGGCATCAACTACTACGGCAAGTTCCTGCCAAACCTTTCTCGACGTCTGCGCCCCATCAACGCTCTACTCAAGCAAGGCGCGACGTTCGACTTCACCCCCTCCATGGAAACCACCGTACGCGCCATTCTCCAAGAACTTGCCGAACCGCCTATCCTCGTCTACCCCGACTGGGACGCCGCTCGTCTACCCCGACTGGGACGCCGTCGCCGACAACTCCCGCCCCTTCCGCCTCTACTGCGACGCTAGCATCGACGGCTTCGGAGCGACCCTTGAGCAAGAGCAAGCCGACGGCTCAGTCCGCCCCATCCTCTTCATCAGCCGTGCCACCCTGGACTCCGAACGTTCATGGACACCCCTCGACCTCGAGGCCGGGAGCATCGTGTGGGCGATCAAACGCCTCCGCGGACACTTATGGTCCACCCGCTTCCAGATCTACTCGGACCACAAGGCGCTCGAGAACATCGCCAAGGTCGGAGAACATAACGCTCGTGTCCGGCGATGGCTCGAGTTCCTTTCAGCATACACCTACACGCTGGAATACCGGAAGGGCACGACCAACGGCAACGCCGACTTCCTCTCCCGGCTTCCCCAACCAGCCACCGACGCCGACCGCACCGGACGCAACCGTCTCACTGGCCCCGACACCGTCGGCATCTACCTCATCCGCCCCTGCGGCTTCGCGCCGAACGACCCTTCCACCCCGGGTATCGGCTTGGGTGGGCTCGTGTCCCCCCCTTCCAGACCCATCCCGACCGTCCAGCCGCTCCCCTTCACTGACGACGACTTCCGCGATTTTCGCCTACTCGGACCACGTATGGAGCACCCCACCCTTTCCCCCGCAACCCACACCTTCATCGGGCCTATTGCGACCAGCGACTCCACCACCGGACAGCTTGCCGGCACCGAGAATGCCGCCGTGGACACCGGAGCTCCTCCAGGCTCGGCTTCCATGCCGTCCGTCGTCTCTCCGCCGCCCACCATTGGCGCCACGACACCAGCCCTTTCAGGTCTGATATCTTCTCGGACCCGCCATCGCGTCGCCGCTGCCGCGGGAACCCCTCGGCCCACAGCCGACTACCGGTTTGGACGCCGACCGCCACCCAAGCCATCGGCGCCCACCACGCAAAGACCGACCCCTTTAACAACGCCCTCGCCGCCGGCACAAACACCACCGTCAGTGCCCCTTCCGGAGCCCGTCGTCGAACCCGATGATGACCCCTACCTCCTCGCCTGCGTCGAGCACCACACCTACAAAGACTGGGCGCGAGAACAACGCGCGGAGCCCCTGTGCTGCGCCACCATCCGCTTCCTGTCGTTGGACTCCCCCAGCCCCACGCCGCACGACCTCCTGGACTTCATCCCCCCGGCTCGGCGCCCACAACTTTCGGACGTCCTCACTCTTGCCTCCAAAAGCAAGCTACACCGTACCGACGACGAAACCGCCCTCCTGGTCCAACGACCACCCACAACCTCATCCGGGAACAGCCTACCACCACCCGCCCCCTCTACCCCACGCGTCTACGTGCCAATGTTAATGCGCCCTTGGGTGCTAAACACATGCCACGCCACCACCTCCCTACACCTGGGAGTCACCCGAACGGTCCGCATGTTGGCACGTTTCTTTTGGTGGATTGACATGGACGCTTCCGTCCGCTGGTGGATCCGCCGTTGCCTTCAATGCCAGGCGCGGAAGACCTCCCGGCACACCATTCGTTGGCCCATCCTTTCTCTTCCTTTGCCCAACGGGCCTGGCATCACCGTCAGCGTCGACTACTCCGGGCCCCTGCCGCTCACGCCGCGCGGGAACGTCCACATCCTCCTCTTCACAGACCGCTTCAGCCGCCGCGCCGATATGTATGCCGTTTCAGCGGCGCAGTTCACGGCCGCCGGCACTGCCGACATCTTCCTGAACGAGTACATCCCTCTCTGGGGGTGCCCGGTTACACTTCTCTCCGACAACGGACTACACTTCACCTCCAAGCTTGCGAACATCGTCTACGAACGCCTTGGCATCCACAAGGTCAACACCAGCTCCTACCACCCCTGCACCAACGGCGGCGTCGAGCGCGTCAACCACGTACTGGCCCAAATGCTCTCTATGATTGGCAACGAACAGCAGACCGACTGGGACGTGCTGCTCCCACACGTGTCGTCGGCCTACAACAATTCCGTGAACGCCGCCACAGGGCTTGCACCTAACGAAATCCACATGGGCCGCCTTCCTCGCCTCCCGCTCTCGGTCTTCGAACCCGACAATATCGGTGGTCACCAAAGCCTGGACCGCGATCACCTGGTTTACATCAACCTCGCCACCGACCGCCAACGACGCGCCTATTCCCTCGTCCGCGAACTACACCGACTCACCGTCTCGCGTCTTCAGCGCCGCAATGCGCCCATCATGGCCGCCCTCCTAGCATCCCCCCCCTTCACCGTAGGCGGCTGGGTTTGGGTCTACAACTCCGCCTCAACCGTCCGCCAAGGCGTCAAAAAGGGCACCGACGCAACCGTCCTCAAGGCGAAGCTTTCCCTGAACTGGAATGGCCCCTTCAAGGTCCTTGCCGTAGGGCCGACGCCCGCCTCAAACACCCCCGACAATCGCCCCCTTCACGACAAGCTACTTTTCCTCGACCTTCCATCGGACCTTCCGGGACGGGACTCCAAGCCACGCGTCTCCGTCCAACGATGCAAACCTTGCCGGAACCCCGACGACACCAGCGACATCCCCAAGCATCTGCCCGCGGACCTTACTACATACGTGCTCACAGCTTCTGCCGAAAAGTCCCCCCCTTACCACGTCACCGTCGACGACGTCACTCCTCCACCGGAACGCCTCGAGGTCGAGCAGATCACTGGCCATCAACTCGTACGCGGCCGCGGCGGGGTCATCGCCGTTCTGTACGAGACTCACTGGACTGGACTTCTCAGCCCCTCTTGGGAACGCGAGCTGGACCTTCAACACTTCCGGCGCCACATCCTACTTTACTGGTCACGATCACCAACCCAGCACCGCCAGACGAACCGCCTCTACCGCCAGATGCGCATCGGCGCCGCTCACCGCGAACTGGCCCGATCTCAAGGACAAATCTTCCTCGCCCCAGGCTACGCCTTGGTCTCCCGCAGCCTTTGGCTCCACAACTTCAGCACCACCATCCTACCCTCCGGAGCACACATATGGTACAAGGCGCGCGACGGCCTTTGGTGGCTGGGCAAGGTCGCCCACGGCTCACCCCCTGACGCCTCTTCGGGAACTCCGCCGGAGTCTTCACCGGGAAGCTCCTACATCGTCCGGTTCCTGGACGACCCCGGCCCGATCAAGATCGACCTCCAACCCGCCGCTACACTACAGCACGGAACGCCGTATACGGATCGTGGTGTCTTCAACGCCATGGGAATGGGAGCCTAGCACGTGGGGTGCTGCGGATCTCTGATGTGTCCCGCGGAACCCCCACCGTTTCCACTCCCCCCCCTGGTTAGCCTTAGTTTAGTCTTTTGTTAGTTCTGGGTATTTGGTTCTGGTTAGTCTACAATATCTTAAGAGTAGTTCTTCAGGGTTAGTCTTCAATAGTCATCAGCAGTCATCTTCTTGGGAGTGTTTGTTTCCATCTACCGCCACCGGTATCGCTTGACCGACCCCGTGTTGGCTACCGATCCGAGGCCGTGTATGTTTCTTTTTTTTGGGTGTGTCTGGGAGTATCATCGTCCCCCCCCCCACCCCCCCCCCGTTTGTTTTTCTTCTTATCGCCTACGGCTCCGTGTAACCTCCTTACGTTCAGGCCACTGACTCGTAGCGATACCTTCACTTGCATTTGTGTTTGTACTCCACTAGCCTACAGCCAATTATCGGCGATATCACGCCGAGGTAAAATCGTGTTGTAGCCTGAGCTGTACTCTGACCTTAGTCGACTTCCGCCGACCCGTGTTTCAGACGGTCCTCGAGCTAAGACTATATCGAGCTTCCAGCTCACCCGTGTTTCTTCCATGTTTGACAAGTAGGGTCCCGATAGCATTGCCGCCCCGGAAGGCCGCTGAGTTATCGGCCATACATAAGCGGTTCGGACATGATCGATTTCTCCTGACCTGTGTCCAGCTTTTTGTCTGTTTTCTGGTCCCGATGGTATTTCGTTTTCTCTTTCCCTTTTCTTCTTCTTTCTTTCTTGTCCGGTATTCCGCACACCCCTCTGTCCTCTGGCGAACGACACCACATTTGACGTCGCCCCGGTTGACCGAGTTGCACACGTTAGTTTTTGGGCCCCGCGCTATCTACAACTTCGAACTGCCCGCATTAGGCCGATTTTCTTGCGGATTTTCTTGCGATTTTCTTGCCGCCACCGTCTTTGAGTTTGTTTTTGTTGAGTTGGCTACCTTGCTACGTTTGCTGGTTTTGTTCACACCACGGACAGATCTCCGAGACGCCGCGTTGTTTGTTGCGTCTCTCGGTTTCAGTAGTCCCTAGTACACGCAGCCCTCATAGCACTCTAGCTGTGTCCCTTCTGTCTCGCATGATGACTACCATGTTAGGACCTTCGCCACAAGACAAGGCATGGGGCCTAGCGGATATATATATATATATGTTTTTGAATTGTGATCGCTGTCTTCTTTTTAGAGTTTCCTCGTTCGCCAACCCGGTTCAGCGAACAACCCTTTCGTACTTCCTTGGGCCCCAGACAATGGCTCCAGTGAAACGCTTGTACGTCCTTCTTTTGCCTTCATTTGGGTCTTCGTTTTCTTCTTCGGCCTTCGCTTTCGGTTTCTGCCTCATTTTGCGTTCGTCTTTCTTTGTTTTCATTTTGGGTGATTTTTCCCTTCGCCTCTGCTACGAGTTCTGTGTCTCTCTCCTTTAGTCTCCCTTTCCGTCGTTGTTCGCAGCGAACACCCCCTCTTCGTAGTGTTTGGGTTTTATTACGAGGTGTGGGGGGATCTATAGCCTCATTTTTTTTGTTTCGAATAGCCGCATCTTCGACCACCTTTTTCTGGCCGTTCGGGATGAACTTTGTCATCACCCTCCGACCATCTTGTGGTCTGCATATACGACTATTCAGGGTGGGCTAATGTGATATGAGTAGAGTATTCATGGGCTATAGATATAGATAATACGTTGCAGTTTTGTAGTTCCACGAATACGAGAATAATCCAAAGAATGGATTAACCCGGCGGATATTCCGTTAGTCGAGAGTATCGTTATTTTAGGAATGTTCCTTGACGCAGATAGGACTACGAAGTGAGAAGTTCTTATATTAGCAGAAGAACGATCGGTAGCCATTAGGAAAGTTCTGTTGGAGTACATCAGACAAGAGGAATTTAGGAGAGTTTGTGGCGTGGGGTGGGACGAGTATATCTGGGCGTCGAGTCCCGCCCCCCTACCTCTCACTTCTCTACCAGAGCACCTCCTCAGCTCTCGCCATCAACAAGAAGATCTAAATCAGAAGAAGCGAAGCACTGCTTTCCAGCTGCCAGAACAACCTGCGTCCCTTGCCACTACCCTTACCACTACCCTAGAGCGGGCTCCGCATCACACTCGCTTATTATTAATGGCGAGCGTACTCTATTGAGAAGGACGTTGCGATGATTGTTGATCATCAACCTCCTGACCCATCCATATCACAATTAGACATGTATATTTTTAGTATGCTAAATCGTTGGAGTATCGTTCTTCAGACTTCCAACTTTACCGTTCAGCATATAAAAGGGAATATTGTTTTTTTTGTTTCCCTATACATAATACCGAGCGTTTGACGTAGTGGAGAATTAACGTTTGCTTGGAGTGGTGGCCGTAAGTTATATTCCCGCAGCGTCTGAGGGAAAGACTCTACCGTTTGGCTGGCCACGCACCATTCAGGGCTCCTCTCAATCCTCGTAGAGCGAAATGTTCGCTGATACAGCGTCGTCGCTGCTTCTCAAACAGTGTTGTCGCTGTTCTTCTTACAGCATCGTTGCTGTTCCTCCAACAGCGTTGTCGCTGTTCATCATACAGCGTTGTCGCTGTTACGCATTAAGCGTTGTCGATGTTTCCGTGGTTTCAAATACAGCGTTGTCGCTGTTACGCATTCAGCGTTGTCGCTGTTTCCGTGTTTTCGTTGATGAACCCAGAAAATTTCTGGAAGAACAATGTGTTGAGTTCGATCCGTACTTCGAATAGGTGAAAACAATTGTTACCGTCCTTTTCCAACGATTAAATCTAGTACTCGATGAGCCACAAACCGTTTGAACGAAACCGCACTATTCCAATCGTTATATGCGTATATATCTGCAAGAGAGCAGTTCGTTCGGTGACCAAATCGTGCACCCATCACTCTCCGGGAATGACTCGTACCGTGATCTACCAGCGTTCGGTGGTCATATAGCTTCGAAGGCTACGCTCAGTAAACCCGAGACCGTGGTTCAGTGGCTGTCTATGTGCAAAGATGAAACCACGCAATTCGATGCTATTTTTCGAACCAACATCGCAAGACGTATTACCGTCCTCTGACGTACATGTTGAGCATCGTCTTTTTTCCGTCCGTTTCATGTGTACACCCTGGCCTGATCGAGCAAAATCGTCGTCGAATTACTCGAAGTACATCATGTCCGTGATTGACCAAATGACTCATTTTCTCGTGATGGTCGCGATTAGTGACTAATCAACCGCCACAATCGCCCGAGTTCTTCGAGAACGCGTGTTCTCCGTTTTCTCTGCTCCGGAAACTTTGCATTCGGGCCAAGGTAGCGAGTTTGAGAATGAACTTGTCAAGGAATTGCAAGCCGTATACAGGTATGGGTTCAAAAAGACGCGCACGTCAGCGTATACCGCCCACAAAGCAACCCCGTCTTAGAGCGTGTGCATAGTACCTTGCACAACATGTTGGCGATGTACGTAAACGTTAAATACGACAATTGGGCAGAATTACTACCGTTTATTCAGCTCGCGCACAACACAGCCTATAACAAAACGCTCGAAGACACCCCACATTTTTTAATGTTCGGCCGTAGAGCTTCGTTAACCGTTGACATTTGTCTTGGCGTCCCGTGTACGTCTGGTTCTGGAACACGATTGGAATACTCCCGTCGTACCATTGAAAACCTGCAACTCGCTTACGAAATTGCTCGTCGCAATTTACAGGAACGTACCGACAAGCAGACAGAAACTAACGAGAAATTGTCCTTTCCGCAATATCAGCAGGGAGATCAGGTGTTCGTACACCGCCCCTATACCGTTGCAGATGGACCCAACCCCAAACTTATTAGTCCCTGGCGTGGTCCATTTACCGTTCGTTCCCAACTATCACCCGTAATTTATCGTGTTGCGAGAGATGGCGAACTTGCGGAAACTTCAGTTCATTTTGGTCGCATGAAGGCATACCATAATGACGCGTCTAACTCAGTACCGGATTTTACAGCACTGGACGAGTTCCTTGTGGGAACAACGTTGCCGCTACCTGACTTAGACGGCTCTGTGCTCACCGTGCACATCGGCCCGTATGCTATTGAAGCTATTGAAAGTCATAAGCGTGGCCCTGGTAAAGCCTCGCCGACTAATTTCCAATACCACTTTCTCGTGAAAGATAAACCGTCTAGTTTTGGTATTTGGAGACGTGGCAACATCGTGCCACGAGATGATCAGAGCGTATCGTACGAGGATCCTAGCTGAAGATCCGCATGCATTTGATCGTCCCAAACGTAAGCGAGATGTCGTCGCCTCGTCACCCTGACACAAGCCCCAGTATCGTTCGTTGTCGACGTCGCTATAGCCCTGGGAGTACTTGTAGTCAGCACCGTCGCACCACACCCCACTACCATATAATTATCTGGCCAGATATCGTTTGTTCCTTAGTGGGTCGTTTAACACGTGATTCGCAACCTCACGTGCAGTTGTCTTGTGGATGCTTGGGAGATATCGTTTGTGGAGTAGTGCCCACGAACCAAGTCATGGTCAGACACCTAAATGCTGAACCCCAACAGCCAGTGTCCCGGTATATCGTTGAGATACCAGTGTGGATTGTGTTTTGTTACTTCGTGTGAATGTGCCCCACGCGAAATGATAGCAATTTATTCGAGGTAATTTGCTATAGAGTTTGAGACGTACAAGTGGGAATAAAGCGTTCAACTATTACGGGGGTACATAGTTAATAGGACCTATGGTGTACATAAAAACCTATATATTTACCTATTTTTACTAACAAAATTTGGTCCCGTTAACTATGGACCCCCGTAATAGTAGTTATGCAAGGGTGTGCATATACCAAGAGTATACACTTGTGCGTTATTATTGGGTTATTTGACTACAGTAGCCGCGCACAGTGCTCATATACTTTAAAGTATGCACGTGTGTGTGGTTATTCAATCAAGTAATGAACGTTTTCCTAAGCGTTTTAGGTGGAGGAGACACGATGTTCTTTCCATCAGTCTCTTTGTGCGAGACACTAGGGATTCCTGGATACATGGATAATGTATTCTCTAGTGTCGGAATCGTTCCGTTGGATTTGACCGAGGAGAGGCAACCGTGCGCGTGTGTTGCGCAATCCAAAGTCATATATCCTCGGGCACATTATGAGTCCCCGCTTGTTTTACTGCATTTTCGTGAGTGCTCTGTCTGCAGTCAATCGTCAATGACTGTCCGGATGTCTTTTGTACAGATCGTCAACTGTATAGATAGTTCGTGCTATCAACTCGTTATAAGTCGATTCCAGTGTTTTCACTGAATCGCAAACATGTACTTGCTCAAAAAGTCGATGATGCCTTGTCTGACTGAGGAGACATGTTGTCGTCGTATCGTTCACCATGCACCTGCAGTCCGTTATACTGCACCGTTGTTGTCACAACCACACCGTTGTCAAGACATGCAGATTTTATTGTTTATTTTTTTAAATCGTTTTAAAAAATTGGTTGATCAACCTAAACGTTCGTATCGTTTGTTGCGCACCCCCTGCATGCAAAGCCCTCTGACAAAATTGTCATTCAGCACATTTAATTCTCTTCAGTTTGTGTGTACCAAAGCTTGCAAGCAATCGTTCCATATACACACTGTGTAACGTCGAGAAAAGCTGGAATGTCGTCAAAGGCACATATCATTGTTCGATATGAATGGTTTCGTATACCATTAAAAAGGCACCATACCATCGTTAGGTGTCAACCCGGTTCAGCGAACAACCCTTTCGTACCTCCTTGGGCCCCAGACAATGACTCCAGTACTACGCTTGTACGTCCTTCTTGTTCCTTCACTTCGGTCTTCGTTTTCTTCTTCAGCCTTCGCTTCGGTTTCTGTCTCCTTTTTCGTTCGTCTTTCTTTGTTTTCATTTTGGGTGATTTCTCCTTTCGCCTCTGCTTTGAGTTCTGCGTCTCTCTCTCCTTTAGTCTCCCTTTCAGTGGTTGTTCTCAGCGAACACCCCCTCTTCGTAGTGTTTGGGTTTTAATACGAGGTGTGGGGGGATCTATAGCCTCATTTCTTTTGTTTCGAATAGCCGCATCTTCGACCACCTTTTTCCTGGTCGTTTGGGATGAACTTTGTCATCACCCTCCGACCATCTTGTGGTCTGCATATACGACTATTCAGGGTGGGCTAATGTGATATGAGTAGAGTACTCATGGGCTATAGATATATATAATACGTTGCAGTCTTATAGTCTCACGATTACGAGAATATTCCAAAGAATGGATTAACAGAATGGTACATAGTGGCATGTCGGATTCACTCCCTCGTCCCCCAAAAAAATTAAATCACAAATCATAGGACCGCATGAAGTCGAGTCGCCCAAAAAAAAAAAGAACTCTTCAGATCTCAGCAATAAAATATCATGACCTCCAAGCTCAATAAAATTCATAAACTATCTTCTCAAATCTCATGAAATTTGTGATAACTTCCTCGAATTCCCTCAAATCACAGAAAGATACAAAAATCGGCCTCGTCAGACATAAAAATTGACTCAAAAACTAAACAAAACAAAACAAACAAACAAATTAACTCATGTTCATGATGAAGTTCCTGTGGAAACACAGAAACACGCATATTTCCTGTGTGGAACTCCCAAATACCGTTACACATGAATCCATACACCAAGTACGTGAGCACTCCGAACAGGTTTCGTATACCATTGAATGGTTTTGTATACCATTGCTAGTTATGCAAGGTTCAATATACCATGGTTTTGAATACCATCAATCATTCAAAATACATGGTTTCGCATACCATTGTATAGATGGTTCCGTATATACCATCATTATGTTTTCATGGTTTCGTACACCATACAATATACAACGATAAAATAGAATGATTGAGTTTGTATATCATCACTACGTACACATGGTTCCGTATACCATGACACATATACATGGGCTAGTATACCATGGTATGAATGGTTTCGTATACCATATCATGAATGGTTTTGTATATCATTACGTATACATGGTTCCGTACACCATAGTATACACGGTTTAAAGTACCATTTTAAGTATACATGGTTCCGTACACCATAGTATACATGGTTTTGTATACCATCATTAATATGCATGGTTCCGTACACCATAGTATACTTGGTTTTTTATACCATCGTAAGCGTACATGGTTCCGTACACCATAGTGCACATGGTTTTGTATACCATCGTAAGTATACGTGGTTCCGTGCACCATAGTATACATGGTTTTGTATACCATCGTAAGTATACATGATTCCGTACATCATAGTGTACATGGTTTTGTATACCATCACTTGTTATACATGGTTTCGTATACCATTGTATTATTCATGGTTTTGTATACGATAACTCACTCGTCATACGTGGTTTCGTATACCATTGTATACCTGATACATGAATTTGTATCCCATCGTTCGTTGGACGTGGTTTCGTATGTCATCGTGCGTTATAAAAGGTTTCATTTTCGTTGTGTATGTTCATCCTGAACCATGCAAGCGTGCATGCGAAGGACATAAACATATCCCACTAGTAGTTGATATTTCGTAGTATATGACTGACACACTAGCAAGTCAAATCATGATCATACAAGCCCGTGGTTTTTACTACGCAAGGGGTGACATTACCAGATGAACAAGTGCAAAGCTTATACATCAACTACTACTGCTGTACAATGCCTTGAATGGTAGAAAGCCACAAACCTGTCACTCTTCATAAATGTTCAAAAGCGGTACTGGGTTCTCCAGTATTACGCGTTCAAACGTTGGGGGGCGATGTGGGTTCCAGGTTCTCGACCAGACCGTCGCATGGGTATTGTCCCGCGGAGGTCCCACCATTCGCCGAGGTCGTGGATATCCGTATATCTTATTGTACGACTGTGGTCATGCATATTCCATGACTATTTGTTGTCGTCAGCAGAGACATTGTCCCGTGACAAGTATAGTCACTGCGGATTGGAATGCAAGGCCCGTGCCTCGCACACGCTCTCGCTTCCTCTTCCATCATCGTTCATGGTTGTTCGTGAGATCGTCCGTACCGATTCTATACCAAAACCTGGCGTGTCCTACACGCTACACCCTCTAAGAAAGGGAAGTGCCACAGATGTCGAGTCGAACCTGGGGGTCCTCCCCACATTACTACTATTATTATTATAGTATGAAAGCGGCTAACGCACCGAGGGCGATTCGGGACGATGGTAATCTCTACTTTCATTTTTTGCTGCCTGATTCCCGTCCTTAGTTACTTGCTTCATCCCACCAGGGCGTACAGCTGGTGAGTAGTTAAAATGGTAATTAATAGTTAATATGTGGGGAGGACCCCCAGGTTCGACTCGACATCTGTGGCACTTCCCTTTCTTAGAGGGTGTAGCGTGTAGGACACGCCAGGTTTTGGTATAGGATCGGTACGGACGATCTCACGAACAACCATGAACGATGATGGAAGAGGAAGCGAGAGTGTGTGCGAGGCACGGGCCTTGCATTCCAATCCGCAGTGACTATACTTGTCACGGGACAATGTCTCTGCTGACGACAACAAATAGTCATGGAATATGGATGACCACAGTCGTACAATAAGATATACGGATATCCACGACCTCGGCGAATGGTGGGACCTCCGCGGGACAATACCCATGCGACGGTCTGGTCGAGAACCTGGAACTCACATCGCCCCCCAATGTTTGAACGCGTAATACTGGAGAACCCAGTACCGCTTTTGAACATTTATGAAGAGTGACAGGTTTGTGGCTTTCTACCATTCAAGGCATTGTACAGCAGTAGTTGATGTATAAGCTTTGCACTTTTTCATCTAGTAATGTCACCCCTTGCGTAGTAAAAACCACGGGCTTGTATGATCATGATTTGACTTGCTAGTGTGTCAGTCATATACTACGAAATATCAACTACTAGTGGGATATGTTTATGTCCTTCGCATGCGCGCTTGCATGGTTCAGGATGAACATACACAACGAAAATGAAACCTTTTATGACGCACGATGGCATACGAAACCACGTGTAACGAACGATGGGATACAAATTCATGTATCAGGCATACAATGGTATACGAAACCACGTATGACGAGTGAGTTATCGTATACAAAACCATGAATAATACAATGGTATACGAAACCATGTATAACAAGTGATGGTATACAAAACCATGTACACTATGATGTACGGAATCATGTATACTTACGATGGTATACAAAACCATGTATACTATGGTGCACGGAACCACGTATACTTACGATGGTATACAAAACCATGTGCACTATGGTGTACGGAACCATGTACACTTACGATGGTATAAAAAACCATGTATACTATGGTGTACGGAACCATGTATATTAATGATGGTATACAAAACCATGTATACTATGGTGTACGGAACCATGTGTACCTAAAATGGTACTCAAAACTGTGTATATTGTGGTGTACGGAACCATGTATACGTGATGATATACAAAACCATTCATGATATGGTATACGAAACCATTCATACCATGGTATACTGACCCATGTATGTGTGTTATGGTATACGGAACCATGTGTACGTAGTGATGATATGCGAACTCAATCATTCTATTTTCTGGATGTATGTTGTATGGTGTACGAAACCATGAAAACATAATGATGGTATATACGGAACCATCTATACAATGGTATACGAAACCATTTATTTTGAATGATTGATGGTATACTTAACCACTGTATATAATCTTGCATCACTAACAATGGTATACAAAACCATTCACACCCAACGATGGTATGGTGCCTCTTCAATGGTATACGAAACCATTCATATCGAACAATGATATGTGCCTTTGACGACATTCCAGCTTTTCTCGACGTTTCACAGTGTGTATATGGAACGATTGCTTGCAAGCTTTGGTACACACAAACTGAAGAGAATTAAATGTACTGAATGACAATTTTGTCAGAGGGCTTTGCATGCAGGGTGCGCAACAAACGATACGAACGTTTAGGTTGATCAACCAATTTTTTAAAACGATTTAAAAAAATAAACAATAAAATCTGCATGTCTTGACAACGGTGTGGTTGTGACAACAACGGTGCAGTATAACGGACTGCAGGTGCATGGTGAACGATACGACGACAACATGTCTCCTCAGTCAGACAAGGCATCATCGGCTTTTTGAGCAAGTACATGTTTGCGATTCAGTGAAAACACTGGAATCGACTTATAACGAGTTGATAGCACGAACTATCTATACAGTTGACGATCTGTACAAGAGACATTCGGACAGTCATTGACGATTGACTGCAGACAGAGCACTCACGAAAATGCAGTAAAACAAGCGGGGACTCATAATGTGCCCGAGGATATACGACTTTGGATTGTGCAACTCACGCGCACGGTTGCCTCTCCTCGATCAAATCCAACGGAACGATTCCGACACTAGAGAATACATTATCCATGTATCCAGGAATCCCTAGTGTCTCGCACAAAGAGACTGATGGAAAGAACATCGTGTCTCTTCCACCTAAAACGCTTAAGAAAACGTTCATTACTTGATTGAATAACCACACACACGTGCATACTTTAAAGTATATGAGCACTGTGCGCGGCTACTGTAGTCAAATAACCCAATAATAACGCACAAGTGTATACTCTTGGTATATGCACACCCCTGCATAACTACTAGTTGAACGCTTTATTCCCACTTGTACGTCTCAAACTCTATAGCAAATTACCACGAATAAAATGCTATCATTTCGCGTGGGGCACATTCACACGAAGTAACAAAACACAATCCACACTGGTATCTCAACGATATACCGGGACACTGGCTGTTGGGGTTCAGCATTTAGGTGTCTGACCATGACTTGGTTCGTGGGCACTACTCCACAAACGATATCTCCCAAGCATCCACAAGACAACTGCACGTGAGGTTGCGAATCACGTGTTAAACGACCCACTAAGGAACAAACGATATCTGGCCAGATATTTATATGGTAGTGGGGTGTGTGGTGCGACGGTGCTGACTACAAGTACTCCCAGGGCTATAGCGACGTCGACAACGAACGATACTGGGGCTTGTGTCAGGGTTACGAGGCGACGACATCTCGCTTACGTTTGGGACGATCAAATGCATGCGGATCTTCAGCTAGGATCCTCGTACGATACGCTCTGATCATCTTGTGGCACGATGTTGCCACGTCTCCAAATACCAAAACTAGACGGTTTATCTTTCACGAGAAAGTGGTATTGGAAATTAGTCGACGAGGCTTTACCAAGGCCACGCTTATGACTTTCAATAGCTTCAATAGCATACGGGCCGATGTGCACGGTGAGCACAGAGCCGTCTAAGTCAGGTAGCGGCAACGTTGTTCTCACAAGGAACTCGTCCAGTGCTGTAAAATCCGGTACTGAGTTAGACGCGTCATTATGGTATGCCTTCATGCGACCAAAATGAACTGAAGTTTCCGCAAGTTCGCCATCTCTCGCAACACGATAAATTACGGGTGATAGTTGGGAACGAACAGTAAATGGACCACGTCAGGGACTAATAAGTTTGGGGTTCGGTCCATCAGCAACGGTATAGGGGCGGTGTACGAACACCTGATCTCCCTGCTGATATTGCGGAAAGGACAATTTCTCGTTAGTTTCTGTCTGCTTGTCGGTACGTTCCTGTAAATTGCGACGAGCAATTTCGTAAGCGAGTTGCAGGTTTTCAATGGTACGACGGGAGTATTCCAATCGTGTTCCAGAACCAGACGTACACGGGACGCCAAGAATAACGTCAACGGTTAACGAAACTCTACGGCCGAACATTAAAAAATGTGGGGTGTCTTCGAGCGTTTTGTTATAGGCTGTGTTGTGCGCGAGCTGAATAAACGGTAGTAATTCTGCCCAATTGTCGTATTTAACGTTTACGTACATCGCCAACATGTTGTGCAAGGTACTACGCACACGCTCTAAGACGGGGTTGCTGTGTGGGCGGTACGCTGACGTGCGCGTCTTTTTGAACCCATACCTGTATACGGCTTGCAACTCCTTGACAAGTTCATTCTCAAACTCGCTACCTTGGTCCGAATGCAAAGTTTCCGGAGCAGAGACAACGGAGAACACGTGTTCTCGAAGAACTCGGGCGATTGTGGCGGTTGATTAGTCACTAATCGCGACCATCACGAGAAAATGAGTCATGTGGTCAATCACGGACATGATGTACTTCGAGTAATAACCCACAAATAGTATTAAGAGTAGTATCGACAACAAAAGAAATTTCTTTATTTTTATTTTGCCTTCTTGTGTGGTAAGAAGTTAGTTAGTCGGTTTCGAATTGAGAGTGGTGCACAAACAGGTTGGAAGTCATTATAGAGCCAGTGGGTCGGGGTTGAAGAACGAAATGAAGAACATGCTGAAACCCGATCGTCAGTGTTGATACGTACGTAGGTTCTAGACAAAGATTCAGTCGAGATCCGTCTCACGTACATGGTCGCTGGGTAAGAAGGAAATATATTCGGAAAGTAGATGGATATGAACCGTTTAGCGGATATGATACGAATCTTGGTTTGATGGATATGGATCTTGGACGTATGTGCGGCAAACAACGGAAAGAAAAGGTTTATGGTGACAGAATGAAGCGGGATAAAGGCAAGAGCAGTTTGTGTGTTAACATGTTAAAGATTGAGTTGGTTTGGTTTCTGGTTGGGTGACGACAAGAGAAATCTAGTAAGAGAAAATACAAGCCCATCGAAAAGACTATCACGAAAGAAGAGCTAATTACCATTGCCATTGAAGCTAGTAACGCCAAACCTGTACAGACAAGGACTGAGTATTAGACCAAGCAACTAGCGAGAGGCAGAGTTGTGCTCGTTAGGGGTAAAGGCATCCCACGGGAAGACTAGTACACCCTAAAGTAAAGGTGTACAACAGGTCATAGTCCAAAAGTGACTCATCTGGAGTAAACATAAAGGTGGTTTGTGATCTATTATTGTTCAAGAGTAACAAAAGTAGCATCCTGTTGAGCAGGTCCGGGGTTGGCGGCGTTCAGCCCTGTGGTCTGTTAGCAGAGCCCCTTTAGTCCGTGGTTCCAAGCGTTGGTAAGTATCACACTTGTTGCCGTTCCACATTGAAGAAACTGAAAGAGGACCACCGGGAGCTGAAGAACGATATGACCATTACGAAATGTGAATGTCACGATGCCGGCAGCAGCAGTATATTTACCAGTGGTGACAAGGAAGAACAAGCTTCCTTATTTTCGTATTTAGTATTTTGCTATTGCTTGTTGTGGATTGTGGAGCTACGAAGCCTTTCCACTTTTCACATTCTATTTTTCACCCGAGGAAATTTCTAATAATGAGCAATATTATTTACTAATACTCTTTTACCTACTGAGAATGCTGCCGCTTGGACCGGTTCCCTGTCACAAATTTCAAAATTCACAAAAAGTACCTGTACGTACTCGTAGTGCATACCTCCTCTGCCTGTGGATGTTGTTGGTGGGTCGTTGCAAGCCGACTTCGCTCGAGGACAACACGCTCCTTGCCTGCTAGTACGCTACAATACGATACCAGGTATACTACACGCAGTAGCATCCATCTGGCCTCCGATCGCGAGCCCTTGCTGTGCGCTCAAGGGTTACGTATACGTGCACCAAGCCTGCTATCGGCCAGGCGCGCAGCAACCCAATCTATCTGCGGAGACAGGCGCGTGATCTGATGTCTGCGGCGGAGAGCAGGGCAGCGCCAACTTATTCCAAGCGGATGATGAGAGAAGTTGATGATGATGAGGGTGGAGATGGTGGTGGTTGCTGTGGGTGTGGGCTATTTTGCAGGCAGTTCTCTGCCCTCGTGCGCAAGAATGCGCTCACCAAGAGGCGCGCTAAGCTCCAGCTGGTGAGAGAGTAGGGGGGCAGAGAGAAGGAGAGAGACTTTGCCCCTTGTTGTGTTTACCCTCCGGTTTGTGAGGATGTCATGGAGGATATATATATGGCGTGGCGCACGGTTTCTGGTGGAGGACAAGGTGCTGTACCTGGCTGATGTTTCGGTTGCGTTGTTTTGACGCACACTTGGACATGGTGATGTACACACTTCACACGCCAGGGCTTGCAAGCTGCTATAGACAGGCCCCCAGGGGGCCGCGCTGGCCTCTCGTAAGCGCTAATGCTGTTGCTGCAATGTAAGTGTCTCTTCTTTTTTAGTACCCTAACGTGCATTCAACAAGCAGTCAAAACAGAGAAGTGTCTCGGTATTGGCGCAGCCTTTCCGACGTCGTACGTTGAACAGCAGCAAAACAAGCTTCGTACGCTGTACGGGCTACATCAGGTACTACATGACCTTCCCCGAATCTCCCTTGGAGAGAACTTTTTTTTCTACTCGTACGAGTATAATACCAGTACTGCTTTTTAGAGAAGTTGGGTCACTGCTGTGGTCCTAGAAGAGCAGCCGTTACGTCGATATCTCTGCGAGGCCTTTTTTTTCACACATCGCACTCACTCATCATGATGTGGTCATCATGTGGTCGCCCTTGTTGCACCTCCAATTAAAAAAAAAAAATGTATTTCGCCACCTTGGGTTGTGTACTGCTTGTTGTGTACTATTAATATTAATACTGTAATTGTGGGGAGGACCCCCAGGTTCGACTCGACATCTGTGGCACTTCCCTTTCTTAGAGGGTGTAGCGTGTAGGACACGCCAGGTTTTGGTATAGGATCGGTACGGACGATCTCACGAACAACCATCAACGATGATGGAAGAGGAAGAGAGAGTGTGTGCGAGGCACGGGCCTTGCATTCCAATCCGCAGTGACTACTTGTCACGGGACAATGTCACTGCTGACGACATCTCTGCTGACGACAACAAATAGTCATGGAATATGGATGACCACAGTCGTACAATAAGATATACGGATATCCACGACCTCGGCGAATGGTGGGACCTCCGCGGGACAATACCCATGCGACGGTCTGGTCGAGAACCTGGAACCCACATCGCCCCCCAATGTTTGAACGCGTAATACTGGAGAACCCAGTACCGCTTTTGAACATTTATGAAGAGTGACAGGTTTGTGGCTTTCTACCATTCAAGGCATTGTACAGCAGTAGTTGATGTATAAGCTTTGCACTTTTTCATCTAGTCATGTCACCCCTTGCGTAGTAAAAACCACGGGCTTGTATGATCATGATTTGACTTGCTAGTGTGTCAGTCATATACTACGAAATATCAACTACTAGTGGAATATGTTTATGTCCTTCGCATGCGCGCTTGCATGGTTCAGGATTAACATACACAACGAAAATTAAACCTTTTATAACGCACGATGGCATACGAAACCACGTGTAACGAACGATGGGATACAAATTCATGTATCAGGCATACAATGGTATACGAAACCACGTATGACGAGTGAGTTATGGTATACAAAACCATGACTAATACAATGGTATACGAAACCATGTATAACAAGTGATGGTATACAAAACCATGTACACTATGATGTACGGAATCATGTATACTTACGATGGTATACAAAACCATGTATACTATGGTGTACGGAACCACGTATACTTACGATGGTATGCAAAACCATGTGCACTATGGTGTACGGAACCATGTACACTTACGATGGTATAAAAACCATGTATACTATGGTGTACGGAACCATGTATATTAATGATGGTATACAAAACCATGTGCACTATGGTGTACGGAACCATGTACACTTACGATGGTATAAAAACCAAGTATACTATGGTGTACGGAACCATGTATATTAATGATGGTATACAAAACAATGTATACTATGGTGTACGGAACCATGTGTACCTAAAATGGTACTCAAAACTGTGTATACTATGGTGTACGGAACCATGTATACGTAATGATATACAAAACCATTCATGATATGGTATACGAAACCATTCATACCATGGTATACTGACCCATGTATGTGTGTTATGGTATACGGAACCATGTGTACGTAGTGATGATATACAAACTCAACCATTCTATTTTCTGGATGTATGTTGTATGGTGTACGAAACCATGAAAACATAATGATGGTATATACGGAACCATCTATACAATGGTATACGAAACCATGTACTTTGAATGATTGATGGTATACTTAACCATTGTATATAATCTTGCATCACTAACAATGGTATACAAAACCATTCATACCCAACGATGGTATGGTGCCTTTTTAATGGTATACGAAACCATTCATATCGAACAATGATATGTGCCTTTGACGACATTCCAGCTTTTCTCGACGTTTCACAGTGTGTATATGGAACGATTGCTTGCAAGCTTTGGTACACACAAACTGAAGAGAATTAAATGTACTGAATGACAATTTTGTCAGAGGGCTTTGCATGCAGGGTGCGCAACAAACGATACGAACGTTTAGGTTGATCAACCAATTTTTTTAAACGATTAAAAAAAAATAAACAATAAAATCTGCATGTCTTGACAACGGTGTGGTTGTGACAATAACGGTGCAGTATAACGGACTGCAGGTGCATGGTGAACGATACGACGACAACATGTCTCCTCAGTCAGACAAGGCATCATCGACTTTTTGAGCAAGTACATGTTTGCGATTCAGTGAAAACACTGGAATCGACTTATAACGAGTTGATAGTACGAACTATCTATACAGTTGACGATCTGTACAAGAGACATTCGGACAGTCATTGACGATTGACTGCAGACAGAGCACTCACGAAAATGCAGTAAAACAAGCGGGGACTCATAATGTGCCCGAGGATATATGACTTTGGATTGTGCAACTCACGCGCACGGTTGCCTCTCCTCGGTCAAATCCAACGGAACGATTCCGACACTAGAGAATACATTATCCATGTATCCAGGAATCCCTAGTGTCTCGCACACAGAGACTGATGGAAAGAACACCGTGTCTCTTCCACCTAAAACGATTAAGAAAACGTTCATTACTTGATTGAATAACCACACACACGTGCATACTTTAAAGTATATGAGCACTGTGCGCGGCTATTGTAGTCAAATAACCCAATAATAACGCACAAGTGCATACTCTTGGTATATGCACACCCCTGCATGACTACTAGTTGAACGCTTTATTCCCACTTGTACGTCTCAAACTCTATAGCAAATTACCACGATTAAAATGCTATCATTTCGCGTGGGGCACATTCACACGAAGTAACAAAACACAATCCACACTGGTATCTCAACGATATACCGGGACACTGGCTGTTGGGGTTCAGCATTTAGGTGTCTGACCATGACTTGGTTCGTGGGCACTACTCCACAAACGATATCTCCCAAGCATCCACAAGACAACTGCACGTGAGGTTGCGAATCACGTGTTAAACGACCCACTAAGGAACAAACGATATCTGGCCAGATATTTATATGGTAGTGGGGTGTGGTGCGACGGTGCTGACTACAAGTACTCCCAGGGCTATAGCGACGTCGACAACGAACGATACTGGGGCTTGGGTCAGGGTTACGAGGCGACGACGTCTCGCTTACGTTTGGGACGATCAAATGCATGCGGATCTTCAGCTAGGATCCTCGTACGATACGCTCTGATCATCTTGTGGCACGATGTTGCCACGTCTCCAAATACCAAAACTAGACGGTTTATCTTTCACGAGAAAGTGGTAATGGAAATTAGTCGGCGAGGCTTTACCAAGGCCACGCTTATGACTTTCAATAGCTTCAATAGCATACGGGCCGATGTGCACGGTGAGCACAGAGCCGTCTAAGTCAGGTAGCGGCAACGTTGTTCTCACAAGGAACTCGTCCAGTGCTGTAAAATCCGGTACTGAGTTAGACGCGTCATTATGGTATGCCTTCATACGACCAAAATGAACTGATGTTTCCGCAAGTTCACCATCTCTCGCAACACGATAAATTACGGGTGATAGTTGGGAACGAACAGTAAATGGACCACGTCAGGGACTAATAAGTTTGGGGTTCGGTCCATCAGCAACGGTATAGGGGCGGTGTACGAACACCTGATCTCCCTGCTGATATTGCGGAAAGGACAATTTCTCGTTAGTTTCTGTCTGCTTGTCGGTACGTTCCTGTAAATTGCGACGAGCAATTTCGTAAGCGAGTTGCAGGTTTTCAATGGTACGACGGGAGTATTCCAATCGTGTTCCAGAACCAGACGTACACGGGACGCCGAGACAAATGTCAACGGTTAACGAAGCTCTACGGCCGAACATTAAAAAATGTGGGGTGTCTTCGAGCGTTTTGTTATAGGCTGTGTTGTGCGCGAGCTGAATAAACGGTAGTAATTCTGCCCAATTGTCGTATTTAACGTTTACGTACATCGCCAACATGTTGTGCAAGGTACTACGCACACGCTCTAAGACGGGGTTGCTTTGTGGGCGGTACGCTGACGTGCGCGTCTTCTTGAACCCATACCTGTATACGGCTTGCAACTCCTTGACAAGTTCATTCTCAAACTCGCTACCTTGGTCCGAATGCAAAGTTTCCGGAGTAGAGACAACGGAGAACACGTGTTCTCGAAGAACTCGGGCGATTGTGGCGGTTGATTAGTCACTAATCGCGACCATCACGAGAAAATGAGTCATTTGGTCAATCACGGACATGATGTACTTCGAGTAATTCGACGACGATTTTGCTCGATCAGGCCAGGGTGTACACATGAAACGGACGGAAAAAAGACGATGCTCAACATGTACGTCAGAGGACGGTAATACGTCTTGCGATGTTGGTTCGAAAAATAGCATCGAATTGCGTGGTTTCATCTTTGCACATAGACAGCCACTGAACCACGGTCTCGGGTTTACTGAGCGTAGCCTTCGAAGCTATATGACCACCGAACGCTGGTAGATCACGGTACGAGTCATTCCCGGAGAGTGATGGGTGCACGATTTGGTCACCGAACGAACTGCTCTCTTGCAGATATATACGCATATAACGATTGGAATAGTGCGGTTTCGTTCAAACGGTTTGTGGCTCATCGAGTACTAGATTTAATCGTTGGAAAAGGACGGTAACAATTGTTTTCACCTATTCGAAGTACGGATCGAACTCAACACATTGTTCTTCCAGAAATTTTCTGGGTTCATCAACGAAAACACGGAAACAGCGACAACGCTGAATGCGTAACAGCGACAACGCTGTATGATGAACAGCGACAACGCTGTTGGAGGAACAGCAACGATGCTGTAAGATTAAGAGCGACAACGCTGTATGATAAACAGCGACAACGCTGTTGGAGGAACAGCAACAATGCTGTAATAAAAGAGGAACAGCGACAACGCTGTATGAGCAACAGCGACAACGCTGTTTGAGGAACAGCAACAATGCTGTAAGAAGAACAGCGACAACACTGTTTGAGAAGCAGCGACGACGCTGTATCAGCGAATATTTCGCTCTACGAGGATTTAGAGGAGCCCTGAATGGTGCGTGGCTAGCCAAACGGTAGTCTTTCCCTCAGACGCTGCGGAATATAACTTACGGCCACCACTCCGAGCAAACGTTAATTCTTCACTACGTCAAACGCTCGGTATTATGTATAGGGAAACAAAAACAAGATTCCCTTTTATATGCTGAACGGTAAAGTTGGAAGTCTGAAGAACGATACTCCAACGATTTAGCATACTAAAAATATACATGTCTAATTGTGATATGGACGGATCAGGAGGTTGATGATCAACAATCATCGCAACGTCCTTCTCAATAGAGTACGCTCGCCATTAATAAAAAGCAAGTGCGACAACGGTTTCATATCACTACATGTATTTACGATACCTGACTCTAGTAATACTAAGGATCTTGAACACGGAAGCCACCATCAGTAAACGCTTGATGTGGGCAAACGCGTATTTTGCGCGTTGTCCAGGCTTTGTAATATGTGTCCGGGCAGCAACATCCTTATGTACCGGCGAGTTCAGCGAGCGGTGCGGTTACTTCGGCGAACTTTGACAACGAACCGCCGTGAGACATTAGCCACACATAAAAACAAAACGACAATCTTTGGTGCAAATGGGGTTTGACAGCTTTTCGAGGGCTTGCCACGATTCCCCCAACTGGTATACTCATCGAGCAGAATTTACGTGGCCTAAATATACGACCGATTTAGGACCATCCGCTAATTTCGACGGCTACTAGTTGTTTGCCGAGCTACGAACACGGTCGTCAAAGATTGAAACTTTCGAGTTGTGGACAAACACGGGAGTTGCCCACGACAATTAACACCTCGACAATACGTATGGCTCAACGATATTTGTGCCATTTTGTGAAGACTCACAGATCATTCAGTGCTACGAACACCACACGGTGTCAATGTGTAGGAGAGTGTGCTTGCCACAAAAATGTGGTAGAATAGCTGTGATCGGGGGGAACGACAACGTGCCAGTAAGCGCTCTGTACAACAGTCGCGCTGATGGAACTGGGCACCGCCGACCATGGCAATGCTGTACTCGAGAAAACGGGGGAAAGGGAACACTGTTCCGGCCGTGACACACTTGCCAAACTCCGCTCGAGACAACGAAAAGAAAACGAGATAATAGTTGCGCAGATATCTTAAGTTAGTTGCTGACTATTGATCATCAAGAACGTGGAGTCAACAAGTACTTTAGACAACGGTGCTACGATTTCAGCACACACAGCTGCAATTATGCCGGTCGGTGTTACGGATGATTCTGCTGCTATGACAGTCTGCACGTGCAGTTGAGCTGGAGACGCTACCGAAACACTTGACGACGAATTTGACAATCTCTGCACCTATACACGTATGTACAGGGTAAGATACTCGGAAGATGGATTAGCTATTGATATAGCAACCAAACCATCTATAATTATTGCTAGCCATGTGAAAACGGTGCGAGTTACGATAGCTCGCTCTTCGCAGAACATCTGATTTTCTGAGAGCACTCACAGTTAAATGACCACATCATGATACCTGTAACGGTTTTACATATATATGTAACGTGCCAACGATGGCTGCGCCACAAATCATCATAATTTCGCAAACTTTCGGCATGTTGTACATATACTTCAGCACGTGTTTCCATGCGCTGCTGAAAGTGAGACGACTGGTGCTGTACGGCGAGGAATATCGCCTAATGTAACGGATAGTGACATAATATGCCACGACTTCAAGCGTCCAACGATTTACGGCATGCAACGAAGTGCACATTGGTGGGCCGCGGAGCCTTTATGTCATGCATCCAACGTGTACCGCCACAAGCTACTTACTTGTACGTACGAGTACTGTTGTACAGGTAAATATGACTGTGAGTCAGTCTGATAGACTACCTCCTATATTCGGCCAACGACGAGTTTTATACTGCTGTATTAACTCACTGTCGAACTAGTGGTAGTGGTCCCTCAATCCATACAGCAGTAGTGTAAGTACTACGTAGTACTCTGTAGTGACAATACGATTGCCAAAATGCGGTGAGATTGCGACATACAATATCGTTCTGCGGTACTGCTTTTTGGACTGTATGAGGGTTTCTTTGCTCTTTCTGTCGACCAAATCGAACAGCACGGAAATCCGCGAACATGTTTATGCGATAAGCAATTGAATGGCGAAATTATTTTCCAAAGAACCAAAGAAAATCGTAAAAATACGAGACGAAACGGAAAAAATAAAAACATAAATCGACCACCAGGCAGACTGACTGTACGAGTACGACGCGTACACGAGTACGTACGAGTACCTGAACGAGAGTCAATTAATAGCGATGGTGCCGAGTACGGAATGCGCCTATCACATCATGCTGTTGCATGGGGACCGAGTCGAGCTGAATGGTACACACGAATACCATTTATCAAGCAAGACGGCTGCCTGATATTTCGTACTGACCTTGTACGTTCGGTCGCGCGTACGCGACAAGCTCCTCTTCGCGGCATTCTGTTTTATTTTTATTTAGTCGTTTATGTGTGCAACAACAACGAACTCTCCAACTAGCAGAATAAGAGTTGTTTGCTCAACTTTGGCCAGACAGGTCAACGTACGAAATATGACTTCTGCATGGGATAGAAAAGGGTACAAACAGCTAGACACCCCACGCAGATCTGCCAAAGAAGTGGCGATTACCCGTGCTGCCCCCCCCGTACGAAGGGGAGAGAGCACGTCGGCAGTTGTACTCACGGTGACGAATACAACCACTGCGCTGCTGCGGCCCACCGACAGCACGCGAAACAATGATACGTAACGATTGTACCGACTCTACCTGTGCTTCAAAGTCTTGTGTGTTGTGTTCCCTTGTATGATGCATACAATGAGTGGAAAATTACGAAATTACCACAACAGAACAACAAGAAGGAACAGAAGAGATTTTACCAGTCCAACGAACCAATGGTATGTGGTATGTACCTGCCTAACGAGGGCAGAGCGCGGTTATTGGTGGATGAAACTAGGACGGTGTTTCGTCGGTGGTTATACGAAGAACCAGCGCTTATGCTACGTAGCGTTAGCGCTCCAGGTGGGTTCACAGAAGACTCTGCAGACAAACACCTACCTGAAATCGACAAAACGAAAATATCTACTCGCAGGTAGACATAACGAACGTGTCTGTTTTACTGATACGTACAGCGGAAGAAAAACAAACGACGGTAGGTACGATAGATCTACTCGCCACCGAAGGCTTACCAACGCGGCTTGAGCATATCGTATACCAGAAGACGGGTAGAACCACGGCCCATAGCGATTGGAGAGCGTTCTTCGCTTGTCAACGATGAGCGTGGCGAAGGGCGCCTTCCATAGATCGCAACGATGAAAGGGGTAGTTTACTCAGTCTACGAAACACTGACTCGTGTCCTCTTTGATTTTTTCTTTCGTGTTTTTCTTCGTACGATGTGAAGAAAAATACCGAACCTCTTGTGTGTTTTCACGAGAAAACAAGAACTGCCACAGGCGCGTCCTGCCGTCGACGCCAAATGTGGGGAGGACCCCCAGGTTCGACTCGACATCTGTGGCACTTCCCTTTCTTAGAGGGTGTAGCGTGTAGGACACGCCAGGTTTTGGTATAGGATCGGTACGGACGATCTCACGAACAACCATCAACGATGATGGAAGAGGAAGAGAGAGTGTGTGCGAGGCACGGGCCTTGCATTCCAATCCGCAGTGACTACTTGTCACGGGACAATGTCACTGCTGACGACATCTCTGCTGACGACAACAAATAGTCATGGAATATGGATGACCACAGTCGTACAATAAGATATACGGATATCCACGACCTCGGCGAATGGTGGGACCTCCGCGGGACAATACCCATGCGACGGTCTGGTCGAGAACCTGGAACCCACATAATTGGTGGTAATGAGGCGCGACCTCAGCAAGACCTGCAGTAGTCATATCTGCGATGCATCATGCACAACATTTGATTTGTGTTGAACCAACACGAACGAACATCTACTGCTGCTGCTGCTGTACCTACTACCTATACGCCGTCGTTGGTGAATCTCATAACCGTAAATATTCTTGGCATCATGTCCTGCTCTTGAAAAACACAGACAGCACAGCAGTACGGACACACCTGTAACAAATACCAGGTACTGGATTTTGTCGTGTGTATCCTGGTATTTCCACCTCGAAATCCGGCATAGTAATTTGAAGACGAAAATATGTACTACTGCTGTGTGACCACGGAACTGGCTGTCGACGGGTGGAAAGAACAAGACGACAAATAGACTTATATATTTTTTTTCTTTTTCCGTTTTTCCAACAGCAAGTGTTTTCTGGTTGAAATTCGGCATAATTAATTTGAACACGAAAAATCTGCATCTGAAAATATTTGTCCAACAGAAGACGCTTCGTTCTCGTAGCAGGTGCCACCACTATTGCTTGTACTGATGTACGACATCTACATACAGCAGCTGTGTTTTCTCCAGCAACAAAAACAGCAGCAGCAGCAGTAGCAGTGGGACGCACGAGGCCAGGGTCAGCGTCGATGTACGCTCGGCGGCTCGGCTTGTCAATATAACCCTTGAACCCTTTGTACACATCTACAGCAGCAGAAGTGTTTCTCCAGCAACAAAACAGCAGCAGCAGTAGCAGTAGGACACACGACGCCAGGGTCAGCGTCGCTGTACGCTCGGCTTGTCAATCTCACCCCTTGAACCCTTTGTACACGTAGTCGATTTTTCGTGTGCCCGAAGACGGAAAATAAATAATTCTCTCTATTTCCAGTACGAAGTAATTAAATTGAAATTGGGGTCAATTTATTCAATTGTTTTGGTCAGATAGCATTTCCGAATCGAAAAATAAATAATTACCGAAAGGTTCCTCGAAGATTTTATATATAGATATAGATACAACTATAATTACGATTTTTGAGGTCGTTGTCACTTGCTAGCTCTTGGCAGACAGACCGACTGATAGACAGTTCTTCGCAAACAGCCCTTCTTCTTTGAAACAGCCGAACAGCCAAACAACCTTTCTTCCTTCTTTGAAACAGCCGAACAGCCAAACAACCATTTCTTCTTTCTTCTTCGCCAAACAGCCAAACAACCTTTTCTTCTTTCTTCTTCCGCAAACTGCCAACCAGTAGACAGCTCTTCGCACGGCGCCTAAAAGAGGCGTCTCGCCTTCGACGAACGGCATAGATAGGTGCAGCTGTCGGCGGCCAAGCTGCTGCTGTCGGTGGCGAACCTGCTGGTGCTGCAACCCCCGCCTCTCCCTTCTCCACGCCCCCTAAGCTCACCTCCCCCTCGTCGAGAGGCCCTCGCCCTCTGGCAAGAGAGCGGCAACGACAAAGACCGACCTGGTGCCGGCTGTTGTTTGCGACCAGTACACGGACCAGCACTTGGTCAAGAACTCCGCGCCTGGTGGCAAAAACGTGGCCTTCGCCACCTGCTTGGATCTCACGTGCGTAGTGGCGGAATCATCCTGACAGGGCAACCGACTGCGAGTTCTGTGCTCGCCCGATCAAGGAAGGGACTGTCTCGTACTCCCTCGAGACTGCTGACAGTGGTGAGTGTCTTATGTCTATTGTGCATGCTGTATGTTGCCAGTACGTTTTTTGGGGGTTTTCAATTGCCTTTTCGCATACAATCCTACGTCAAAGCATTTTTTTTTTTTTTTTTACTCATCCATGCTCGTTCTTTCCCCTTCGTGCGTTGCGTCGGCTCCTCTTACACACAGTGCACGCGAACGCGCACATGCACAACTGTTTGCGGGACGTGAACGAAGGAACGGAGGATTCAGCTGTCGCCGTCACCGCTGCACCGAACGACGTGAGTGCTGCTGCTACTGTGGTGCATTTTTGGTGCATGCACACGATTTCTGCGTGTACATGTTTTGGTGACCCCACGTACTCATTTTTTGCTCGTTTTGCTGCCGCTGCTGCTGCTGCTGCTGTCAGCGCCACGCCGCCATGAGTGCTGCTGCTGCTATGCACCTGCTTCTCCTGTGCACTCGCTGCTGCTGTAGTGCTGCTGCGTTGTTGCCGTGCTGCGCACCTGCTGCTCCTGTGCAATTGCTGCTGCTGTATGTAGTGCTGCTGCGTTGTTGCCGTGCATCACGCTGGAAGCGTACATATTTTCGGATCGTCAATTCCGTAGGTTTTGCGATGGCGGCATACCAGGGTACATGCTTTTTTTCTTCCTTATTTTCATATTGTTGCTATGCTGCTGCTGCTGCTGCTGCTGCTGCCAACGCTGCCAACGCTGCGGCGATTCGTTGCAGCTTCTGCTGCTGCTAATGCTGTGGCTGCTGCTGCTGCTGCTGCTAATGCTGCCGCAATATCCACTGAATGTTCGTATGTACTCGGATTACTGTTTTTCTTGGTCGTTTTTGTACCCAAATGGTTCTTTTGATACGTGAAAAAAATATTTTTCGTCGTTTTGCTCCTGCATTTTGCGTACGTACTGCAATTTCTCGTTTTTGGCTTGATTATTTTCATATATGTCGTTGCTATGCTGCTGCTGTGGTGCTGCTGCGTTGTTGCCATACATCATGCTGCACTTGTGTGTGTACATATTTCGGTATCGTCAATGAAATTCCGTAGGTTTTGCGATTGCGGCGTACCAGTGTACATACTTTTTTTCTTCCTTATTTTCATATCGTTGCTATGCTGCTGCTGCCAACGCGGATTATTGTTTTTATTGGCCATTTTTGTACCCAAATGGCTTTTTTTTATACGTAAAAAAAAAAAATATTTTGGTCGTTTTGCTCCTGCATTTTGCGTACGTACTACTTTTTCTCGTAATTCGTATTGTTGCTATGCCGGCGTCCCCGGTGGCTTGGTAGGTGGTCCGCGTGCCTGTCAAGATCAATTTCGTGGGTTCGAGTCTCACCGAGTGCATGCTCGTAGGGGCTGTTTCTTGCATTAAAGAGATTGATTAGCGAAAGCGCGAGAGCGTGAGTTAGCTACATTCGATGAAAATCGACGAGCAGTGGGAATGCTGAACCCTATGCGCGATAAAAAATAAAGGCACGTACCGGGGGGGAGAAGGGAAGACACCTGTGACCACGGCTTGTCCAGAAGGTCGTCGAGGGTAACACCTCTTACGAATTAGGCTGGAAAGTGAAAGTGATGATGAAAAAAAAAAAAAAAAAAAAAAAAAAAAAAAAAAAAAAAATGCTGCTGCTGCGTTGTTGCCGTACATCACGCGGAGGTAGGTCTACAGTGAGGTACCAAAAATACTTTTCGGACGGCCTCGGGGTACATACTTTTTTTCTCCCTTCTTTTCATATCGTTGCTATGCTGCTGCTGCCAACGCTGTGGCGATCCGTTGCTGCTGCTCTGCTTTGAGTGCTGCCGCAATATTCACAGAATGTTTGTATGTACTCGGATAATTGTGTTTCCTGGTCGTTTTGTGGCGCTGCTGCGTTGTTGCCGTACACCATGCTGGACATGATTTGTGTGTCTATTACTCTCAAACTTGTGCGTGTGTACATATTTCTGTATCGTCAATGATTTTTTTTTTGTGGTGCTGCTGCGTTGTTGTCGTACATCATGCTGGACGTGATTTGTGTGCGTACTTTACTACACTTGTGTGTCTACATATTTCTGTATCGTCAATTAAATTACGTACTTGCTGCTTCTCCTTCTGCTGCTGCTGCTGCTGCCGTCGTATAGCAAGCGATTACGCGCTGCTGTTGTGCCGCTGTAGAGTAGTACAAATAATAAACTCTGCCCCCCCCCCCCCGCCGTTCCCTGCACGCCACTCCCGCCCCGCGCACCCTATATGTTTACTTCGACCAGGTCCGTGGCAAGTGCTACAACTGCCGCCTGACGGACTCCACCATCAAAGACGGAGACATCATCATCAAGCGCAAAAAGACTCCCTTCCATTTCGCCTGCTCCAGGGCTTCGCGGAATTCCGAAGCAGCAGTACGCCAAGCAGATTGTCGCCATCCAGGACGAACGAAAGGAAACAAATTGTTTCCCACATTTCCCAAAATCACGATTATTTCTTCCTACACATATCCAACGGGTTCAACAGCGAACAGATCCACATTCTGGGCCTCCCGCCTCGTTACTGCAGCATCCTGGAAGACTATTTACATATCATGTCTCATTCAAACTCCTATGCTGGCTACATCGAAATCGCGGCCGCCCAGCAACTATACAACATTTCCATAACCGTTGTCGTTGCCGGCACTGCTGCTTTCTCTCGATACAACTATAATTACGATTTTTGCGGTCGTTGTCACTTGCTAGCTCTTGGCAGACAGACCGACTGATAGACAGCTCTTCGCAAACAGCCCTTCTTCTTTGAAACACCCGAACAGCCAAACAACCTTTCTTCCTTCTTTGAAACAGCCGAACAGCCAAACAACCTTTCTTCTTTCTTCTTCGCCAAACAGCCAAACAACAAACAACCTTGTCTTCTTTCTTCTTCCGCAAACTGCCAACCAATAGACAGCTCTTCGCACGGCGCCTAAAAGAGGCGTCTCGCCTTCGACGAACGGCATAGATAGGTGCAGCTGTCGGCGGCCAAGCTGCTGCTGTCGGTGGCGAACCTGCTGGTGCTGCAACCCCCGCCTCTCCCTTCTCCACGCCCCCTAAGCTCACCTCCCCCTCGTCGAGAGGCGCGTGGTCCTCGCCCTCTGGCAAGAGAGCGGCAACGACAACGACCGACCTGGTGCCGGCTGTTGTTTGCGACCAGTACACGAACCAGCACTTGGTCAAGAACTCCGCGCCTGGTGGCAAAAACGTGGCCTTCGCCACCTGCTAGGATCTCACGTGCGTGGTGGCGGGATCATCCTGACAGGGCAACCGACTGCGAGTTCTGTGCTCGCCCGATCAAGGAAGGGACTGTCTCGTACTCCCTCGAGACTGCTGACAGTGGTGAGTGTCTTACGTCTATTGTGCATGCTGTATGTTGCCAATTGCCTTTTTGCATACAAACCTACGTCAAAGCATTTTTTTTTTTTTTTACTCATCCATCCTCGTTCTTTCCCCTTCGTGCGTTGGGTCGGCTCCTCTTACACACAACTGTGCACGCGAACGCGCACATGCACAACTGTTTGCGGGACGTGAAGCACACGATTTCTGTGTGTACATGTTTTGGTGACCCCACGTACTCATTTTGCTCGTTTTCGGCTGCCGCTGCTGCTGCTGCTGCTGTCAGCGCCACGCCATGAGTGCTGCTGCTGCTGTGCACCTGCTTATCCGGTGCACTCGCTGCTGCCGTAGTGCTGCTGCGTTGTTGCCGTGCTGTGCACCTGCTGCTCCTGTGCACTTGCTGCTGCCGTATGTAGTGCTGCTGCTTTGTTGCCGTGCATCATGCTGGAAGCGTACATATTTTCGGATCGTCAATTCCGTAGGTTTTGCGATGGCGGCATACCAGGGTACATGCTTTTTTTCTTCCTTATTTTCATATCGTTGCTATGCTGCTGCTGCTGCTGCTGCTGCTGCTGTTGCTGCTGCTGCTGCTGCCAACGCTGCGGCTGCTGCTGCTGCCAACGCTGCGGCGATTCGTTGCAGCTTTTGCTGCTGCTAATGCTGTAGCTGCTTCTGCTGCTGCTGCTGCAAATGCTGCCGCAATATCCACTGAATGTTCGTATGTACTCGGATTACTGTTTTACTTGGTCGTTTTTGTACCCAAATGGTTCCTTTTGATACGTGAAAAAATATTTTTTGTCGTTTTGCTCCTGCATTTTGCGTACGTACTGCAATTTCTCGTTTTTGGCTCGGGTATTTTCATCTATATCGTTGCTATGCTGCTGCTGTGGTGCTGCTGCGTTGTTGCCGTACATCATGCTGCACTTGTGTGTGTACATATTTCGGTATCGTCAATGAAATTCCGTAGGTTTTGCGATTGCGGCATACCAGGATACATACTTTTTTTCTTCCTTATTTTCATGTCGTTGCTATGCTGCTGCTGCCAACGCGGATTATTGTTTTTTATTGGCCATTTTTGTACCCAAATGGCTTTTTTAATACGTTAAAAAAATATTTTGGTCGTTTTGCTCCTGCATTTTGCGTACGTACTACGTTTTCTCGTAATTCGTTTTGTTGCTATGCTGCTGCGTTGTTGCCGTACAGCATGCGGAGGTGGGTCTACAGTGAGGTACCAAAAATACTTTTCGGACGGCCTCGGGGTACATACTTTTTTTCTCCCTTCTTTTCATATCGTTGCTACGCTGCTGCTGCCAACGCTGTGGCGATCCGTTGCTGCTTCTGCTGCTGCTGCTGCTCTGCTTTTAGTGCTGCCGCAATATTCACTGAATGTTTGTATGTACTCGGATAATTGTGTTTCCTGGTCGTTTTGTGGCGCTGCTGCGTTGTTGCCGTACATCATGCTGGACATGATTTGTGTGTCTATTGCGTGTGTACATATTTCTGTATCGTCAATGATTTTTTTTGTGGTGCTGCTGCGTTGTTGCCGTACATCATGCTGGACGTGATTTGTGTGTGTACTGTACTACACTTGTGCGTCTACATATTTCTGTATCGTCAATGAAATTACGTACTTGCTGCTTCTGCTGCTGCTGCTGCCGTCGTATAGCAAGCGATTACGTAATGCTGTTGTGCCGCTGTAAGAGTAGTACAAAAATAAATAAATAATAATAATAATGAACTCTCCCCCCCCCCCCCCCCTTCCCCCTCCCCCGCCATTCCCTGCACGCCACTCCCGCCCCGCGCACCCTATATGTTTACTTCGACCAGGTCCGTGGCAAGTGCTACAACTGCCGCCTAACGGACTCCACCATCAAAGACGGAGACATCATCATCAAGCGCAAAAAAGACTCCCTTCCATTTCGCCTGCTCCAGGGCTTCGCGGAATTCCGAAGCAGTACGCCAAGCAGACTGTCGCCATCCAGGACGAACGAAAGGAAACAAATTGTTTCCCACATTTCCCAAAATCACGATTATTTCTTCCTACACATATCCAACGGGTTCAACAGCGAACAGATCCACATTCTGGGCATCCCGCCTCGTTACTACAGCATCCTGGAAGACTTTACATATCATGTCTCATCCAAACTCCTATGCTGGTTACATCGAAATCACGGCCGCCCAGCAACTATACCAGGTACAAAATTTCCATAACCGTTGTCGTTGCCGGCACTGCTGCTTTCTCTCCTGTCCCAAACCTTCCTTTAAACAACAGCCTGTATGTTGTATATCATCCACATGCCAAGCACTACTACTCCACTCTCTCCCCACACTGATGAAAGATGTTATTCTTATTATTAGACGAATGTCATTCTTACTCTTGCGTCACCTGATCTTACGTTTCACATTACATTAATAAATACACGCGATTATTACATCCTTCACCGTTTCTTACACAAATACATTAATTTGGTTGGCTTTGGGCTATTGTGATATGAGTAGAGTTGTCGCCAATTAATTGCAGATTTATGTACACGAAACGACGGAATACCCACTCCGAAGGAAAGCCTTGTATATTTATAAGAAACTAAGAAAGCACGTCAGCTGTGAGTTCAACCGATATATTTGAATAATCAGTCGAACGAAAAAAAAAAAACGCAGGGTCTCATGCGGGTCAATACATGCAAAAACCGTTTCGCATTTGTCCTGTGTTGGTTTTGAACTCGAAATTCGGCATAATAATTTCAAGACGAAAAATCTCACTCGACGTGCTCTGTCCAAGAGAGAGCTTCTCGTAGCAGGTAGCAGGTGCCACCGCTACTACTGATGATGTACGACATCTACAGCAGAGCTTCTCCAGCAGCAAAACAGCAGCAGCAGTAGGACACACGAGGCCAAGTCAGCGTCGCTGTACGCTCGACTTGTGTGTGAACCCTTTGTACATGTGTTTCCTGGTCCCGAACTCATAATTTGAAGACGAAAAATCTACAATCTGACGTGTGTCCAGCAGAGCGCATAATAATTTCAAGACGAAAAATCTGCACTCGACGTGCTCTGTCCAAGAGAGAACTTCTCGTAGCAGGTGTAGCAGGTGCCACCGCTACTACTGATGATGTACGACATCTACAGCAGAGCTTCTCCAGCAGCAAAACAGCAGCAGCAGTAGGACACACGAGGCCAGGTCAGCGTCGCTGTACGCTCGGCTTGTGTGTGAACCCTTTGTACATGTGTTTCCTGGTCCCGAACTCATAATGTGAAGACGAAAAAATCTACAATCTGACGTGTGTCCAGCAGAGCTTCTTCTAGCAGTGCCACCACTACTACTACTGCCGTACAACAACTATTATACAGCAGATACTCTCCTGCTTCTCAGTCCCCTCATCAGCAGGAAGGTGGGCCTGCAGCATGTCTCGGGGACATGGCCCGAACGCTCGTTGCTGTGGACAGGCACAGTCTGCGTACCTACGAGTACTCGTAGAAGAGCTAGCTGGGTTTCAAAATATAATGTGTTGTTGGTTCTGTGTTTTTTCAACATGGCCCAGCACCAACATGTGCCTACACACGTTGCCACACCTAGCTCGAGCTGCTGTGAACGACTTACCACCGCACCAGCACCAGGAGGTCTCTTTTGTGTGTGCGCGTCCACAGAGCCCGCCGGGACTGGAATTGGTGCGGTGTGCGTCGAGGGCGGTGGTCAAACGTTGCCCAAAAAAATGTTGAATCACACACACACACCCAGCCACACACACACACACATACAGAAAAACTCAAAACAAGGCACCCCACGCTCGTATCCGAGCCGCTATGAAGAGGCTTTTTTTTTCTTGGAAAATCCCAAGAAAAAGAAGGCTCGCCCGCTTTTTGCGCGCTTCGCGCGCCTCATTATTATTCCCAATATGGGTAATGCTATTTGCGACACCGGTGTCGTAATTTCTTATTTGCGACTCGGTGTCGTAAATAAGGCGCTTATTTGCGACACCGCGTCACGTTCGCGGCACATACCTCAGATTAGCTCCGCACCGCCAAAGAGGTGTTGGCATGGTGCAGGGCCATCATTGAAGCTATCGCATGGCCGAAACGGGCCAGGACTTGATGAGATATCTGGCATCCTGGTGCACCCGCAAAACGTTCAGATCGGTGTCGCAAATAAGCCTTATTTGCGACCCGCGTGTCGCAAATACCGTATTTGCGACACCGCGATGTGGTTGCCGCATACGCTCCGGATCGGCAATGCACTACCAGTAGAGTCTCAGCCAGCATGGTGTAGGGCTACCATTGAAGCTATCGTATAGCCAAAACGGGCAGGTACTCGAGGAGATAAGGGGTGTCCTAGTACACGGTTAGAATATTCAACGTGGCTCTTGTACTGCAGTATACTGCTGCTGTGCTACATACAACAGAGTAAACACACAAACGCGATAGGCTAGGAGTGCGAAAACTATGCATAACCCATCAGACTGCCTCGCCGACCAGGGCATTCAAAATAATCGGGAATTGACTGCGTAGCTGGACGAGGAGACTACGCATGATTTGAGTGGGGCAGGTCAGTGCGCATAATCTACAGTTACTGGATGTTGGTGAGTCTTCCATAACGGTTGGGGTTCTCTCCGCAAGCATTCTGCCTAAACTTACGGAAAAACCTCCAACCCGCGCACCAGTGTGTACAGCATGCAACAGCACGGTGGGAACTCTACACAATACTGCAGGGCATCGAAGGACACCTTCCAAACCGCCTACGAACTCCACGACCTTCTACACGCGTTACGCATACCGATTTCTTCGTCACCATGAACAAGGCGCCTAACCCCTCGGCCGCTTACGTTGAACTCGTGCAGTCCGCTGTGGGTTTCTGTTGTATGTTTCACAACCGTTAGAGATAAACATCAGGAATCCGTTTTCAAACTACATGCTACGCATTTGCCGTAAGTTAGATAATTAATATTATTAATAGTGTATGTCAATACTTTTTTTTTTTTTTTTTTTTTTTTTATCCATCACTTTTACTTCCCAGCCCACTCGTAGGAGGTTTTACCCTCGACGATCTTCTGGACAAGCCTACATCAGTGCGGATACTGTGGACTTCTGTTGTTGGTGCAACAACAAGCAGGATAATGTGTGGGAAAGAACGCGTACAACGAACATGACGCATAGCTAGGCAAGTTGCAGCATGACCGCCCTCTGTGCATCTACGGGGTGTGTTCGTTGCCTTAACTAATCCGACAAAAACTGTGCACAGCGTTTCGAAAGTTTGTTCAATCCTGTGCTGCGGAACGATAGGCGTTGGTAAACGCCTGGGGGATAGGCGCTTTTACACGGCTGTTCAAGGTCAATTAAACAACCACATTGGTGGGTGATGATGGTTGCACGGAACGAACGCCGATTTCACTGCGGTACTATGATACTACTGCTTGCTGTAGATGATATACATCCACCTATTTCGATAGCATCCACAGACAAGTGCAAAAACCATATACAGAGCGCAGCGTGCACAAACTTACGGGCTCTTCATTTGCGCCCATGTTAATAGACGCGTAAACAGAGTACCCGGCGCTTTGAATGATACCAGCGCTCTCAATTATAGTACGTTACGACTTATTAGAACACGGCGCGGCAATATAACCAAGTTTAATTTCAAATCCATTGATTCACGATAACGTGGGTATCGATCGATGTACTCGTGGAAACATGTGGTGTACAGTGATATAGTCCGAGCTCATGCTATAAATAAGTCACCGTGGTTGTCCCGTGGTCTAAACGGGGCGCGCGCGACGAACGTCGTGCAATGTCGTAAAATGCGGCTTTACGACACGAGTGTGACTATTCTGACAGAGTGCACCAGGACGACCAGGATACCACACAGCAGCAGTATCTACTGCTGTAATGGCCCGCTGTGGATACACGCGAAATAAGGCTTATTTGCGACATCAGCCTGGGTGTACTAGGATACCCTATATTATCTCCTCGAGTACTGGCCAGTTTTGGCTACACGATAGCTTCAATGGTAGCCTTACACCATGCTGAGACTCTACTCGTAGTACGTCGCTGATCCGGAGCGTGTGCGGCAACCACGCCGCGGCGTCGCAAATACGGTACTAGCAACAGCCAGAAGGTTCTGCGGGTGTTGTACTAGCATACCCCACTTGCTCCCTTGGTGTTTGGAGTTGAGACCGCACTGTGGCCCACTGCTGCAAAAATGGCGGGGAAGTGGTACCGGGGGATCCTGGAAGCAGCCGAACGGTTCATGGTGAGGTGGCACGAGGCTGAGGCTGAGCTGAGCAGGCAGCGCCACGCATCCGCCGTGGGTGGTGTCCAAGGGAATGGGGGGAGGAGGGGCAACAAGAGGAGTAGCAGAAAACCCGACCAAGGGAATGCGGAGAGGGGGGGGGAAGAGGAGTAGAAGGGAAACTGCAGTGGACGAAAGTAGGAAGGAGATGGCAGATAGGGTAGCCAGTTACCGGGCAGACTAAGAAGTAGAACATGTCTATACTACTCGTACCACCAACTGGTGCAGCTGGTTCGAACGTGGTCTTCCTTTGTCTTCCTGTTGTTTTTGTGTATTTTTATTTCATTTTATTGTCTTCTTTGCGGTGAACCTATGTGATTCTCATTTCTCTTCCTTTCTCCGATTGATAAGCCTTATTGAAGGAGTCGTGTGGCGTGGGTGGATGACGAGCCTGCTTTGCCTGTTTCGTACTGTCTGACGCCGAGGGGCCGGGCATAGTTGACGAACGCTGGACGATGGTGGCAGACAGGGTAGCAAGGTACCAGGCGGGCCAGCAGGGAGACCCTGGCTGTGCTACTCGTACCATAAACTGCTGCCGCTACCTGGAGCATGCCTTGTGCTTTGCTTGGTTTGCCTGTTATTTTTCCCTTGGTTCTTAGTCTTACTCTGTTGACGACTATTAATAGTGGTGTTTTCTTCTTTTTCCTTTTTTTTTTTTTTTTTTTTTTTGTAGCTCCTTCTTTTCAAGTGTCTGCCAGATCCCCTGCGCGGGGGGTTGTTGTTGTTGTTTTCTTCACATTAAACCATTCTTTCTACGCGTCGACATCCAGCACAACTAGTGTCCGTGCCGATTCTTCAAACCTAGAGAGATACAAATTCTGTGGTCACAAAGCTACGCCACAGAGATACTACGTTGCCACGTATGCAATGCAATGCCATGTCATTATACTGCGTACGACAGGCACGACATACCCATTCCATGACCTAGAGAAACAAAAACGAAACAAAGAGGAAAAACAAAAACAAAAGCAAAGACAATTCGAAAGAGAAAAGAAACAAAAAAAAAGAAACAAAAATATACCTGGTATATGTATATACTTCAGTATAGCAACAAACCATCGTACCCCCCCGTAGGGGACGTGCAGACACTTGAAAAGAACGAGCTGGAAAAAAAAGAAAAAGAAGACAACACCACTAACTAGTCGTCAACAGAGTAAGACTAAGAACCAAGGGAAAAATAACAGGCAAACCAAACAAAGCACAAGGCATGCTCCAGGTAGCGGCAGCAGCTTATGGTACGAGTAGCACAGCCAGGGTCTCCCTGCTGGCCCGCCTGGTACCTTGCTACCCTGTCTGCCACCATCGTCCAGCGTTCGTCAACTATGCCCGGCCCCTCGGCGTCAGACAGTACGAAACAAGCAAAGCAGGCTCGTCATCCACCCACGCCACACGACTCCTTCAATAAGGCTTATCAATCGGAGAAAGGAAGAGAAATGAAAATCACATAGGTTCACCGCAAGGAAAACAATAAAATGAAATAAAAATAAACAAAAACAACAGGAAGACAAAGGAAGACCACGTTCGAACCAGCTGCACCAGTTGGTGGTACGAGTAGTATAGGCATGTTCTACTTCTTAGTCTGCCCGGTACCTGGCTACCCTATCTGTACGATGGTTTGTTGCTATACTGAAGTATATACATATACCAGGTATATTTTTGTTTCTTTTCTCTTTCGAATTGTCTTTGTTTCTGTTTTTTTTTTTTGTTTGTTTCGTTTTTGTTTCTTTAGGTCATGGAATGTGTATGTCGTGCCTGTCGTACGCACTATGATGACATGGCATTGCATTGCATACGTGGCAACATAGTAGTATCTGTGTGTGTGTGTGTTCTTCACATTAAACCGTTCTTCTGCTCGTCGACATCCAGCAAGCCCAGTGTCCGTGCTGATTCTTCACCCTAGAAAGATACGAGCTCTGTGGTCACAGACTACGACACAGAGATAACACACCGTAATACCATGCCTTCGCACTATTAATAGGTGCGGCCGACACAACATACGTACATACGCCAGCAACCAAAATACACCATAAAGAAAGAGAAGCAACGAAGAAACCAAAACGAAAAAGAACAAGAAAAAGAAAAAGAAAAGGAGAAGAATCCCAAATAAACAAATAAAATGGGAAGCCAAAGCTCAGACACATACATACTTACCCCGAGCATGAGCCAAAAGGGACGTGCAAGGGGAAAGATACGAGAAGGAAAAAGGGGACTATGCATCCCGGTGAACACTTAACCAAGTAAAAAGAGCAATAATGAGTGGGCCAAAATACGCTCGTTACCCACCCACTATGTAGTACTTCTTTCATAAGGATAAGAAGGGAAAAAAATCCAAATACATACCGAACGGCCGCAGCAGTTGGCGGTACGAGTAGCAAAGAAAAGTCCAACCTATTAGTCGGCCTGGTACCTTGCTACCCTATCTGCGGTCTCTCTGCTACTCTCTTCTACCGCGGTTTCTCTTCTACTCCTCCTGTTCCCCCCCCTGCCCCCATACACTTGTACGGTGTTCCCTCTACCCCTCCTGCTGTTACCCCTCCCCCCATTCCCTCTAACACTACCTGCAGCGGATGCACGGCGCTGTCTACTCAGCTTTGCCTCAGCCTCGTGCCACCTGCCCATGAACCGTTCAGCTGCTTCGAGGATTCCCCGGTACCACTTTCCCGCCTGTTTTGCTGCAGTGGGCCACAGTGCGGTCCCAACTCCAAAGACTAAGGGGGAGTCTTCCGTTGATCCCTCGGTGGCTTTGAACACTCTTAGGTCCTCAGCAATGGCCTTAGGCCAAGCCTTGGGCTGCCCGCCTGGTTTCGGGCTCCCCCCACCAGCGATCGTCCCGAACATCAACCGACTGAGCAATCGCCCCTCGTGTTGCCGCACCAGAGCCCCCGCAAAGAAGAGTCGCCGTTTACGGATGGTCGTTTCGATACTTTCGCATCGTGTTATCCTGAGCGCCTTCGCATACGAGAGGGTGGTGTGGTCGGTGCGTAGTCGGCGCTGGAAACCAATGACTCGCAGAAGGACTTCGTGGTGGGCTGATCGAAGCTTGGCGAAGTGGTCCGCATTGAGGGTCCACGTCACGCAACCGTACAGCAAGGTCTCAATCACCTCGACCTTCAGCATCCGGACTTTCAGACTAAGCGGTGCGTTCGTCCTATCGTACAGTTCCGGACCATACCGTTTGAGGCATGCCCGCATCAGACGGATTCGTCGCTCGATTTCGAAGGAGAGGTCAGCGTTCTCGTGGATAATACCTCCTAGGTATAAAAACTGGGTCGTCTGTTTATACTTGTGGCCTGCAGCTTCGATCGCGAGCGGTGAGGTGGTAAACGTCTGATCCGGTGTTCGTAGGAGCATCGTCTCTGTCTTCTTCTCGGATACCGTGAGACCTACTGCTTCGAAGACAGTCACGATGACTGTCATCATTCTTGCAAGGCCTTCCGCCGACTTCGAGACTATTCCTGCGTCGTCTGCATACAACATGCCCCACACAGCCCTTGGCACGCATGCCAACGGTTCCTCTCTTCCGACAACCCTGTCCTCTTCGAGATGAACCAAATCCCTTACGATGCATTCGTCTTTGCTAAGGCGTACCAGCACGATGTGTATCGCAGCGGCGAAGAACACGTTGAACAGTAACGGCGATAGTACGCAGCCTTGCCGCAGCCCCTGGGTTACATTGAACCAGTCCGAGTGTTCACCGTCATCCGCACGCACGCGAACCTGCATGCCTTCGTGAAAATTGCGAATGATTGTGAGCATCTTGGTTGGTACACCAAGGCGTGTGAGTACCTCCCACAACAGTTCTCGGTCGACAGAGTCGTACGCTTTCTGCAAGTCGATGAAGCACATGTACAGGGGGATTTTCTTCTGCCGCCCGAGCTGCTGCAACCGGCGCACGACAAACAGCATATCGACTGTTGACCGTGCGGGGCGGAAGCCGCACTGTTCTTCAGGGAGTATATGCTCGGTCTCGCAGTAGCTGCTTAGACGGGACGCAACGATTTTCAGCAACACCTTGCCTGCGTGAGCAACAAGCGAAATACCTCTGTAGTTGTTGCAATCAGTTCTATCCTTCTTTTTATGAAGGGTTTTTATGATCGCATCTTTCCATTGCTGGGGGACTTCTCCCGTTACCCAAACGTTAACAAGGATACTGTGAAAATACTGCACGAAAGCGGGGTGGTCAAGTTTCAGTACTTCGACCGGGAGACCATCTGGTCCAACGGCTTTCCAGTTTGACATACCCTTCACTGCTTCCATCATCTCGTCAATGGATGGTTCATTTCCAAGGGATAGTTTCAGCGGTCGTGGTGGCACTAGGTCGATGATCGTGGTGTCAAGTTTCAGCGATTTCGTGTTCAATAGTTTGTGGTAGTGCCCCGCCCATCTTTCACGAATTCGCGCTTGATCCCGCAACAGCGTGCCATCCTCGTCCATGATAAACTGTTCACTCCTCGCTTTCGTACCTTGCAACCCTACCGTACTCTTCCGGTGCTTGTAGAACCCTCGTTGATCGGAACTCGCGAGGAATTTCTCGGTTTCAGCGAGGTACTCTTCAAAATACGCATTGACTCCTGCGGCGACCACTTCCTGCAGATTCGCACAGGCGGATCTCAACTTCTTCCACGCTGTACTATCTCGGGGGTAGACACGCAAGAGCTGTCTCGCATCCTTCCTCGCTGTCCATGCTACTTTGAAAGCGGCCACCGTTTCGGGGGTCTCACACCAACCGTTTCGGTGGTGGCGACGTGGTGGAGGTGGCACCTCTTTCTCAACAGCATTCATGACAGTTGTCGTGAAAAACTCAACCATGCCAGACGTGTTACGAGGCTGGGTAGGTTGGTTAAGAGTGGAAACGACCCTCTCGACTATTCGGTGTCGACGCTCTCCATCGGATAAGAAAAGCTGCCTGTCGAATTCTCGGCGTTTTGGGGGTTTCAGCAATCTTCGGTTAGACAAAAAGTGACCTCTAAGTCGGACCTTGATGTACACGATGTTATGGTCTGAATCAGCCTTAGCAGGTGGTGGGGGCTGTGGGACGACTGTAACATTATGTACTCTAGGTCGGTGGACTTGACGAGTTAGGATGTAGTCGATTCGCTTACGATCATTCAGGCTGGTGCTGTTGTATGTATGCGATATTCCGCCCTTGCTCGTGCTGAAAAATGTGTTGGTGAGCGCTAGCTTGCAACTGGTAGCGAACGACAAAAGCCGTTTGCCGTTATCACTACGAACATCTCGTCCGTATGCTCCGAGCACCCTACATTCATTCTGTGGCGTAGCTTTGTGACCACAGAACTTGTATCTCTCTAGGATTGAAGAATCGGCACGGACACTGGTTGTGCTGGATGTCGACGGGTAGAAAGAACGGTTTAGTGTGAAGAAAACAACATATCTCCTCGAGTACTGGCCCGTTTTGGCTACACGATGGCCTCAATGGTAGCCTATGCTATGCTGAGACTCTACTGGTAGCGCTTTGCCGATCCGGAGCGTGTGCGGAAACCGCGTCGCGGTGTCGCAAATACGGTATTTGCGACACGCATGTCGCAAATAAGCCTTATTTGCGACACCGATCTGAACGTTTTGCGGGTGCACCAAGAGGCCAGATATTTCCCCGAGTCCTGGCCCGTTTCGGCAATGCGATAGCTTCAATGATGGCCTTGCACCATGCCAACACATCCCTGGCGGTGCGGAGTCAATCTGAGGTATGTGCCGCGAACGTGGCGCGGTGTCGCAAAATAAGCCGGTGTCGCAAATAAGCCGCTTATTTGCGACACCGTGTCGCAAATAAGAAATTACGACATTGGTGTCGCAAATAGCATTACCCTATTAATATTTAATTTTGTTGTATATCATATCCTTCGAATTGTCATATTATTATTCTCTGCGACGTCGGGGGGGGAGTCTCCTGGCGTGGTACGAGAGCCGCGGCACCGGCCGCTGAAACCACGACCGTAGACCTAGCCTCTAGGCCTATCAATCGGCAACGAGCAGTACCGTGCTCTGCTTGTGCACCTATCACGAGAATCTATTAATAGGCTGGGGCGAGGGACGAGTGTGGCCGTTTTTCTCTTCTCTCTGCCTCTGGGCAACTTCAGCTATTATTTACCGTCGGTAGAGCCCATGACTTTAAATAATTAATTCCGCCGGTTGTGAACAAAACATGCATCTCACGTGAACTTAGAGATACTACGCATTTTGCTGTGTATCGATATTTTCGATATATATCGAAATATGGAACTTTAAACTTTCGATAGCAGGCATATCGTATCCAACGTGTTTTGCCCTCCAATCCCCTGGCTGGTTCGCTGATTGATCTGTCACCCCTGTGTTTGTTGTTCTGTTCTGAAAATGTGAGGGCCGATACGTACAGGGAATGAACGAAAGCTTCTACGGATCTAATATCGAAATCGTATGATACAGCGTATCCATTTGTTTTTTGTTTTTTTATAAAATTATTATTATACTTGCCTTCCGACAAGAAAGCGTAGATGCCGTTCCTATACAAACCGAATATCCTTCCGTATTCTTACATTATTAAAAATATTATAGAGCAGTGGGAATGCTGAACCATATGCGCGACAGAAAATAAAGGCACGTACGGGGGGGAGAAGGGACGACATCTGTGACCACGGCCTGTCCAGAAGATCGCTGAGGGTAAAACCGCCCTGTACAACTATGTTAGTTGGTAGTTGTTTGCCAGATAACTATTCATCCAGAATCGTGTGCACCTAGTTGCCTGCAGACAACTATTCGTCCAGAATCGTGCGCAACCAGTTGCCTGCAGACAACTATTGGTTCAGAATCGTGCGCAACTAGTTGCCTGTAGACAGCTATTGGTTCAGAATCGTGTGCACCTAGTTGCCTGCAGACAACTATTGGTTCAGAATCGTGTGCAACTAGTTGCCTGCAGACAACTATTGGTTCAGAATCGTGCGCAACTAGTTGCCTGCAGGCAACTATTGGTTCAGAATCGTGTGCAACTAGTTGTTTGCAGACAACTAGCGGGTAGTTGGCCGCCAAACAACTATGTTGACTTTCGTTGTGAAAAATGAAGACGCAAGAACAGCAGTAGTGGTAGTGTGTGGTCGTATCTGCAGGACAGGCGGCAGACGCATGTATGCCATATGTAGAAAGGCCGGACGCACACATTATCATTCCGCGCGCAAACATGACAGTTCAAAGGTCGACGTGTAGCTCAGTGCTGCTGTTTGATGTATGCATCACGTCCAACCGGGTTGATGGCCACGACCCCCCTGCTACGCGGGAGCGACCTCCCGAACAACATCCACACTAATTCCAGAATGACGCTGATGCTTGCTTTTGCCATCGTTGCCAAACACACAGCAAAGCAAAACACGAAACACGAAACAGGTACTCTCGTTAGCACGTGGCACGTACAATGAGACATAAACATAGTCCTTATCCTTCCTTGTCGCTGCCGATCCCAAAACATCGAGATGCGAAATGCGGCTGGAATGTATCTCATGCCCAACCTGGCCCCAGCACCCTTTCGTGCCACCGTGCTCCCTGGCTGTATTCTATAGACGCTCCTCGCTGTCGCCAACGGACCCCGATTGTTCTATTTTTGACAACTTCCCGGGCAACTATTGTTCTTTTCTTGACAACTACCCGGGCAACTATGTAGGATGGTTGTATATTGACAACTACCCGGGCCAGTAGTTGCCTGCAGACAGAGTAGTTGCCTGCAGACAACTACTGGTTCAGAATCGTGTGCAACTAGTTGCCTGCAGACAACTACTGGTTCAGGATCGTACGCAACTCGTTGCCTGCAGACAACTATTGGTTCAGAATCGTGTGCAACGAGTTGCCTGCAGACAACTATTCGTCCAGAATCGTGTGCAACTAGTTGCCTGCAGACAACTATTCGTTCAGAATCGTAGGCAACTAGTTGCCTGCAGACAACTACTGGTTCAGAATCGTGTGCAACTACCAGGTAGTTGTTTGCAGACAATTAGTGGGTAGTTGTCTGGCAAACAACTAAGTTAGGTATTAGTTGTAGTTGTACAGGGTGTGAACTACTGGCCCGGGTAGTTGTCAATATACAACCATCCTACATAGTTGCCCGCCTACGAGGGAGGCTGGAAAGTAGAAGTGATGATTAAAAAAAAAAAAAAAAAAAAAAAAGTACCTGGTGGCTTGGTAGGTGGTCCGCGTGTCTATCAAGATCAGTTTCGTTGGTTCAAGTGTCACCGGGTGCATGCTCGTAGGGACTTTTTTTTGCATAAAAAAAATGATGGGCGGAAAGCGCGAGAGCGTGAGTTATTAATGTCTGCATTCGATGAAAATCCACGAGCAGTGGGAATGCTGAACCCTATGCGCGACCAAAAATAAAGACACGTACCGGGGGGGAGAAGGGACGACACCTGCGACCACGGACGGCTTGTCCAGAAGACCGTTTAGGGTAATAAAACCTCCTACGAGTTAGGCTGGAAAGTAAAAGACTTATTAACAGTGATGATTAAAAAAATATATATATATATACGATATCCAGTACTTTTGTATTCATTCATGGGTAGTCCCATATGTCGTGATCATGTGAACCATGCAGGTGGTGGAGCTCGCCCTCCCTGCACTGTTCATGCTTCTCCTAGGGGCCATCAAGGGAAACTCCACCCCGGAAGTGTTTGCCGAGGTCGTCCCTTCTTCCGACACCCCCGTGGTGACCTACGACGCCTTACAGAACACGACCACCTTCCCCAACGTTCTCTGCGACGACGACAACATATTCCTGAGGTATGGATTATTAGGGTGGAGGCGTAGGGTGCTAAGGAAAACATGTATATATATGTATGTCAGAAACGTTCATGAACCAGGCAGCGTACCTACTGCTATACATACTCGGACATAGCGATGCACGGTATGCGCTTGTACCACGGGTATTTTCCGGATACCGATAACTTCCCTCTATTCATAGAGGGATGCTACTCCGAGTACTCATATTTTAGTATCCGCTCTCCCCGACGTTCGTACCGCTTGCCAGAAGGGTGACGTCACGTATTCTACGAACCCTAAACAACCATACGTAGATTCATACCATGTGCCTACAGCTAGACGTATGCCGTGTGGCACTCTTATCACATTAGCCCACCCTGAATAGCAGGCTACACAACGATCAAAGGATGCCAACAATACCATCCAGAAATCGAAAGGGGGGTAAAAAATGAGGCGACTCAAAACGAACAAAAGATGAGGCTAAGTTTATAGTATTTACCCCCCACCGTGCCATACCTCGGTAGTGTAGCTAAAACGCCTCTTACAAGAGTGATAACCCTTAGTGGAACTAAATGCGGGGGGTCGGGGTCGGGTATGCGCTCGCAATACTGTATTTCTACAGCAATCGGAAACGAAAAGGCGGAGGCGAAAGTAGCTGGGGCCAAGAATGCGGAGAGAAAAAATAAGAAGGGATGTATAGACGCGGAAACGAAATCAAAAGGGAAGATAAATCACGCTACCAAGCCAAAACAGATTTACTGTAGGGTACGTAGGACCTGAGGGGCGGGCGAGAGACTGATGACCAGGCAGAAAGAGGGAGCGGGAGGGAGAGCGAGAGAATGAGACCAAAACGAAGTCATCACCACTAAAGCGTAATATATACCAGGTACATATAATGATGAGACCGACTGATACTGAGGCAGGACGGGGAAGGTGGGGAGACCGAGAAAATGGGACAAGGCAGACAACGAGAGAAGTGTACACACCTAAAGAGAAATGAGCCGACTCACCAAACGCTCCCTGACAATCGACAATGCTAGCGACCGCACGCCCGTTTTTTTTTACAATATATTTGGCGTTTGTGCGTATGTTTCTCTCGTTGCGCCAGGTGCGAGTGCCACCTGAACATCTCTGGATCCCACTCATCTTATGTCAGTGAGGAAGGCGTGGATTACACCGGCGCGGTGAGCATTTGAGTCTTGTCAGCAGCAAGGTTGCGGGGTCTCGGCTCCCGTTGGGCAGACACCGCATTGATGCGTACACAGCAACAAACAGTAGGTGACATATTCACACAGCAGGGGGGGCGCACATTGGATGATATGCACACCGAGAGTGGCATTCGTACTGTTGACATACAGTAGACTCACGGACACTGCACAACCCCCACCAGTATTCACAAGGTATAGTGCGACAAGCGCACAGAGCAGTGGCGCTCATTTTGTAAGCACACAAAAGATATGCAGTTTTAGTAGACACACAGCCGTAGCCCTTGTGGTTTAAAAAGGCACACAAAACATTGGCACTCGTACTGTTGACATCGTCGTAGACCCACCAAAGATATACAGTAGACGCACACAGCAGTAGTACTTATATTGTGAGGCACACACGACAGTGGCGCTCGTACTGTTGCCACCCACTAGACACAGTGGTAAACACACAGCAGTCAGTGCCCTCCCCTCTCTCCTCCTTTTCGTGTGGCGAGGTACCACCATTATTACTGAGGAGCGTTCTCCAGATTATTACTCGCGCCACGAATAAAACTTCGAAAAGCGGTTCGCTTTTTCTGCGGGGGCATGCCCGCGTTTTAATTTTCGATAGGCAGCCCTAATATTTTTCAAGTGAAAGCCGCCGGCCATTCGTGTACGTGCCGGTATTTGTAATATCTGTGTTGTTTGTGCGTTGAACGGATTGCCCGTGTGATTGCTCATCGTGTGTGTAGCGTACTGCCCTACTGCCCATATTTTGGTAGGGGGCGTGTGTTTAACGTATTGCGCCTATTGTTTTATGCCATGTAGTAAGCGTATTTACAGTGTCCCTACTGATGCAAGTATTGTTGCAGAGCGTGTAATGTTGATAGGCGCCTGCTCTTAATGTTGTCTATGGCTTGTGTTCAATGTACTGCTCCTTGTGTTGCATAACATGTGTTAACAGCAGTATCATAGTGTTCGCATTGTTGCATGGCATACGTTAAACGTCCTGCTGCAAGGCACGTACCGGTATTTGTTGTTAATGCAGTCCTGTCAGCACACCCGGTTCCGTCCCGTTGCCCCCCTCCCTCTCGTTGCTTCCCATGACTTAGGCGATGTGGGGCACGAGCCACGATGAGGCGACGCTGTTGTCCTTCTGTTCCCAGACCCAATGGGCGATGACCGGGTCCAGTTCGCTGGCGTCTACGGACAATGGATGCGCTCGCACGAAGGTGAGAACAGTAGAGCTAACACCCATGCATTCGATAAAAAGGTTGACGAGCACTGCCGGGTACGAGCCGAAGAGGGCTATCCCTAAACATTGGTTGATTTGGGAAGGAATATGTTCAGGGTTGGGGTTAGTTTTTTTTTTTCGTATCGTCTTGTACACACTGCCGTATTTGTCATCCTTTCATTGTTCTCGAGTAAGTGGTAGGCTACCTTCGAGGGGTGATAGCACGGGCGGGTGATCGGGGACGATGCAAAATTGCGTGTCCTGCGTTACGTACCAGACGAGAAGGAATTTTACCCAAAGGACTCTCGATTGCATTTTTGCTCCTTTGTGGTGGGTGGGAGGCTGCTTTGAATGGTTGGCCTACGCGGACAGTCCTCATTGTTGCACCCCCCCCCTGCCCCCGTTGTACGAGCGTACCGATAGCGTGTATCCCCTCCCCCCCCCCCCTCCCTTCCCTCGCTAAAACCTATACCAGGCATACGTATGGCGTACGATATACAAGGTGTATGCACATGTATATTCGTGAATTGTTGGCAGTGTTTTGCTCGTATCTCTTTGCTCACGGCACGGTTCGCCAAACTCCCGAAGCGTGGGCAGTGGCCTAGACTACAGGCACATGCACTTTAGAGATATCGAAGCCTGTGACCACGGGATAGATTTTTTGCGGTGGGTTAATGTGATCACAACATCAACGTAATAAACACTTACTCAAAATGTGTTCTTCGGTTGTCCCTCCGGCCTCCGCTAACAGTTCCTCCGGCTGGTGTGCGACGAGCTCTGGTCGGATCCAGAGGACGAGGAGAGTGTGCTGGACGACATCGACTCGCTTGACGATGCCTGCGGAGCGGGGACGTCCGAGTTGGACTTCTCTGCTGTAGATTACGTGACAATCATTGGAGACGCTGTGCGCTTGCTGGAGTCTACCGCGGACCTCATCGTCCCCGCTGACGACATCGACACCGTCTGCCAGGTCAGAGTAGGAAAGGGAAACACGAAAAAAATGTAGCGCATCAGCGCATCTGTGGAGTTGAAACCAAGGAGAACATGAGGAGCAATCGAATGAAATGTGTTGTTGTTGGCATGGGTATGGTGACGACTCAGAGAGTGTATTGCAACTTGCTCCTCAAGCTTGTTCGGTCCAAACCCTCGCCCATCCTTTTCCTGACCCTCTCAATCACGCCTGGCTCTCTGTCTATGTTTATCCCTCTCTATTCCTCCGTTGTCGGTGTTGCAGCCCCGTCCGGTCCGGTCTACGTGCCGCACCCTCATGGTTTTCTAGTTATTTTGTTTGCTTTTGTTTTGTCTTGTTTGTGTGTGTGTGTGTTTTTTTGTTACACCTTTCGATGACAGTTCCGTTTTTTTTTTAGTGTTTTTTGTCTGCTCTGACTTGTCTTTTTTCTTCCTGGTTCGCTGTCTTACAGCGTCTGCTTTTGGCCGTGATGGCTTCGGACGAAGGCGAAGGGAGCACGGAGGCCGCCGATTTCTTGACCTACGTGACTGGCACCTTCCCCAACCTGGCGGACCACTGGATTGGTTACGACACCGAGTCTGCCTTCCTGGACATCATTAACAACGAAGATTACTCTGTAAATGAATTCGACGACTTGCCTGCGTTTCTCCGCGGGCGTCGTTTTCACTTCCGGCAGCCCGGACTGGGCCTACACGGTGAGGCGTTTTGGGGAGGGGGGGGGGGGGGGGCTGAATGCCTCGGCGGTATTCTGTACCAGGTATCTGGTACTTTAATTCTGATATGTACACGTGGAAACGTCACAGCAGAGCGAGGAGAGGCACCATCCTCACATCCTCACATGTCGTCACAACTTACTGACGTTCTGACTCTTGTGGCAATCGTTCGTTATCACACCAGCTAGGGTAAGGGTTAAAGCTACTGCGAGATAAAAAAAACTCTTTCAAAGCTGGCGCATTTTGTTTTTTTTTCGGGAAGATGAGTGCTACTGACTTCTTCTCCGTTGAAAAGGCAACCGCAACGGCAGCAAAATAGTAGACTGCTATCTGCCTACTGTCGCACTTCATGGCGATCGTTCTTACCGTACACAAAATAACGTTTTTCGTACACAACACAACGAGACCAGGCCCGCTCCAAGCAGAACCCGCATGTGCGTATATATGTACTGTAATACGAGTGTCGACCGACCTTTCATAAGGTTTTGCCTAGGATTTAGCGTGGAATAGCACACCTCGAGCGAGAATGATCTAGGAAACCGCCATCAACAGGGTCTTCGGCATAATATAGTAGTAGTAGTAGTAGTAGTAGTAGTTGTAGCAGCAGTAGTTAGTGGTGGTAGCAGTAACTACACGAAGGATTGACCACTTCAAACACACATGGCAGACAGGTCCAACGTCCTACGAGCTCCTTTCTCTTTTAATGTCACCCTCAAGGCAGAAAACTTTTTTGTTCGCGTTTCCGCCCACAATCCTCCTCGAAACGAACGGTGGCATCGAAATTTCGTAGAAGGAAGTCGACAGACAGACGCATTAGTCCAATGCTACGTGTTGCCCCCTCCGCCGTGACGCCGAGTGGCAGCAATTGCTTCCATCACCTTCAAGGATATAACTTCGAAGTAGATCGATGCTATCCTACCTTAGAGCGTATTGAGTTCACACAGGGGTGGGATCGTTGTTCAGCGCTGGTTTTGTCGGCAGCAGCAAGGGTACTAAAGTCGTACCAGGTACGTTATATTTTCGCAAGGCCCTCGACCAGATACTTTCCGAAAGCACCATGTGATGTATTGGCAACCTTCCCGTCGTGGACATACCGAGCGCTGAAAAAAACCGGTTGCACTCTGCGCGTACTCAACGGTCTTTACGGTAAAGCCGGAAGTGGACGTCGCGCATCTACTCGTAGGTTTAAATTTCAGGTTTCGCCTGGTTTTCTTTTGTTCTGAGAATGCTCATGAATGATCGACGTTAGAGCTCATGCTGCACATTGTTGAGGATGGAAACTATATACTGTATTACAACACTAACACTGTACGCGTGCTGCGGCTCGTCCACACTTTTCGTCGTTCTGGACCACAAGATTTCTCTCTGCCTTGTCTGTCATCGTCCGCGATTTTTTATTCCATTGCGAATCCTCACGTGCGAACCGCCCATTGAAGTGTCCACTTTTTTCATGTTTTATCCACGTGCATCGGGGTGGGGTCGTGGCAGCTCACAAGATAAGCTCTGTTTTTAAACTCACAAACTCTACCGTTGACTAAAGAAACGGTTATAATATGGAAGGCATTATTCCGCTTAGGCATCGAATACCTAAGCGAGCTGCACGGCCGCCTACTATAAAGGGAATGCCTTATAGGGTGTGCCTTACCTGGCGTGTCTAATAGTGCCCTTGAGGGGAATGCCTGATAGGGCGTGCCTTATAGAGAATGCCTTATAGGACATGCCTTAAAAGGCATGTCTTTTAGGGCGTGCCTTATAGGGCGTGTCTAATAGTGCCCTTAAGGGGAATGCCTTATAGGGCGTGCCTAATAGAGAATGCCTTATAGGGCCTGCCTTATAAGGCATGCCTTTTACGGCGTGCCTTATAGGGCGTGTCTAAAGTGCCCTTAAGGGGAATGCCTTATTTGGCGTGCCTTACAGGTTGTGCCTTATAGGGCATGCCTTACTAGATGAACCCGGAGATCCGCACCGCCCGACTAACAATCTCCGAAACAGCGTTTATCTCCGAGGATTTTTTTTTGGTTATTGCGTTCCACCAGCGCACACAGTAGTAGATCATGGTTAACCACACTTTTCCATGTATGTAATGGGAGGCATGGGGTGGGTGAATATGAATCAGTTATTTCGCATGAACTAATTCATTGCTTTGTTTTAGGAGACAATTTTTTTTATTGGTCCGTACTAATTCAAGACTTTTGTTCGTTTTCGCCTACGTACGAGGCACACGATATCCACGAGCTCGAGTTCCTCGTAGCGAGAGCTGTACCTGTACCTTATAATCAAATCGCAAAAACCAATCGTCAGCCACCTACCGACCGATGTAAGGACAACCTGCCTGAAGGGGTTTTCTGCCGCTCAATCGCAAGAAAGTGCCACCGGTGCTGTTGTACACTGGTATATGGTATTCATTCTCAAGATGTACAGTACGTTTGGTGGTTTGGTTTGGCGCCCTGGTACTCTACACCGAAAAAGGGGAGCACCCCTCCTATAGAAGAGCGCGTCGAGGCCCGCCCTGATTTAGTATGGGCCCTGCTAGCTTTCTCACGTTCCAGGTACAGTATACTAGGTACCAGGTGTAACACGAAGTATTACCAGTAGTGTTCGTTTTCTGTTAACCTGATCGCTCGTCCGGTCCTGAAGTTGCAACTAGCCCTCAGGGTGTTAGTGCGCTCTATTGTGCACCCCGCGCCGCCTATGTTAATACGAAGCAGTCATTTTCAAATGCTGTTCCAGCCTTGCTTCGCCTCGCCTGCAACACATTCTGCGGCCGCCACCACCGCTCCCGCCCTCGCATTTGACGACCTTCTTTTTTTCCCACCCCAGCCATGTTTCGATGGGTGGGTAGTGGGTGGAGGTGGGTGGGTGGGTGTGTCAATGTCGCTGTTTGTTCGTGCGTTCCCTTGTTCGTCTGACTGTTTCCATAAGAAGAATAAGACAGTTGCGCGACAGAGAATTTTGTCGAAACTCATTTTTGGGAGCGGCTACTTGTTTCTTTGTCCGTTGCGTTTGGGGATGAAACCGTCGACTCTGTCGTCAGATCCGCGCCAACGTCACCAAAACCGGCGGTCCGGACTCGTACACCTCCTCGCACAACATCCCCGAGACCGATGCCTCGACCGAGAACAATTGCAAGTCGCCCGTCGACTGTCCGGATAATCCAATCCCGTGGACTGCGGTAAGTCTTGCTGTACCTTGCCGTGCAGTGGTAGGTTCAGGTGGTGCTTGTGTACCATAGGTGTTGATTCAGGTGTTGGTTGCACAGTAAGGTAGTATTGGTGTTGGTGTACAACAGATGGCCTCGAGCGAGAACTGTCACAATTCGTCCGCCAAGTGCCTGGAAGGTGTTAACCCGTGGACTGCGGCGAACCCTGCTGTGCCTTGCCGTGTGGGTGTTGGTATACAGTAGGTAGTGTTGGCGTTGGTGTACGGTAGACAGTGCTGGCGCACAGTAGATGGTGTTGGCGTTCGTGTACAAGTAGGCGGTGTTGGTGTGCAGTGCGTTGGTGGAGTTGGTATTGGTGATGATAGAGTTGGGTTTGACGATGGTATTGGTGTTGGTTGCGGTCTTGGTGTTGGTGTACACAGCAAGTGCTGTTGGTATTGATTCAGGTGTTGGCGTACAGCACAGTACAGTACAATACAGTGTCATCCGTAGCTTCTCGCTATTTTAGTTCGCCAAGACAACACCTTCCTCTATTTTGGTTTGTGCCGGCCCTCCCTCCCTTCCTTCCTTCCTCCATCTGTCATCCGCCCGTTTTTTCGGACAGCTATACCACCAGTCGGCGGTGGTGATGCTCCAGCAGCTGGTGGACAACTGGATCATGAACTCTGAGGGCGGCGCTAACACACCCTCCGTCGCGCGTGTTACCGACTTCCCCAACCCTGAGTACTACGACGACGGGTTCTGGGCGACTGTGAGCTGAACAGATTAGCTGTTGCCGCGGGATCGGGACGGGGCCTAGGGCCGTGTTTGAGAGGGTGGTGTTTGACAAGACGCGCCGCAGTTTTGTGCGGAGGCACAGGCGGCGGCGGGGCCGAGAGGGGGGGGTGGATGGGTAGGGGAGGTTGCCGTGTGGAGGCCATGCCAACGTCACTTCAGCCTCTGTCTCTGCTTTCGTCTTCGCTCTTCAGCGTTTGTTCGAAGGGTTGATGCGCTGTTCGCTGGTGCGCCCCCTCTCCCCCTTTTCTTCTTTCCTTGGCCTTCCTGGCGTTGCAGCATCCTCACTCACCGCGTGCTAAATGAAAAAAGAGGAAAAAAAGGATGCTGAGATAGTCTATGTCAATCACGAGGCAACACGCCCCGGAACACGCTTTGATCGAAGCATCACACGCAGCTTCCAAAAGTCCATCATAGGTCTGAATTAAAAAAAAAAACGGTGTCACAACTGAAGTGTATTTTATTTTTCTAACTTTTACCAAAAATGGATGTTGTGAAAAACAGGCCGGCGCTATGTTTGGTATCCTGGTGGTGATCGTGGTGCTCTACCCAATATCCAACGTGATCAGCGCGCTGGTGAAGGAGAAGGAGCTAAGGATCAAGGAGGGGCTGAAGATGATGGGCCTCACGGGCGCAGCGCATACTGCCTCGTGGGTGTTCCACTTCGTGTGCATCTTCTTCTCCATCTCCCTGCTTATGGTGTTGGCTTCGGGGACCGTTTTTGAGAACAGGTGTGTGTAGTGTCGACCCTCGGGCAATGGAAGCCGCTTGCTGCTTGCGTGTGTCAGGCTATTGGTCGGTGGTGTGAGGCTTTCCGCGTCTGTCAACCAACTTATTAGGTACAGTAGCGCCCTTTTCCCCCTCCTTCTTTCCTTCCTTCCTTCCTTCATCATGACATACTGTGCCAATATTGTATGTACGGTCAGCACCCTGATCGTTGCGCCTTCCGTTTTGCCTTTGCCTTTAACTGTGGTTGCTGCCCGTGTAAGTATCGCGGAGACGTTTTTTGACCTCTCCCCCCTCCTCCCCTCCCCTTCGCTCCCCTCCCCTCTGCTCCCCTCTCCCCCTCCTCCCCTTCCCTCTTCTCTTCTCCCCTCCCCTCTTCTCGCCCCCCTCCTCCACAACCCCTGTTGTGTATTTGGTTGCCCTTTCTTGAATACATTGTTCCGTGGATTGTTCCCATGTTGTCTCGTCGGTACCATACGCTATCCGGGAGGACAGCGACAACATCCTGGTGTTCCTGTACTTTTTTTTGTTCTTCATGGCGAGCACAGCCTTCTGCTTCCTCGTCTCGGGTAAGCGAGCACAGAAGCAAAGATAAGCTCTGCTCATCAAAATAGAGTTCGTTTGGACACTCAACCCAAAGCCCAAACGCGTACTTTAGTTCCGAACAGAGGGGTGCACCAGAAACGCCGAGAAACGGAGGAGGCTGTTGTTTCTTTTCTGGCTCCATATTTTTTTTTTCTGTGTAGAGCCTTAGTTCTCCTTGTCTTCGTGTTTTCTCTCTCGCTCGCTTTTTCTCTCTTCCTCATACTGCATCTTCCTTTTTTTCTCTCTGTCGTTCTTGTCTGCGTGTTTCTTTCTCCCTCTCTTCGGTCTATGATATTTTTCTTTCACTCTCATGTGGTTTTTTTTGTTCTCTCTTCCTTCGCTCTCGCCGTTTCTTTTAGTTTGAGCGAAGTACATTGCGTCGTGTTGTTGTAGCATTCAAGGGCTCCAACCATTTTGAGCATGCTTTGATGGGCATGCCCACGCCCGCTTGGGTTGTGGCCAACTGTTCCACGCCTCGGATAGATCATGATCTATCTGTAGATGATCTAGTTCCTCGCCTGCCGTTGTGAGATGTTGTGCACGATCTGTACAAGTGCAGATCCAACCCAGAAAACAGATCATGTAGATTAAACGGCTCCCGCCCGGCAACATGAGCTAGATCATACCGACCAGGAATGTATCTATCTGCCCTGAAGGATCTACAGCAGGTCATGAAGTGGGAAGCGCATATTTTTTCCAGCGTAAAGAGTTCATGTTTCAGTATAGACTACGGCGTGGGCCGGTCTTGATCTGTTCGAAACTACTAGAATAAAATAAAAAAATGAGCAAGCTAAAATTGAAGGAAGGGTAGAGAACGGGCAGGAACGGGGTACAGTAGACCCAGGTGAAGCCGGAAGCAGGTGCAGAAGGGAGTTAGACTTGCGTAACAGGTTTCATTTTGTTTCCCTTGACTTTCTCATATTTGTGGGAATGTTTTCAAGAGTGAGTGATCATGTGATCATGCCGAACATTCACGGGTGGTAAAAAACACGGCAATACTAATTGTGTTCAGCCCATTCTAATTGTGTTCATACCGTTCAATGAATTCCAAATCACATCGTATCCAACCCAACCTCACCTAACCCAACCCAACCCAACCCCAACTCAGCACAACACACCACAATCCAATCCAATCAAATCCCATAGAATCTCATAAATACTGCACCATCAAACCCAAAAGGATTGCCCTGTCATCTACATTGGTACACCCGCTCGCGAATGTCAAGCGAAGACCCAACCGTATAGCCGCATTAGCCCGACGGGCAGTGCCACTCAGAAACTGAGGCTTTGGGGCCGTACGACTACGGTTATGCGTGACATGAGTACATTCCCCCCCTACGCCCCCCCCCCCCCCCCCCCCCCCCCGCCCGCTACACGCATACCAGTACGTGGCATCGTGGCGTGACGATCCAGACTTGTTGTCCAACACTGCCCTGATCATGACCCCCCGCTAAAGTCCTTCTCGACAGGGATGCGTGGTCAGTGGTGTATCTATTGAAGCAAGCAACAAATGAGTACGCCTCCGCCACCTCCCCCAATTAAACGCCTACCCCCCCCCCCCCCTCCCTCCCCCCGCTACACGCCTATGTGGTGTTGTGGCGTGGCCGTCCAGCCTTCTTTAGCCGCGCGAAGACGGCCTCGACCCTCGGCACCATCGTGTTCTTCGTGTCGCTCTTCCCGTACTTCGCTCTTGACGGTGACGCCGTTTCGGGTAGCGCGCGCAGGGCGGGGTGTCTCTTGCCCCCGACTTGCCTGGCCCTTGGCACTCTAGCCTTTGCTGAGTTCGAGGACTCAGAGGAGGTGAGAAGGCTTTTTTTTTTTTGCCTTGCCTTATCTGCCTATCGTACTGCTGCTGAGCGCTTGTGCTGTGCTTTTGTGCTGCTGCTGCTTCTGCTGCTGCTACTGCTGCTGCTGTACTGCTGCGATGCCGCGTCTGTACTGCTGATGTACTGCTGCGTTACTGCTGTGCTGCTGCTGCTGCTGTGCTGCTATCAATGTGCTGCTGCGGTTTGCGTTGTTGCTATGCTGCTGCTGTGCTGCTATCACTGTGCTGCTGCGGTGCTGCGGTTTGCGCTGCTGCTGCTGTGCTGCCGCTGTGCTGCCGCTGTGCTGCCGCTGTGCTGCCGCTGTGCTGCCGCTGTGCTGCCGCTGTTCTGCCGCTGTGCTGCCGCTGTGCTGCCACTGTGTGCGTGCGTCTTTCGCCCGGAATCGTGCGTTCTACTTTGCGAGATTCATCGCACCCAGCGTCCGTGACAATTCTCCATGCTACAAATATACTGAATAGAGAGGTATATAGGTCGGTGTGGTCACAAGCTGTGAAATACAAGACCCCTTCCACGGTTCTGTTCTGTCAACAGGTTGCTTTATTTTTTTGAACATTTTCCTCTAGGGGCTGGAGGCTGCGATCGCCAGCGAACAAACTCGACTGCATATTGACGATGCCACTTCCCCCCCTCCCTCCCTGTTACTACTACTTAGTGTTACTAGAGTACTACTGCTGCTTCTACTACTTCAACTACTACTATTAAACTACTTCCACTACTACCACTACTACTGCCACGGCGACCACTACTGCTACTATTACTTTTACTACTACTACTACTACTACTACTACTACTACTACTACTACTACTACTACTACTACTACTACTACTACTACTACTACTACTACTACTACTACTACTACTACTACTACTACTACTACTACTACTACTACTACTACTACTACTACTACTACTACTACTACTACTACTACTACTACTACTACTACTACCAGTAGTACTATTAATGATACTACTAATTACTGCCACTACGATCTGTGTTGTACCCACCTCTGCGATAACAGGGAGTAACGTTCGACACCGCGGGAAGCAGCGAAGACGGTTTCACCTTCAACGACGTCCTCGGCATGCTCTTCCTCGACATACTCATCTACTCCACCTTGGCGTGGTACGCCGGAAACGTAAGAAATACTGCCACCCCCCCCCCGCCCCCCTCGGCGCGCTCTCCTAAAGTACGGCCCCCTAATGCTCTTACTAGTAACTCACTTACTTGCAACTGCTCGTCTTGTAACAGTGATGATAATTTTTTTAGGTTAATTGTTCTCATTGCTGCCCTTTTGCCATCCGACAATGTGTCTATTTAGAGCATGAAGTTCGACGTTGATCACTCAGAAACATCCCCCGAAAGAAGAAAAACCAAGGAAACAAAACCAAAAAAATATATATTGGCCTACAGCAGTAGATTATTGGACTACCATAGCCTGTTGGACTACAGCAGCTCCAACGTTGATCACTCAGAAACATTCCCCGAAAGAAGAAAACCAAGGGAACTAAAACCAAGAGCAAACTTATTGGCCTACAGTAAACTATTGGACTGCAATATTCTATTGGACTACATTAGCTTCAACGTTGATCACCTTTAAAACAAACATTTCCCGAGAAAGAAAACTAAGGGAGAACCAAAGAAAATCATCGTTGTTTTATTTTGTTTCACGTTTTGTGCTGTGGGGACGAAGCACTTGGAGTTCGGGTCGGAGATGTGTGTGTTTTTTTTACGTAGTAAAAACAATTGTTGCTCGACCCGGTTGCTTGCTCGTACACTTAAAAGCAAGCCGACCGCCTTTTTTGTGTCTCCTGGAAACCCTTCTCCGTATTTATTTTATTGTCGCCGAGCGACGTTTGAATATGCGTCTATTTAGAGTGCTTTGTTTTACGCGGCCGGTTTTGGGGGCAGGACGTGCAGGCGCCGCCGAGTTTGCACACGACCTGCAAACGCGAAAATTAAAACGCCACCCCCCCCCCCCCCTTTCGTTACCTCTTGGCCCCTTGGCCCCTTGGCCCCTTCCCCCTTCCCTCTCGTTTCTCCGTTTTTTTTTTGTTAGCGTGCCGTATGTAATTGTGAATGCGAGTTCATGACATTGACGGCAATAAAGATATTAGGGAGCCCTTTCGAGTTGCCTGAAGCGTCCAACGTACACCGTCCACCAACACACACAAGTTGACGACAGTCCACGGGTCGGGTCGGGTCGGGTCGGGTCGGGTCGGGTAGGGGTGACTCGATCCGACATCCAGGGCTGTTCACGGGTCGGGTCAAACGTCGCGGGCCAGGTCGGGTCGGGTCGGGTAAGAGTGACCCGACCCGGCCCATTGACAACCTCCTAACCCGACCGGACCCAATCCGACCGGACCCGACCCGACCCGTGAGGTTTCACAAACTTCCTAACCCGGCCCGCGGGTCGGGTCGTGACCCGTGACGACTAGAAATATTTGGCTGCGCGAGTTCGTAGCGACGGCTATACTGTCTTACTTTTTACTGTCGCGCAAACGAAAAGTTAATGTTTCAGAAGTTATTCGGTACGTGATCCACTTTGCTTTGTTTTCGTTAGCATACCTTGGCCGAATTAGCGGCGATCCTATTCCTCGGTGAGGGTAGCCTACCCTTACCCCCTTGCTTGCCTCTGCCGTGTGTTTGATTTCGTGTGTTGTATGTTTGTGGTCTATGCCTAGTCTTGTGCTAACCTGTGTCGTGTGTTTGTACTGATGTGTGTTATGTTTGTGTTTTTGTGCGTTGTTCTTTGTGGTTTTTGAGACTTGAGCTTGTGTTTGTGCCGTTCTGTGTGCGTTGTGTTTTGTTCTTGCGTGTCGTGCTGGTTATTGTGCTTTGTGCTTCATGCTTTGTTCGTGTGCGTTGGGCTTGTGTTTGGGGCTTGTGTCGTGTTTTGTGCTTGTGCTTACACCTGTGCTTGCGCTTGTCGTTTGCTGTCGTTTGCTGTTGTTTGCTTGCCTGGCGCGCTGATTGGCGACAGGTGCTGCCCTCTGAGTGGGGTACCGCCCAGAAACCGTGGTTTATTTTCACCAAGAGATACTGGTGCCCCGGCATGGCCAACAGGTGAGTCCCGCGGAAAAAAAAAACCCGTCCCATTTCGTCCCTCCCTCCCTCCCTGCCTCCCTTGCTTCCTTGCTTCCTTACTTTCTAACTTTCTTCCTAGCTTCCCTTCCTTGCGAACTATGGACGATCGCCGCTGAGAACCAATGTCCCATCCAACTCTTCCCCCTCCCCGGCATGCTCCGTCCCAGCATTGTGGATATGAGAGGATACATGGTCTCGAAGACTACGGCCATGCATGACTATGATTCTCACACCCCCCCCCCCCTCCGGCATTTCCCCTGTGCACAACGCCTCCTCCGTACATTAAATGCTGGTGTCCTCTTTCCCTATTATTGCTCGCATGCATGTCCTTGCGTGCTTGCGCTGGTTGTGCTTCATGTTTGCGTATACGTGTTTTTGTTCACTGTTCTCTGATCGGGATGGAAAATAGTTCGGCCATGTCGGACAGCAAGAAGCTGCTGGAGCATTTCGAGAGCGAGAACCGCGAGTCCGTTGAGCCTGTGGAGGAAGGTCTCCGGGCGCAGGTGGCAGCCGGAAAATGCGTCGCCATACGCGGTGAGTTACATTGATGCATACAGGTTATTGGCTCTTACCGCTCTGCCCTGAAAAATATGGGCCGAGTACGGGTGCTCCTCCTACTCTAGGCTTGGGTGGCAGCAGTGCTATATGTCAGCGTGATGGTTTTCCCCGTTTTCGTTGCTCTTGCTTGCCCCTCCCCCCCCCCCCCCACTCCCCTCCCCTTCCCACCTTCTTTGATCTTACCCCCCCCGTGTGGTATTTGCCTCTGTTATTGCCTCTGATGTCACGTCTGAACTTGCCTCTGCCTTTAACGTTGCCTGGGTTATTTCGTCTGCTCTTGCCTTCGTCTTTACCCTTCCCTTCCTTTGTCCGTGTTGTTGAGTTTTCCTCGGCCTTTGCGTCTTCCTTTTCCCGTGCCTGTGCGTTTGTCTTTGCTTCCCGTGTTCCGTGTGACGCTGTGATGTGATATCGATGGGTCGCAGGGCTGACGAAGGAGTACAAGAACTCCACCGGAGGGTCCAAGCTGGCCGTCGACAAGCTCGACCTCACCATGTACTCGGGCCACATCACCGCTCTGCTAGGCCACAACGGTGCAGGAAAGGTATAACCTGGTAGTCCCTGCACACTAAGTAGAAGCACCAAAGAGAGATACAAGTTATTTTGGAACGAGGGAAAGCAAGAAAAGAAAATCGAAAGGGAGGAAGGAACGAAGGAAGGAAGGAGGGAACAAACTCTGATTTCGCCGCGTTTTTTATTTGGCGTGGGGGGGGGGGGGCGGCGCCGTGGCGCTGGGCTGCACAGGGCGCCCCCTCCCCTATAGTAAAGAGGAGGCATTTCGTTTCGGCTGGGCGAAATGACGAAATTAGCATTTGTCCAAGGTATACCCATCTGCCCCACACGAGATGTTTGTTTCCCACATCGCCCCCCCCCCCCCCCCCCCCTCCGTCTATGGTCATACGACTACGGCCGTGCATGATATCGAGTACACCCCCCCCCCCCCCCCGCCCGCGCTTCGCTTGTCCGTCCCTTCCCTAAATTTTGAAACCCCTTCGGACTTGCCTTGCTTGCGCTGCCGCTACTGCAGACGACGACGATTGGCATGCTCACGGGGATGACCCCGGTGACGTCAGGTTGTGCTTTCGTAGCAGGGCGAGATGTGAACGGGGACATGACTAACATCCGGCGGTCGCTGGGGGTGTGCCCACAGCACGACATCCTCTACCCCGACCTCACGGTTAGGGAGCACCTCCGGATGTACGCCGTGCTCAAGGGGGTGCCGCGTCCCCGGGTGCAGAAGGCGATCAAGGTGTGTGTGGATGTGTTTGAAAAATGGGTAATCGGGAGTGTTGTATATCTGGTACCGTATCTGTTACACGTTATCGAGGATGCAGCACGAAGAGGAAATGTGAGTAAATAGATCAGAGACACAGAAAAATAAGCAAACCATGTCAAATGAGAGAAAAAAAGCGAGTACTAAGAATAACCAACAAAAACTATGTGCAGCGTACAATCAATGTTCATGTATTCCTTTGAAGCAAACATATACTGCAAACACGATCAACCAACTTTGAAAACATGAAAAAACAAGAGTAAAGTACACGAGCTTCGACGAGCGGCGATCATGGGACGGTGGTTGGAATGCACTACCGTCCAGGGCGTATTTGTTCGAGTCTTCGGCTACTGATTTGATAGGGTCTAGTAGATACAGCTTTGTGTGACATGGGTCGAAGCGAGAGTCAGCTTTTTTATGCATTTAGACGGCGGCGTTATTTTGTGGACGAGTTCTGTTTTGATGCGTTCAGGTTCACCGGAGCGGTATAGCGGATAGTTGCTGGTGCATCTACCAACGAATAAACCCTCATGACGTTTCCATGCTTCCCTTGCGGCCCACCGTCTCATGAAATGCTGGAATGTTGTCTGCTGAGTCTACTCGTGGGCCGTCTCGTTTGATTGTTGTGGGTGGTGGTGGTGTTAGTGGTGGCGATGGTGTCGGTACTATTTGTTGTTGTTATTGTCGGTGATGGTGGTGTTGGTGTTGAAATTGTTGGTTGTTGTTGCTGCGGCTGTTGCTGCGGCTATTTTTTGTTGTTGTTGTTGCTGTGACTCCCCAGGCTTCGTGCAGTTACCCTCCTTTGTGTCCCCCCTTCCCCCCACCCGCCTCCGCCGGCTGAACAATGCAACCAGACTACGCTTCTGGATGTGGGCCTTACGGAGAAGGAGAACGAGCTGACGGCCACTCTGTCCGGCGGCCAAAAGCGCAAATTGTCCGTGGGCATCGCACTTATCGGCGGATCAAAAGTGGTCTTTCTCGACGAGCCCACTTCGGGCATGGACCCGCACAGGTACGTTTGTGTCCTTTGACGTACCGCGTGACGTGTCGTTTGACGGAAACCCTTTCCCCTTGGCATCTTACTGATGGACAGCCGTCAAGGACACGTCAAGGACCTGTCGAGGAACTCCCCGCACTAGGTAGAACTACTGTAATATATATAGCCTACAGAGGCCCTGACCTGCCGAAGCTAGACCGTCAACATATAGGGTTTAGTATTTGTGAGCCAGCTTCGGGGAAGGACCCGCACATGTATGTTATGTCATGTCATCTTATGTTATGTTGTGTTGCGGGATACCGCGGTTTTTATCGGGGTGTATTCTCCATGTGGCTGTCGTTTTGTTCTTGTGTTTTCTTGGTATGCGAGGCCGGCGTGGTTCGGTGCCTTCGTGGTTCGGTAGTGCCTCCACCTTTTATCGATTTGTAGACTGGGGATTGTTTAGCCCACACTCACCCCACCGGTTGATGTCGGTTTGTGAGAGAATGCCTAGTCATAGATGTTTTTCTGTTGTTGATGTCGCGCTTTTCTTTGTGCCTAATGCTGCTGCTGCGGTGTCCGAGCCGAGCACTTGCTGCAATACCCGTTCACAACCCCCCCTCCATCGTTTTCTGCATACGCTACTTGGCGTTAGTGCCGCAAGCGTTTTCCGCAGTTGTACAATAATTCATGACGGGGGTATTTTTCCTCCTGCCCGGTCCGTCTGCTCCCACATCGCCCCCCGCCTACTCCGTTGGCCCCTCTTTCGGTTGATCCCAGTCTTTAGTACAGCTGCTAGACGCCACGTATTATTGTGTCTCTGCGTTTCGCTGCCTCTCGTAGTACGGTGCCCGCCGCGCAAAACGAACGTCTGTTATTTATAGTATGATGATGGTGAAAATGATCATGATAATGGTGCAGACAGATGATATTTATCACGTTAGCTCGTTCCCCTGAATGTGTGTCATGCTACATCGTGTTCCCCCCCCCCCCCCCCCACCCCCCCCCCCCCCCCCCCCCCCCCCCCCCCCCCCCCCCCCCCCCCCCCCCCCCCCCCCCCCCCCCCCCCCCCCCCCCCCCCCCCCCCCCCCTCCTTCTCCTACCTTGGCCCCACAGCCGTCGGTTCACGTGGGACCTGATCCGGAAAAACCGGGACGGGCGTGTGATCGTCCTGACAACGCATTTCATGGACGAGGCCGACCTTCTCGGTGACCGCGTGGCCATCATGGCCGACGGCGCCCTCCGGTGCTGCGGCAGCTCCCTCTTCCTCAAGAACTACTACGGCGTGGGGTGAGTCACGCCTTCGGTTAGTCATTCGGTTGGTTGGAAATTCGGTCGGTTTTTTTCGGTCGAAGCGGCAGCTCTCTCTTCCTGAAGAACCTCTACGGCGTACGCTAAGTCACGCGTTTTTTTTTATGGGTTGTTTAGTTGGTCAATAGGTTGGTTATTCGGTAAATCCGTTGGTCGTCCGGTCGGTCGGTCGGTCGGTTGGTCATGGCGCGCCAGCAACGTCAGTCGATCAGGCGGTCAGTCAGCCGTTCGTTTTTTTTGTTTGTTTGATGGCTTTGTCGGTAAGTCGGCGAAGGGTCAGTTGGCTAGGAAGTTGGTTGATCTGTCCGATAATCGGTCAGTCATTCGGGTGGCCATTCGGTTGGTCGGTGGGGTGGTTAAGTCTATTGGTTGGTCGGTTGGCCGGTCGTTTGCAAATAATCCATCATACATTAAGAGACCGATCTTTTCACCGCATTAAGGCCTCTTTCGGCCACATTATACTGGCTTTACTGTAGCGGGCGGTCAATCAAAGGGTCAAACCGCGGTCACCTAGCATCTTAATATGCTTGTTTTAGTGTAGGGGGCGGTCGATCAAGCGGGCAAACCGCGGTATCCTAGCATATTTGCCATATGTCATTCGCTTGGTCATTCGGGAGGTCAATCGACTGGTCCGTCGGTTGGTGAGTCGGTCGATTGGTCGGTCAGCCCGTCGGTCGGCCGGTGCTTCAAATGTCACAAAGTCGAATGGTCCGTCGGTCGGTCTCAAAAAGTGGCGAATACATTGAGACACCTTGTACAGGACGTTACTGCTGCACTGCCTTTTCCCACCAATTCAAATCGGCGCGAAGCTGTTCATCAAATATGACGTATCGCTACCCTTCAGCACTGCTGCCAATTGGCTACATACAGTATTAGTTGGTCCTTCGGCCGGCCAGTCAATGGGTCATTCGTGGGGCGATTCGGCTGGTCGGTCGGTAAGCGGATCGGTCAGTCAGTCAGTGTGTCGTCAGCAGCGGTGGCCGAGCTCGGCGCTCAAACGAATCACGACTATTGCAGACGAGCGATGTACTGTACCGTGCTGAAGTGTACGGTAACTGCGCCAGTAATCAAAATAATATATACAAGGCGCTTCGCTCAGGAAGGAAACATCAAATTATGCGAAGCGGACAGAGGTCCATGATTGAATATTGTTTTTTTTATGGCCCCTGTAGTTAACTGCAAACTGGCGACTTGATAATGCCAAGAGTCCCGCCGCCATGCTTCAGGAGAAAACAACAGCTCGGACGCCACATATGCTTCGCGTCGCGGGCGGTTTTCCGCTACGCTCGCTCACACGTCGTACATACGTACATACCCCAGATAGTGTACTTATTTTCTTCTTTCGATATGCTCTCTGTCTGTGTACTCGTCGTATGTACGAAAGATAAAGCACAGAACAGCACAGCAACACAGCAAAAACAATGAAAATGAAACCGAAAAATTCTAAAAGAAAAAAAATCCCCGTCCCCTTTCGTGTAATAATTTACTACTTGAGTGGAACACCTTACACCAGTCAAAAAAAGAAAAAATCTTACAGCAGAGCTTCTCTCTCAGCCTCGTACGCCGCCCGCCCCTCTCGCGACCATCTCGCCACCGATTCAGTCCGGGCAAAGCTTCCCTCCCTCTCTTCCACAGTGAGCCCCGTCGCCCGCCTCGCGTGAAGCCCGGTGCTCACCGTGGACCTCGACGCAAGCTCGACAATGTTGGTGCTCATTCGGGGTACCTCCCTCTTGTGACTCTCAGCCCGGTCGCAAAAATAAGCACCGCTTGAATATTATCTTACAGTGCCGAACGAACCTTAAATACTCGTACGTACTCTATCCAAAATCACAAAGGGAGGCCAGACAGAGCCTATTGATGCATCCCTCGTGTCTCGAGGCACACGCGACGCCTAGGCACGAAAGCGGCGACCGCGCTCCTTGCAACTCCCCCTCTACTCGCCAGCATCCGCTGACACCCGCGACGGTGCCGGGTTCGCCCGCGCAACCGTGCTCGGAGTACACGCACGCACACGAAACGAAAGAAGAAAAAAAGGAAAGAAGGACTGAAAGTACGACGAGCAATCAATGGAGAAAACAGAGACTCGCTGGAACGGTCCGGCAAGTAATAAACGGAGGCGATTCCCAAGTGGGAGCTCTGAGAGGCCAGGGATGTACCAACCGAGCACGCTCGGAGGTTGAGATATCTATAAGTAGTTCTGTACATATATTTATATGTAGCTGTCGTTAAATTTCGAACAGAGATCCTTTTTTTTTGGCGCCGTGTAAATGAGAAATTCACACTCGCCCGTGGTTTTTAGTCGACTTTTAACCCTTTTGCTAGTAGTGCACCGTACGGTTACGTACAGAAACCTAAACCTAACTCTAATTTCAAGTGTTTTGTGTCCACAACGTGAGTACGGTCCTAATGGGGGTTAAGGCACATATAGCTGAAGGTTGAGGTTTTTCGGTCGCTCGACCGCAACAAAACCACAAAGTTGTCGGTCTAATAATAGCCTCGCTGTCTACCCACTAAGCCTACACGGCGCGCGCCCTCGCTTGGCTATTTCGTCGCACACACGATCTCTCAGGTACAACCTGACGATTGTCCGGGATTTCAAAGAAAGGGACATGGTCGCTTCGACGATTGAGAATGGCGTTGCGGGCGAAAAGAAGAACGGAGACACCGACAACGACCTCGGCCTCAATACTACAGTGGCTCAGGTGCGTTCCAGCAGGTAGAGTTGTAGTGTAGCGGAAGAAGGGAGGCCTGGGAGCGGAGGTTACGGGGGGACTCCTTATCATGCATGGCCGTAGTCGAATCACCATAGACCCTCGCATCCCCACAAAGCCTGGACGGAGTACGTCGGGTTTTCACTGACCAGGCAGACATTGCTTGCGCCAACCAAGCGCGAAGCGCCGTTAGGTGTTCGGCGAGTAGCATGAAGGGTTTGCTACATCCTACTGAAAACTGCTTGTGAGGCGGTCTGGCGTACTCATTTGTTATTCGCCTTTGATCAATTGACCATTGACCACGCATCCCTTTCGAGACGGTGGCGGCGGGGGGGGGGGGGGGGGGGGGGGGTACTCATGTCGTATGACCATACACCCTCGCATGGAGGGGGAGGGGAGTTGGCGGCGCGAGAGGGAGCGGGGGGGTCGCGGCAGGGCGGTTTTTGTTTCGATATCATGAAGAGCGCACACAAACTAAGCTTGGCTGGGGGGGGGAAGGGGTACTTCCTGCCTTGTGATTGAGACTTGGCCCTGCTCTAGGCGTTAAGCGTGTGACATTGTCACTTTCGGCTGAGCTGCGGCGGTGCGCCGCCCCCCTCCTTAAAGGGTTGGTGATGGTCAGCATCACGAAGGGTTTTGTGGAGGCAGGCGTTTTTTTGCTCATGTATCTTGTGTATTGGGTAACCCCCCCCCTCCCTCCACTATATCAACCTCGATTGCCACCACCACTACCGCCACCCCTCGCACGTGAGCCGCCAGGGATTGAGTGGAACTACCGATTTGATGATCGTTTGCATGATTGGTGGCCCTGTTTGTACTGTGTGTTTGTCTGTTTTCTTGTTTGTTTCTGGGACAGGAGGAAGAGGTGAAGCCGATCAAGCGCCTCGTGCGCTCGCACGTGAGACACGCGGCGCTTCTGAGCAACGTGGGCGCCGAGATATCTTTCCAGCTTCCGAACGACGCCTCGTCCTCGTTCGAGGTCATGCTCACAGAGATAGACGCGCGCAAGGCCGAGCTCAAGATCAACAGGTACGACCGATTATGCATGTGTTGGTGTTTGTGTTCGCGTGTGTTGTGTACTTTGTATGTGTTTTGTTTTCGTGTCCGCATTGTTTTTGTTTTGTTGTTTTGTGTTGTTTTGTGAGTTTTTGTCTGGAGTGGGTTTGGTGTTTTGCTTGCTTTTTTACCGTTTGTCGATGGCCGTTCTGATCGTTTTGTTCGCTGCTGTATGTCAGGGTTTTGGTTGTGTCGGGGTTGACATGTCGGTGCTGATGTTGGTTGGTGTTCATGTTGCTGTCTGTGCTCTGTTATTACGGGGGGCCATAGTTAGTAGGACCAAATGTTGTTAGTAAAAATAGGTAAATATATAGTTTTTTTATGTATACCATAGGTCCTATTGACTATGGACCCCCGTAATAGTGTCGGTGCTGGTATTGGTAGTCCTGTGGAATCGTGCCCTGTCTTCGACGCGTTCTACGATAGAGGTATTACGGGGGGGCATATCGTAGGACCTAGGGTACATACAAAAACCTATATATTTCGTTATTTTTACTAACAATATTTGGTCCTATTTACTATGGTCCCCCGTAATAGCACATTTCCGCTAAAATGGTTTCTTAACCCAAAATCGTCGGAACGCTAATCTTGATTCGAAAAATGGCGTTTTTGTATACTTGGGCCATGGGATTATTCTTCGGGATGCAATTTTATTTTTGCTGATGTCAGTGTTCGGGTGAGGTATGGAGCTCCTTAAGGTCAAGTGAGGAGCCTCAGAAAAATTAGGGCGAACCTCTATCGTAGAACGTCTCCTTCTTGCTTCCTGTCCTGACCCGCAGGCGATGGACTGGGAGAGGACGCCGTGGGAGAGAGGAAGCATCGTACAGGGGGGGGGGGATGCGGCCCTGTATATGCTAAGAATTATACCCGACATACCTTTGCGCCTTCAGAGTGCTGAAAAACATCACACACAGGCACCCCCCGCGCGTCCTCCGCACAGACCTTCGTGAATAATGCAGCCATCAAACCTCTGGACAGTGGTGATATGCCCGTCGTGCCCTCAACGTACTACTGAAATAATGGAGTGGACAAAGTTCAGTATTTCACTGAACTTCTCTACGTTCCGCGCTTGGTGCGAGCAATGTTTGTCTGGTCGGTGAAAACCCGACGTGCTCCGTCCCGGCATTGTAGGGATGTGAGGGTCGATGGTCATACGATTACGGCCATGCATAAGTATACCCCCCTCCCCATACCCGTACACGCGCGCCCCCCCCTCCCCTCCACCCTCCCTGTTCGTGGCCTTCCTGGGATTCAGCTACGGCATGAGCGTGACCACCCTGGAGGAGGTGTTTTTGCGCATTGCCAGCGGTACGATGGACGTTAGCGCACGGAAGAATCTGGCCGGGAGAAGCATGCAGCGTCAGAGCAGCCAGTCGTCAAACATGATGATGGCGGCCACAGCTACGGTGGGTTTAGAGACCGGTCTCTTTTGACGCGTCAATATCTCCTTTGACGCGTCAAGGGCTTTTCTGGTCTCAACATACTGGTTTTAGTGTACATGGGGCGGTCAGTCAGGCGTCAAAACGCGGTCTCCTATGGTCTTCGGCAGAACGTGGAGATATGGGGGTAGTTAGCTACGTACGTACAGCGGAGAGAGGGTTTTTTCGACCGTTTTTTTTTTCTCTCCCACCATGATGATGGACGATGGCAGCCATTACTAAGGTGGGTTTGCGCTTTTGGTGGAGGCGGTGTTTAGGACGTGAGATGCGAGAGTACTTACGTACGTGCCGCATAGAGGAAGGAGCGAGCTGTTTAGTCCCCTGCGTTCTTTTCCCTAGCTTTTACTTCAACTCCCTGTTGGGAGTGCACTCCCGGTTCTGGGACTAATTAGTTGGAATTTGACTACAATACCGGTATGCAGTAGTGAAATAGTTAAACCTCCCCCGCCCCTCGCCCCCCCCTCCCCCCCTCCTCTTCGGCGACCTTCTCCTAAAAACTCCACCATATACGTGTTCCTGCACAGTGCAGTAGTGAAAGGGTTGACCTCTTTCCCCCCCCCCCCCCCCCCCCCTCCTCCTTCATTTGTGTGACTTTCTCCTACCCCCTCCCCCCGCCAGACTGGCGCCGCTGTCAACGACACCGGTAAGGAGAGGTTTGTCAAGGACAGGTCCAAGTCTCTGTTCGTCCCCCACGTGGCGGCGCTGACCAAAAAGCGGTTCCTGACCTTCAGGCGCGAGAAGAAAATGTGGGCGTTCGTGGTCTTCATGCCGGCCCTCTTTGTCCTCGGCGGAGTCCTCATCATGCAGTTTGAGACCATGTTCTCCGAGCCGAGCCTGCTGGTTCTTTCGCCGACTGTAGGTTGCCGTATGTTTTTTTTTTCGGGAAGAAATAAGGAGGGAGCGGGAGAGGGGAGGGCGGGGGGGGGGGGCGTTAGGGGGGAGGGGGGTGGGCAGGGGGGGGAGCGGAGGGGGCGTACATACCCATTTGTTGCTTGCCTTAGTTAGTCTTTTCACCATTGCCCGTGCATCCCTTTCGAGACGGAGCACCGTTCCTACATACTCCTCGTAGAGACACCTCCAACATTTGGGGTCTCATTAAGTTTTTTGCCCTCGGGGGGGGGGGGGGGGGTGGTAGGGGGGAGGGGTAGGGGGAGGTTAGGATGGTATAGGGGAGGGGGAATGGTTCCTCATGTGGCGTTCTTTCCCGACACATCACTGCCTTGACGTTTCTTTCCTGGCAGCTTTCTTGACTTTCTTCCTTGAACAATGTCGTACGTATGATGCGTATCATGATTTTGGATGTCTGTTCTTTTGTTGTTTTCGTGTAAAACTTTACAGGGTACACGTTTTTTTTTTCCCCCGTTGCTGCACTTGACCGTTCCACGTAGCACAGTGGGGTGTGTGGCAGTGCTGCCAACGACATGTAACCTATTCGGACATTCCTGAAGCGGCCAAGTCGGGAGTATCGGGACAAAATTTCGTTGCCAGTTTGGATAGGACACGATTCTGGAGGGAAAACCGTAAAATAGTGAAAAAAGTGATTGTGTACTCGTATAGTCCAATTCTTAAAATTTATCCCAATTTTTGTCCTCGCCCCCCCCCCCCCCCCCCCCCGCGCGCGCGCGCTTTATAACGCCTCCGTGGAACAGTCATACAACAGTGGGTCTGCGCCATTCCCGTACGCAGCGGAATGCACCCTGAGCACCAGCACGTGCGACGTTTCGGGGCTGGTGTCTCAGATGGACTTCCCCGAGAAGGCCGATCAGATCGATCTCGAGCTAGGTTCGAGCCCAAGTGCTGACGATGCCGTCGTGCTGGTGGGTCAGGATTGGTTGGTTGGTTAGTTGGTTGATTGATGATGGCTTGGTTGTTGGGTGATTTGATTGATTGATCTGTTGACTGATTGATTAATTGTTTGATGGATTGATTGATTGATTGATCGATTGCTCAACTGCTTGATTGATGGCTTGAGTGATTCATGGTTGATGGGGTTGGTCTGGCGTACGGTTTTGGTGCCTGCTGTGTCCTGTTCGGTGGCCGACTGTTGCTCTTGAAATCGAAGCCAAAGTTGCGCTTGAAGTTGCAATTGCAGCTAACTTCATTTTGATCCCGACGTGCTTGTTCATAGTCTACACTAGTGTATACCAGGCATAGACTCTATACTTATTTTCCGGTGTCGCGCTCATTTTTCCATCGGCTTCACACTGCGTTGGTACAACCTATGCACTCCTCGGGTATACGGTACACTAACGTATCTTTTTGTTTTGGCCGTCTGTGTCTTTTTCGTAGCTGTTGGTGTTCTTGTTGCTGCTGCTGCTGCTACTGTAAATTCTGTGTTTTTTTGTGTTTTGTTTTCGTGCTTGGCGACCGTACCCGAGCGCAGATGAACGAGGCGTTGCTAGACCTGAGCCACTCCGACAAGGTCTACGGGGCCGTGAGCTTCCGAGAGGTCGACACGGCCGCCGGCACGTTCGACTACACCGTACACGTGAGTTCAATGAAACATGCCGGAAGAGTCGGAACGGCGTCTGCAACCGGTGGTTCGTAGCCGAGCGCTGACAGCCGCCTGATTCACAGCGACCTGAACTTTTGAGCGTTGTAGCCATTCCTGTCAATTGATGTTGAAGCTGTACAGCACGGACGTAAACGTTATTTATCCTACCCGCCCTCCATGGCCCTCACGCTGCTCGTAAAAGGTTGATGGCACTGAACTTATCGTTGTTTTGGTCGCTATCCTTTAGAAGGTCCGCCGTAGGGGTTAACACGGTTACTCGTGACCCCCCCCTCCCCCCCCCCCCCCCCCCCCCCCCCCCCCCCCCCCCCCCCCCCCCCCCGCCTCCTTCTCCTCCCTGTCTCGTTTGCGCCACCCCCCCGGCAATCCAGGCAAGTTACAACGCCCAGCACAGCTTCCCTTTGTACGTGAATCAGATGAACACGGCCATCCTTCGGGTCGTCGGCGGAAATGATGACCTGAGCATCACGACCACCATGCACCCGATGCCCCGTGAGACGCGCCGCGTTTTTTTTTGCTTTTTTTGTCGTACGTCTTGTACTTTTATTGTGAACATTTCTGTGTGCATACTGGTTTATGATTCGAAGCATCGTGCTATACGTCAATCAATGAAATCACCGTGTCGTGTTTTTACGGAACGTTTTATTTTTCTTACTTTTGAGTACGTACGTGGGTTGTTTCAATAGACTTCGTGCATGTCGTCAAAATAACTTCTAAGTCAAAATAATGTCCTTTTCTAATGGTAAACATCGTACGAGTCCGGTCGAAAATATAAGCAATTATTCACGTTTATTTTCATGTCTGCACGCTTCCAATATTTCCGCACATAGTGGTACATGGCATCGACCAGAAAGACAAGCTCTGTTTGATGTTCACCTCAGAGTCCAAACGGGGATTTACCGCAAAAAAAAAAAAAAACGCAAGATAACACACCCCCTTGGGCGATGTAACATGCCCATTATCTCCAACAAACCAGGGGGGGTGGGACATATACTGCTCTGGATGGAAATATAAAGACCGTTTAGAAAATTACATGAATACCAAGAGGTCTTTATATTTTCGTATAGAGTGATCTACAACGAAAATGGTGGCTCTGGAATAACCCGTGGAGAGAAAATCAGCCTGGAAAAATTGTCCAAGGAGGCGTTTTGCCATAGGGGTTCACCCTATATTTCTGAGGTTCCTCACTTGACCTTAAGGAGCTCCACACCTCACCCAAAAACTGACTTCAGCAAAAATCAAATTGCATCCAGACGAATAATCCCATGGCCCACGTACACAATTACGTAATTTCATGAAAAAACAAGATTGGCATAATTCCGACGATTTTGGGTTAAGGAACCCCGTCAGTCAGAAAAATGTTTTAGCGGAAACGTCATACCTCTATCGTGGAACGCGTCGAAGGGGGTATGTTATCTTATCACCCAGTGTGATATGTGATGCAGTAACATGCCCGGCCGGAGCGGCACATATTCTGACCTTTTTTTATTTTTGCGTGTTTCCGGTGGGCGCTTTTTTCATTTTTTTTTTAATCTTGTTTTTTTTCTTATTTTTCCTTTTTTTGGTATAAAGATTGTACCTGGTGCTGGCCGTAAATTTAAGACCCGTTTTATGTTCATATCATATTCCGAACGTGGTTTACTTTCTCGGCCAGAGTGATGCACGTTTGGACCGTGTTTTTTTTCGTTTCCGGTTGGCGATTGTTGGGTTTTTCTTGTTTTTTTTTTTTTCTTCCTGTTTTTTGTCTGCAGGTACCGCGAAACAGAACGAGGAGGAGGAGTCCGTCATCGACTGGTTTGGCGTGTGGGTGTTCATCATGAACGCTTTCTGCTTCGTGCCCGCAGCCTGGATATCGTTCATCGTCAGGGAGAAGGAAACCAAGTGCAAGCACCAGCAGGTAACACACTTTATCTCATCTAGATGTATATGCCATACTATACCTGCTGCTGGTATGTCATGGAGTACATCATACTGCAACATTTAGATATATTCTTTTTTTTAACAGACAACAGCGTTGAAACTATTCGAGACCATGGCGACAGGTTACCGCTGCCCTCCGCCTCGTCCTCCGCTCCCACCCCCTTCCGCCCTCCCCATCGCCCTTTCTCCTCCCCCTCCCTCCTCCGTGGATGCACAGATGTGCCCTCGTGGCAAAGCAGTGAAGAGTAGAACTCACGTAGTGGGAGAATGTGAAACGTCCAAGGAGGAACGGGATGTGTTAGAAGAGGAGATGAGGGAAATAGACGGATGTGACGTGGAGGAGTTTGGTACACTAGACAGTAGCAAGAAAAACGATCGCTATCCTAGCGGAGACAGATGGTGGCCACAGGCGGCGAAACAGGAAGGGGATAAAATTGGCAAATAGCTTCTGTGTAACATATGGAAACAACGTATTGAGCGCCCCAACTGTTGGAGGTGTCTCTATTAGGAGTAGGGACGGTGCTCGTCTCGAAAGGGATGCGTGGTCAATGGTCAAATGACGAAGGCAAGCAACAAAAAAGTATGCCCCCCCCTCCCCCCTCCTTCCCCCCCCCCCCCCCCCCCTTGCCTTCCTGCTATTATCATCCCTCCCTTCATAAGGTTGTATCCGGGGTGGGCGTCAAGGCGTACTGGACCTCCTCTTACCTGTGGGACGCGGTGTCCCTTGTCCCCGCGGTGGCTTTTACGATGGCCGTGCTGTCAGTTCAAGACGTAGCTGCCTTCGTCAAAGGGGAAGCGGGGGTGGCGACGGGACTTCTGTTCATGTTCTACGGCTTGAGCATGGTGCGCGTGTGTGCGTGTGAGAGCCTAAGAGGGCCTAAGAGAGCTTATGGAGAGCGTGCGAGAGCTTAAGAAAGCTTAAGAGAGCTTGAGAGAGCTTGAGGGAGCTTTAAGAGAGCGTAGCGAAGTTGAGAGAGCTTCAGAGAGCTTACGAAATCTTGCGAAACCTTGCGATCGTTGGTTGTTGCCGTGAATTCTTACTGCAGTAGAAGGATAACTATATACTGCTGTACCGGTCCTCTCCGAATATGTGAGGACCGTTTGGTTCCTCGTCGTAAAAACCAACTGTTCCTTACATTTTCTGGCAGAATGGTGGTTGTTCGGCAGAGAAGAGACGGGTGATCAAGGCGGTATGTGGTGGGCCGCTCGCTATTGCTTTGGCTGGTGTGGTATCACAACATGGACTTTCCCGTAAAGACTTGCGAATATAGGTGGGGCTTGGCTCTTGCCTCGCGCTCTGAACCCCGGTTTCCTGTCTGGTCTACACGCACGAAAAAGCCTTCCACGTAATACACCATCCTTTCACGTAGTCCTAATATTCGCCTTTGCAGGGTAATACCATAATATCAATGATACCAAGGTCATCAATTATCACACTCACCAATCTCCCTCTACCATGAGCCACCGAATCGCTGACCAGGTACCAGGCGCTACTTATCACCCACCAGGTACCAGGTACACTTCATCACTTGCCACGTATCGGGTAGCTTTCCAGGCATCGCTTACCTGTTGTCAATTTAGCAGGTATGATTTTTCTTATAACACCACTCACCAGTGTATATCACTTCCTTGATATCATTTCTCATGTCACTCACCAGTATCACTTATCATTTATCAAGTCATCTACCAGGTACCAGGTGTCATTTTATCGCATCGCTTACCAGATACCTGGTACCACTCACCGGGCATCACTTACCAGGTATCACTTTCATTTGATCGTGTCACACTCCAGTTTCACTTGCCAGGTACCATTTATCATGTTACTCACCAGTACAATTTACCTGATACCAATTATCATGCCATTTACCTGATACCATGTATCATGTCGCTTGCCGAGTACATACAGACGCACAAATCATCCCTCCTCCCCCCCCCCGTACCTTCCTCGCGAACAAAGGTGTCAAATAAGAGTTATACTAAAACCCTTCACCACTTACTTTCGTATCCCTTTCGCCGCTTCTACGTACAGCCGTCATACACATACCTTTGGAGCTTCTTGTTCAAGTCCCACTCCGTGGCGCAGAACACTTTCCTGCTCCACAACTTCATCACCGGCCTCATCCTGCCGCTCGCCACGACTATCATGAGCTTCTTCGACACGAAAGTGGGGGACGTCGGGGATGGAATAGCGGCGGTCATGCGCTTGTGCCCCCAGTTCGCTCTTGGGTACGGGCTGCTCAGCGTCGGCATCAATGTCGGAAACGGCGACGAAGACGATGATGACAATGGCGATGATGATCGACAGATCGGCACGCCTCTTGACCTCAAAAACGCCGGCCGCGAGCTCGTGTACATGGCGGTGTGCGCGGTGGTATTCTTTGTGCTGCTGCTCTACTTGCAGAGGTGGGGTGGGAGGAAAGGAGGGCGGGGGGTGGGGGGGGGTGGACGGGGAGAGATGTGCTTATTTTGTTGCTTGCCTTCGTCATTCGGCCAATTGGGCACGCTTCCCTCTCGAGACGGAGCACCGTGTCTACCCCTCATAGAGATACCTTCAACATTTCGGGGGCGGGGGGGGGTGCTCATGTCATGCACGGCCGTAGTCGTATGACCACAGACCTTCGCATCCTTACAATGCCGGGTGCTTAGCACGCCGTCGGGTTTTCGCCGACCAGGCAGACCTTGCGTGCACCACGTGCGAAGCTTCGTGAGGGGTTCGGCGGAGGGGAGTGAGAATGGGAAGTGTGTGGTGCGCCAAATACGCAGGGGGTGATGTGATGCGCCTTTGGGTATGTACAGTGTGCAAGTATAGGGTTTGAGCAGAAATGCGAAAAACACACCGTTGATGTCAACACTGGTGTGATCGGTTCAAGTGGGGGCTTTTTTCAAGGTACACGAAGATTCCAATACGTGCTCTCAAAATATAGGAAGGTGTAAGTATACGAAGATACAACCGCTCTGAACGTCAATGTAAGGAACGGGTAGACGTTAATATCAAGACCAACCGGTCCTTCTATTTCCTCTCAGAGTTTTAACTGTTCGTGGTACATGTCGAATGTGTTTTGCCCGTCCGCCCCCTGGCATCCCCCCCCCGTGCCTCCAATGCGCACACTGAACGAAAGCTTCGAGATTCCGAACATCGAAATCGTGTCGATTACGATAATTTTTTGTCATTAATCGGTATCGTATCGAAGTCGATCCGTATATATCGATATCCGATATCCAACACTACTGCCTATAACAAACAAAACTATATAAATATGTGGTCTGAGGTTCATCACCTTTGGCGGCTTATTCGCTACCAAATATTTATTCGCCAGTGTCCAACCGACAGGACGTGCGTATGCATGCACAATTGTAGCCCCTACTTTGTCAGCGCTCACAGCAAACATTTGTTGTTGTTGGTTCGGCCGCAGGAAAGATTCGTAGTTTTATTTTTTTTAATGCTTATACGTCGCGTTCTTTTTTGTTACGTCAACTGTGTGTTGCATCCCTTTCGTTTGCTCTCCCTTGTGTGTATGTGTTTACATCCTTTTTGCTTTGTGTTGGTAGGGTGTCGGCGGGCGGGTCTACCGTGTCCGGCCTTTGTGGCAAGCTGTCCCTCGGGAGGAGCTTGGGCAAGCTGACGCCGAAGCAGCTCGGGGAGGAGGACGCTATCGACGAAGACGTGCAGACGGAGATGGACAGGGTTGCCGCGGGCGGCGCCGATAACGACGTCGTCAAGGTGATTCGATTGATGAAGCTTTGATAGTGTTGACCTTGACTGCCTGTTGCACAACCGTTTCCGAGAAACGACGAATGTTCCGAGGAACCATCTGAGGATCGTTTCTGAGAGACGAGGAAAGTTTTTGAGAAACAAGGAACGTTCCGTCAGGGTGAAGATGTAGTTGAATTTTGTGTTCGGATTGAGTGTCGCAGAACGTTTCAAGTTTCGAGAAAAGTTCCAGGCAACGACCCGAGGAACGTTTCTGAGAACGAGGAGCGTTTCTGGGAAACGATGAACGTTCCCGAGTGTGTTGCGAGCAACTTTTCGTTCGGGTAAGGCGTCCGATATACGTAGGTTTTTCAAGCATCGTTTTTATTAATCTCCTGGGGCCGTTTCGAGTAATATTTCAAGTTTCAAGTATAGTTTCGAGTAACAATATTTTCGAGTAATATCCTGAGCAACGTTCCGATGCCATTTCGATGGTTTTGATGGGCCGCTTTAAACTCACTCTCCTATGTTTGGTGTGTGTGTTTCTGCATTTTGATGTCTGCTTTCGTGTCTTTTCTTTTCTTGTTTTTCCGTTTGGGCTGCATTGTATGTATGTTTCCGGCATGTATTGCATGTATAGGTCTCTGAGCTCCGCAAGGTGTACCCAGTCAGCAAAGGCGCCAAGGTAGCAGTGAAGAGCACGTCTCTCGGCATTCCCAAGGGAGAGTGCTTCGGCCTGCTCGGCATTAATGGGGCGGGGAAGAGCTCTACGCTCGCCATCCTCTCCGGTGAGCACAGGCGGTGATGGTGATGGTGGTGGTGGTGGCGGCGTTTTTGTTTTCATATGGTCGAAAATAGTCAATTTGTGAGGTCGAAAAGGTGATTATGCAGGTTTTGAAAGGTCAAAATCGTCGTTTTTGGACGGTCAAAATCGTGAATTTCTGTGGTCGAAAGCGTGACTTGCAGTTTTGTAAATAGTAAAAGGTCAAACCCATTGTGGTGAAATCTCCGAAAGCAGCGTTATATCTCCGAAACGTTTGTTTTTTTGTTTTTTGTTTTTACTGCCTTCCACCAGAGCCTGTAGTTGACGACGACAGTTCCAATTATCCACCAGAACTATTCCTATGTAGCGGGTGCTGCCTTAGTTTTTACTGTCTATTGCGGGGGACCATAGTAAATAGGACCTACGGTACACACAAAAACCTACATATTTCCCTATTTTTACTTACAATATTAGGTCCTTTTTACTATGGTGCCCCGTAGTAGTTAACGGGCAAACTGGAAACGGTCGTCAAAACGAACGCATGCATGTGTACACGCTCACCCACCCACCCACCCACCCACCTACGTACGTACCCTACCCTACAACAGGCGAGCTGCCTCCCACGAACGGTGCGGCGTACCTCAGCGGCTTCGATGTCGGGAAAAATCCCGAAGAGATCCACCGGCTTGTTGGGTACTGTCCGCAGTTTGACGCGCTCTTCGAGACGCTCACAGGCAGGGAGCACCTCATGCTCTACGCCTCCATCAAGGTAAGGAGCGGGAGGGGCGGTGAGGGGTTGATGGGGAGTGGCAGAAGGGAGAGGGTGCTGGGAGGGGGGGGGGGGTGAATTGGTATGGGAGGTGGGGGGGTGGAGGAAGGGGGTGGGGCAGGGGGTGGTCCGCGTGTTAGGTCACAATCACAACCACAGTCCAGCTGCGTGTGGTTCAGTTTTTGGTGATGTGCTCAACCCTGTTAGCTCTGCACTCACCTTTTGCGGACAAACCATGTGGAGTTGAAGAGTGGGAGCATTTTTGGGGAGAATGAAGGACATCTAATTGTTTCCCGGCTCGATCTGCTGCTGCTGCTGCTGCTACTACTATTGCTTACTTTTCTGCCGCTGTTGCTAGTGGTTGCTGCTGCTGACGCTAATCTCATGTTGCTGCTTCTGCTGCTGCTGCTGCTTCTGCTGCTTCTGCTGCTTCCATGGCGGCGTGTGATAACAGGGCATCCCTGCGGACAGGCGCGCAGAGGCTGTGGAGGAGAAAATCGAAGAGATGGGGCTAAGGCAGTACTGCGACAGACCCGCAGGCGGGTACAGCGGCGGCAACAAGCGCAAGCTATCCGTTGCCATGGCCATGATCGGAGACCCTCAGGTGTGTGGGTGTGTGAGAGAGAGTGAGTGTGTGTGTGAGAGAGGGGGGGGGGGGTATTCATGTCATGCATGGCCGCATTGATAGTCGTATGACCATGGACCCTTGCAGCCCTACAATGCCGGGACGGAAAATGCGGCGGGGATAGGAGCGGTGCCTCGATTCTATCGCGGCTGCTGTAGGTCCTTGGGGGCGAGTCTTATGTAGGTGCGTGGGGTGCGGGGTGTGGGGTTGTTTTTTTTTTCTCGAGAGCGTTGCGCTTGGCACCGCGTGTTGAGTGTGAAACTTGCGCGTTTTTGGTGTTGCGCTTAGGGAGGGTCGCCTGTTTGTCACGAGGGGCCTCTATGGTCATCTGTCTGCTTGTTTTTTTTTTTTTTCGTTTTTCGTGACGCTTGCTTTGCTGACCTTGCTGGTGGATGGATGAATGGATAGATAGATGGATGGATGGATGGGTGGATGGGTGGGTGGATGAATGGACGGACATAAGTTTCTTATTTTTGTTGTTATGTTTTTTAATGATTTGGCTGTTGCTGTTGCAGTTGCTGCTATTGCTGTCGTTGCTACTGCTCGAGTTTTTTGTTGTAGCTGTTGTTGATGATGGTTTTTCTCTGTTTATTGTCAGTCTTGTCACTGCCGTGTTTTTTTGTTTTGTTGTTGTTGTTGATGCGACTGTTAACGTGTGTTTGCTGTTGTTTACGTTTCTTTGTCCCGTGGCAGATCGTGTTCCTCGACGAGCCGAGCACGGGAATGGACCCCATGGCCCGGAGGTTCATGTGGAACGTCATCATGCGCATCGTATCGGAGAACAAGGAATGTGCCATGATTCTCACCACGCACAGGTGCGCATTGTCGTTCATATATCCCCGGTACCTGATAAAGAAATAGGCAAGACTGTACTGTAGATAGGATACCGATTGTAGTGTGTTGATATCAATAGTGTACCGCCTTCATACGTTCTAGCTTTTTGCTGTATTTCATAATATAATAGGTGTTATTATTATCTTGTTGGGTGTATTTGTCACGTACGATACTTCAATGTGTTTGTTATCCGTAGTTATCGAACCTACCTGGTATGATATTGTTGTTTTTTTCTGTTGTTTCTGATGCCGATCGGGTTTGGTTCTGAATTAATTAGTGCCATCGGTTATGCCGGTTTTGGTTCTCCAGGTCCTCTAATCGGTGTTCGGTTATTCACTCGGTTTGGATTGTCCAATCTGTTTTGGTTCCTCAGCCGGTTTCGTTTTCACAATCGATTCTCGGTTCTTCATCGGTGTTCGGTTCCTTGGTCGTTGTTGGTTTTTCTCGCATCTGTTTCGGTTTTTTTTATCCGATTCCGGGTTTGACTCGTTTTTTTTGCTCTACAATATCGTTTTGTTGGCTCCTCAACCGGATTCGGTTTGTCGATCGGTTTTTGGTTGTACAATCGGTTTTGATTCTTCGACAGGTTTCAGTTCATTAATCGTTTTTGGTAGTTCAATCTATTTCGGGTCTTGGATCGAATTCGGTTTTACTATCGGTTTTTGGTTCTACAATCTCGTTTTGCTGGCTCCTCGACAGGTTTCGGTTTTCCGATCGGTTCTCGGTTCTACAATCGGTTTTGGTTCTTCGACCGGTTTCGGTTTTACAACCGGTATTGGATTCTCCAGTCGGTGTGTTCAATTCATTTACCGGTTTTGGTTATTGTATCTATTTCGATCCCTCAACCGATTGCGGTTTCACAATCGGTTTTCGGTTCAGTAAAATCTCGTTTTGTTAGCTCCTCAATCGGTTCCGGTTCTTCTACAAAGTTTTGGTTGTCCGATCACTTTTAGCTCTTCATTCGGTTTTGGTTCCTAAACCGGTTTCGTTTTTCTAAGTCGCGTTTTTTGTTTGCTGTCATGTCGCATCGTATCGCGTCGCATCTGTTTTATTTTCCGTGCCCGCAGCATGGAGGAGTGCGAAGCCCTCTGCCAGCGCATCGGCATCATGGTCGGAGGCCGCCTCAAGTGCCTCGGCAGCTCGCAGCACCTCAAGACTCGCTTCGGCAAGGGATTCCAGCTGGAGGCACGGGTTAAGGCCATCCCTCAGGAGGTGCGTGAATATTTCAGGGAGCTTGTTGAGATATCTCGGCGTTGCGCATTTTTTGTGTCGAAGATTTAGTTGCTGTTGTTTATTTTTTTTATGATGGTTGCTTTTTTGCGGGTGTTCGATTTTGTTTCTTTCTGCTTTTTGTTGATGCTAGGTTTGTGTTGGTGCTCGTCTTTGTTCGTGGTGTTTTTTTCTTACGCGTTTTTGTTTTATTTTCTTGCATCTTCTGTTGTCTATTTTTGTTGTTGGGTTGGTTCTGTTGGAGCCTGCCTTGCCAGTGTATCAAGGCATGCTTTTTGTCGGCACTATTGTGTTCCAGGTACCATGGCACGGTCGTTGTTTTGGTTGGTGCTCGTTGTTGTTTTTGGTGCCAACTAGGAGGTAAGCATGGCACTGCTTGTCCTCCGTGGCGCGTTTCCTTTCGCGACGTTTCTCGCTCCTCATGGCGACTCTATTTTCCACTCCTCTGTTGCCACGTACGCTCTCTCTCCTCGCTCCTCGCCGTCCAACTATGTACAGCAGTATATCTATTTCATATGTTAATGTTTCACAGCCATGCACCATGTACTTCGCCACCCCGCCATCCCCCCCCTCCCCCCTCCGCGCCTCGTCTACCGCTCCCGCCACTTATTCCCGCTTCCCCCGTTATCGTGTCCCCCTCCCTCTTTATCACCCCTCCCTGTCATGAACATGGCATGCCATGTTTTTCTGATTGCAGGAGACAGACAAGATGATGGTGACCATCGCGGGTGCTATTCGCGGGAGCGGGACTGTCGGAAACGACAGTCAGGTGCTTCACGCGGCGCTGGCCGCCGCCGGGGCCCCCGAGCTCGCGGCGGAGGTAACGGCGACGGGGCGAGGGGCCGGCATCTACCACTCCATCGCCAGCTCGGGCGGCGCGCCCACGAGGGACTTCGCGACCTGGATCTGCTTGGAGCAGAAGTGCTCCAAGGTGAAAATGGGCACCTGATGAGGCGTTTTGGTTCGGTTTTGTGTGTGTTGTGTTCTGCTTTTTTTATGGTGTTGTTTGAAGACAAGTAAGTCGTTCAAGCGTCTTTTCAAGTGTTTCTTTTGTCCTATATAGTTTCTTTTCAAGTGCTTTGTTCCGTTGTTGTTTTATTTTTTCAGGTGTTGTTTTAAGAGTTTTCTTTCAAGTGACCATTTTTTTTCAGATGCACGTCCAATTTTTTTTTGTGGTGACAGGTGTTTTTTTTTGTTTCTGCGTATTTGCGGGCATACCGGTAGTTGGCAATTCGGCCCCTAAACGTGTGTGTCTCATGCACCCCGTTGCGCAATGCTGTGCTGTGCGTACCAGTGTCTGAGGAAGCACACGGTGCCGCCCAACGCGAGCAGTCGGCGCCTGCGTACACACACCATTGTGTTTGCATTTGTTGTGCGCTGTTTGACAGTTTGTTTTGCCTTGTGTGGTGCATTAATTGTTCTTCGTTTTATTTCGCATTTGTTTTGCGTTTGTTTCAGTACTTTTTTGTGTTTGTTTTTCAATTTTTCGCTTTTGCATTTTTATTTGTACGTTGTCTCCAAGCGGGGGTGTTTTGTCGGATTTATCGAGTCAGGCTTGCCGTTAGTGCGGTGGATGAGTATTAACCTAGTGGTGCCCTGGATCGTCGTTTTTATTTTGTGCGGCGCAAAACCGACAGGTTATCGAGTTCATGGAGGAGAATTTTGTCAATGCTCTCATGCGGGAGAAGCAGCACGCCAAGATGCGCTTTGAGTTTCCGCAGCAGCCGAAGTCCCTGGCCGAGATTTTCGGCTTTATCGAGGTCAGTGAGAAAGCGCTCAAGAGCTGTTTACGCATAGCCTTATGTGTTTCCCCCCCCCTATTTTGGTAGACAAGTCAGTGTATAGTGTACAATCGGCTATTCCATCCATTCATCCATCCATCCATCTTTTCATCGTCTCGTTCATCTGGGGTGTTCATCCTTGCGCCCATCAATCCTATTCATGCACCCATCCATCAGTGCGTCCATTCATCCATCCAACCATCCATCCACCCCAACCCAACCGAACTCAACCGAACCCAACTCCCCCCCCGCAACCCCCCCGCCCCAACCCAACCCAACCCAACCCAACGCAATCAAAAATCTCTCAGAACAACCGCGCGGCGCTGTCCGTGGGCGAGTACTCTCTGACCCAGACGTCACTGGAGCAAATATTCAACGCCTTCGCAGCCCAGCAGGAGGAGGAATTAGGACACGCGGCGGGAACGGCTTAATCCATATAACCCGTTTACAACTGCATTATTCGTATTGCTCTTGGTGCACTCTGTGCTCTTAGGCAAAACCAACTTCAATATAGTCAGAATTAGAGCGGGATGTTTTGTTTGTTGCGGGAAGGAAAGAGTTAAGGCCGGCCAGCAGGCGGGTGTCCGGGCGAGGGGCGGGGAGTCGTGCTCATTGGTCGCTTGCCTTAGTCGTTCGACCGTTGGCCATGCATCCCGTTCGAGACGGAGCACCGTTCCTAGCACCGTTCCTACTCCTTATGGAGACACCGCCAACATTTGGGCGCTCTTTGCACTTTTTCCCATGTTACGCGGCGTTCTACGATTCGCGTATCACATGTGGGGGAGAAACAGTTTCTGAGCCACCACGGCATCCTTACCGTGCGCCAGTTGAAGGATGCACGAGTATGTAACTTGTGCTCTACACTGTTGGGCAAAATGCCTACGTACACGTGTGAGATACGTGTATCATCAGTCGCATTCATACGTTTGTCCCCCGTTGAATTCCGCATTGTATACCTTGGGGGGACATAGGAGCCTCGGAAAATGTAGGGTGAACCCTCTATCGCAGAACACCTCTGACGTATATATACTTTTGGCTTGTCTCATCACCTTCCTGTTTTGCCGTCTGTCGTCTCTATCTAATTCGTAGGATCGCGATCGTTTTCTCGATAATATCTATTGTACCGAAGTTCTCCATGTCACGTTTGTATGTTTTCCTCGGGGGGTCAGGGGACGAGGAGGATGGGAGGGGGGGGGGAGGGGGGGCACCCATTGCATTTGTGCCAACTTTCGGGTCCCGATTTTCTCTCTTTTTAGTTTATTTTTCGACTGGCGCTCAAAAGAAAGCTGTTGTGGAGATAAATTTCTGCGCCTCCGAGAAATTTCTGTGTCTGCAAGAAGGCGGAGGCGATCGCATGGTTAGTTGGGTGGGTGGGTGGGTGGGTGCGCTACTCACGTCGTGTTTGTATTCTTGTTTTTGGAAGGGTTTGACCTTGCTTTCGTGAAGACGGTACTGTCGGCTTGAAGTGTAAATAAGGTTTTTTTAAGACATGATATGCAGTCGTAGTCCGCGTGATGGCGTGCTCTCTCTTAAGTCACTCAGGGACGAGGTTTTTGTCGCGTCTGACGGCGCGGTCGTGTTGGTAGACGATGTAGTTTGGTACTGTTTTGAACTGCGCTGGCCCGTCGGAAGATCGATTACGATCGGCAGAACGCTCTATAGCAGCAGCAGCAGCAGCAGCAGCAGTACCGGTATTCAATGCCGCAGACTGATTTTGATGACCGAAGACATGCCGAGGAGGTATGTGAAGGGTGGGGGGGTGGGAACGGAGGTGGGGTGGGGGACGAGTGGTGTAAGGTTCATACGATTGGGGCGGTGGTTGTGATTACTGGACGTTGGAGAATGGATTCCTCATCACTGGGTTACAGTTCGCAGCGTGTTGCTCGTAGCGTGGTGCTTGTAGCGTTTTGCGTTCTAAGGCATGTCGTGTGGCATGGCATACCATAGCATAGCATTTTCGCGTCGAGAAACGCCTCGGCAAAAATGCTCCGCGTGTCTCGACATATAAGGGCAAAACATCCGCAATCAATCAACCATAAGGTCCCAAAAAGGCCCCTGGGCACTAAGGACGGGGCGGGTTGGCGGGTTAGAGGAGGGCAGGAGGGGGTACAAGTTAGAAAAACCGGGTTTCATCCGAGGAATGGACTAGTAGAGCGACATTTTACGTATTATTTGTCAGGAAATGGAACCATGAAGTAAAGGCAATAAAAGTATCGTGAACAGGGAGGGAGATGTGAGGGGGGTGTACTCACGCCATGCATGGCCGTAGTTGTATGGACGTAGACCCTCGCATCCCTACAATGCTGGGACGGAACACGTCGCGTTTCCATCGACCAGGCAGACATTGCTTGCACCGAGCTCGGGGCGCCGTGAGGCGTTGAGCGAGTCGCAGGGAGAGTGAGCCGCATCCTACTGAGGACAGCGTGCGAAGCGAACTTTCTTGCGCATGGATGATAGATTTGAATGAAAACATGTGAGGGTCGAGGGGGGGGGGGGGTTAAGGAAGAAATCACAAACGTATATATACATACGCCTGAAATTGGTGTCATTGGTGTGAAAACGGAGGCCGTTCATGGCCCTTCCGCTATCGTCTTGGAAGGAGGGGGGGGGGGAGACGAGAGGGGGGCGTACTCATTTGTTGCCTGCCTTAGTCATTTGACCACTGACCACGCATTTCTTTCGAGACGGAGCACCATTGCTACTCCTAAAAGAGACACCTCCAACTTTAGACGTACATTACGTATTTTCCATAGTTCCACCATATATGTAGCTGTAGGTAAGAGGACGGTCCGAGGTGTCACAGCCTTAGCCCATTGAGAAGTGCACGACCCTTGGGGCTGTAATTACTTGGAACTAGAGTACTAAAGCAGGGTCAGGTTGGCTGTGGTAAGAAGGATTAAATAGGGAAGAGGAAGGCGTGATAACGTTCCTAGAAGTTTACTCTTTGATTGTCCATCGTCACTAAGAACGGAGCTCTATATAATGTAGAGCGGATTTCCTGTGTTCTAACTCAACGCACGTCTGAAACACCCTTTTTAAACTTCGAGCTTATCGAGCACGTTTGGAGGCATGCTTGACTCTCGCGATGTGTTCAACCTTTTGTGCCAGACCTTGACGCTACGAGTACGAATAGTCGACACACAGACCAACCGCAAGTGCCTTCGTGCCTGCGTCCCCACGATTCGGCTAGGCAGCGTCTCGCTCCATCTCTGCCGTGCCGCGCGCCCCAGTCGTGTCATACCTTGATTGCATTTATTTTTCAAATCACTCCGATATGACGCAACTTTTTATAGAACTTTTTAACTTTTCGATTTCTGTCATGTATGCAATGTGCTGTTAAGATCAAGGTCGGGACATTTTGTATCCTTAGACAGTTTGCCTATTGAGCAGGTACTCGTTGGTGCTCACTTGTGTTTGCTTGGAGATAGAAAATCAGCTTTATTCCTTTCGTGCACGTGGAGACTGAGGGCAAGGCTCGTGCCCCGCTGGGAACACCCCTGGTTTCCATCTATGATACGCCTGCCAAGTACTACAAATACGATCCCAATACCTGAACCCAGGTACTTACCGGGCTTTCAGCCTCATTCAAGTCAGTTAATTCCATGACACTAGCCCACTCTGATGAGCCGTATATATATGCAGAATTATTGGAAATTCGTGGAGACCCCGATTCCACGAGCTAGAACATGAGTCGAAGATGCGGCTCCTCAAAACCCACTTCCACACCTCTCAAATGCAAGGTACGCCGAAAAAGAGAAAGAAAGAAAGGCCTAGCCTTGAGAAGCAGGAATAAGTCGTCAACGAAAGCCATCACCATGCCACCCGCAACGGGGGTAGGGCGAGAAAGTGAATACGGAAAAGCGAAAAGTTGACATAAAAAACGAGGCGGTCATCTTCCCCAGTAGGTGTTGTCAAATTCTATCCAGATCGCCCCCAGCTCCCGAGCGGAGGGGGATCAGTACAGTACTCGTACATAGATGGACCCAGTATAATAGCTTGGACGAGGAGCTTCGTCCGAAATCGTGGGGCTCAACACACATCGCTCCCCAGGAGGAAGTGAGAATTGCGATGGCCAGTGTTCCGGCTATCGATACTCATTCCTGTTTACACGGGGGTCAAAATTCGTACTTCGGGATGGTTTGACGCAAAAACATATGAAAAATTGGGCAGAGTCATGCCTGAGGCGAGCCCTCGCTTACAGTTTTCGTATGGAAAAGTTTCCGTCCCCTGATCCTTTTCGTCGTCCGCGCCCGAATGGCCTGCTCATTCGACTGCTTGGGACGAGGTGTTTCAAGTATCCGAATCTTTCTCAACTAACGACATTGCATTATGGACGCCCTTTACCACTCCCGAAGAAAGGCACCAAGTCTTTAGGGAGATCAAGGGCCACTGTCTCAACTGCCATGGCACGGATCACTCATTTAGGACCTGCGCTACCCCTTCACCAACTCTAGTCACTGTCTAAACCCCGAGCTAGGCCGACTTGGTGATAACGGCGAAATTTACCGCCGTTAGCAGTGCCGCATGCAGTCAACCCGCCGTCCTACTCACGTTGGCGGCGAAAACACACGCTCTTCGCCTTCGTCGCATCGCCATAAAAATTGGTCTCGTCGCTACGGCAACAACCACTGTAACGACCACGGGCACTCCGACTCTGGTCAGTCTCGTCACGGTGGCGTGCAACAACAAGGTAATGCTGGAGGCTCTCAAAGTGGTGGCCAAACGACCACTTCGCTGACGGTTTTCCAACCCCAGCACGGCGTTCCCCGGGGCTTTCCTCTGCCCCCCAGACCCTGGGTATGCGCTGCGGATCTGCTGTTGACTCCAACTCCAATGGGCGTCAGCCAGGGACTTTCCGCACTTATTGACTGCCCAACGGCGGTACGTTTGAACTTCCCATCCCGCCGATAGCACTCACGGGAAGCACGTCTGACTCAGGCACTAACCATCGCCCCCCCGGCGACAGCGCTGCCCCTTCACCGCCGGCACCAGGTATGCGTACCGCTCCTGGTCTCCGCGAAGACGGGCCTCTCGTTGAGACCGTAGGTACTACATGTTCATCACCGCCGGCACCAGGTATGCGTACCGCTCCTGGTCCTCGCGAAGACGGTCCCCTAGTTGAGACCGTACGTTCTACATATTCTTCATCGCCGGCACCATGTATGCGTACCGCTCCTGGTTCCCGCGAAGACGGTCCTTTGGTTGAGACCGTAGGTACTATATGTTCACCGCCGGCACCAGGCATGCGTACTGCCCCTGGTCTCCGCGAAAACGGCCGTCTTCCAGCTGCCGTAGGCTCTTCCCCGCCGGCACCAGGCATGCTTGTCGCTTCTGATCCTGGCGAAGACGACTGCATGATTGCCGCCGTAGACTCTCCGCCGCGAGCACCAGGAGTGCCCGGCACTCCTGGTCCCCGCGTAAACGACACTAGTCGTAATTTTCCGCCTGCGTCTTCCCCGACTTCATCTTTTGTGGCAACCACCATGTCCAGGAGTGACTCCCAGGATGTGAGGATCGCCTTGAGGTGCGGGTACGGGAACACAGACCCCTCGAGAACAACACGGGCGCTCCGCTCGAGGTCTTCACGCAAGACCAGTCGGAATCTCCCACTGCGCACTATTATCGAAGACGATCGGAGTGTAGTCAGCTCTGATTTTCATCTTGACCAGAGTGTTGTGGAAGATTCTTCTTTGAGCCACGGTGTTTCGCCGGAAGCCACTGAGCTGGTGGAGAACAAATGTCCCCGACAGGGCGACACATGTCACCCACAGGGCTTAAACGCAGCTACGCCCTTGGAGACAAAATGCGCCCCTTCTTACCCAGACGAGTTATGACGAGGTGATCTGAAAGAACAGACCCGGCGTGCCGCCCGGGCCGTGCTGACAACACCATTTGCTGTGGACCCACTTCAAATGTCTTCAGCCTACATGGCGGATGTCTCGCCCACCCGGTCAAGGTGGACCGGTCGGGAGCCCCCTGCCCCTCCCCGAAATGTCTCGGGGACCGCAGACACGACCGGTCCTGGCGAATGCGCCCACCCCGGTCTCGATATCGAGGCCCCGGCGAGGCAGAAAGCAGGTTGGGACTCGTCTCCTAGAGAGAGAAACCCCCAACTGCTTTTCCGGGGATGTGTCTGACGCAACCCTCGAATCTTCTCGCGCGACGGTGGACTCCGCCGCGTTTGATCCTACCCAAGAGTGCTTCACGCACGGCATCGTGTTCTTCTGGCAGCCCCCCTCTTGCTTTTCGCAATGGACGCCTTCCTGTTTTACGATTGAAGACATCTCTTACTCCTGCGGCGAACAGTTCTTCGCTGTCGAAAAGAGCCGCAGCTTCAGCGACCACTAGACCCTACAACACATCATGCGCGTGTCTGACCCCCGCCTGCACAAGCAATATGGATGAGACGTCCGTAACTTCGATCTAGTTGTGTGGGAACGCGAGCGAGAAAATATCGTGCTTGTCGGCTCTTACGCCAAGTTCGCTCAAAACCCGGCCATGCGAACCCACCTCTTGGACACAGGCGACAAAATTCTCGCGGACGCTAGCCCTTACAACCTCATATGGGGCATCGGATACAGGGCTGACGCTGTTCCTGCACACCATCCGCCCCTGTGGCGCGGCTTAAATTTGCTAGGCAAGGCTCTGCAAAACGTGCGACGTCTCTTCCGCGACCGCGCGCCGCCACCGACGCGCCCCCAACCATGGTCTCCTCAGGACACCTCGCCCTCCAGTAAAGACCGCATCTTCGAAGTGGACCCTTCGACGCGACAGCAACTGTGCCGAAGTGACACACCTGCAGCCGCCTCTGTCGGGATACCCCGACTCTCCTACAACTCTGCCATCAGACCACGGCGGCGATGTTCTCAAAGTGATGTCCGCTGACCTAGCTGCTCTGCAGCTTGGATGTGTCACCCTTTTGGATACGGGCTCGCCGCAGACCTTCCTTAACACCCGCGCGTTCGATAGCATGAAACGCGTGGGTGCTGCCTCTGCCACTTACGAACGACACACCCCTCCAAGGTCATGGGGCGGTTTTGGTAAGTCTCCGCCTCTTGAGACCTCGGTTACAGTACGCTTAAGCGTTCAGTTCGTCCACGGCGATAAACCAACTGCATCACTCGCCGTATGGGCATACGCCGTCCCATCTGAAACGATGCAACACGACGTGCTACTCGGACGCGACAGCTGGATGTAGTTCCAAGACCGCTCTTACCGTACATTGGCTCCCTATTCGATGACTAGTCGGGTTCTCGGCGAGCTTACGCTGTCCCTCCCAGGCCTACAGGGCGCAACAGCGTTTGTGCCCGACTCTTCAGCTCCTTCTGAAAGCTTCCACCTACTGTATGCGGGTGACACAGGCATCACCTTGTTCCGCGACCATCGACTTGTCGATGTCGATTTGGTCCGCAGTAATGGTGCCCCTGCCCTCGCCGGTTGCTACCTGGTCAACATGCTGCACGCTGCCACAGGTTTTTCTGCGGAAGAACAAATTGTGGAAAATGGCCACCAGCTCATCCCATTAGCCGGCGCCGCGGATCTAGACCCAGGTGCCTTGCTTGGCACCTCCTCTAGCCCGCTATTACGCGTACCCCTGGAAACTGTCCTGTCCGACGCTCCGGCTCCTCCGTTACGCTCACACGACTCTGGATTCTCAATCCCAGGGCCAGTTCCCCCCCATTCCATGGGCGCGGACCAGCCCTCACAACCACAGTGCCTGGACCCCTTCGTGCACCATCTACGCGACGAGACAGCCCCGACACGCGAAGAAGTCGTGGTCTCTTCGGCTCCGCCTGTCGACCCCCCCCCTTCACCTGCGTTGCTCGAACGATTGAGCACAGATCAACGCACGAGCTTTCTACAAGTATGAAACCGTTTTCCGTCGCACATGCGCGAAATCCCATTTACTTGCGCGGTCTCGGTTGGACGCCAACCGTCATCACCCAGTTGGGCGATGTTCTCCCTGTGTTCTCCGACGTGTTCTCGAAGTCTCCAACCGATTTTGGCTCCTACTCTCTGCTTCCCTTCAAGATAACTGTTCCCCCGAACAGCTCTCCTGTCGCGTCTCGGCCCTACCGCATCAATCCCCCGACCGCAAAGCAGGTGGACGCGGTTCTGGATTCAAACTCCTCGCCGCCGGCCTCGTCCAACACTCCCCATCTCCCTGGGCGAACCCAGTGGTTGTCATCCCGAAGAAATCCGGTAGCATCCGCATCACAGTGAATTACAAGAAGCTGAACAAGCTCAGCATCCTTGGCCAGCTCCCCATCCCGCGCGTCGATGAGGTTCTCGACAAGCTTGGCACCGGTCGAATATCTTCACTCTTCGACCTTCGACCTCGTCTCTTCTTTTCATCAGATAACGGTGCATAAGGACACGATCCCTCTCACTGCTTTCTGTACACCCACGCGCCTTTTCGAGTGGCTGGTTATGCCTCAAGGAAGCAACGCTGCTCCAGGGTGGTTCGTCAAAGTCATCAACGAGGTCATCAAGGTCTGGACCGCGTCGCCGCCTACCTCGACGACGTCATCGTCTTCGACGTCGATCCCTTCCTCCACGTCGCCAACATGAAGGAATTGTTCTTGCGATTGCGACAACACAATCTCAAGTTGTCCCCTTCAAAGGCTACCATCGGCGCCACGGATGCGGATTTCTTTGGTCACACTATCTCTCCAGCCGGCATTGTGCCGAACACGCAGAAGGTGGAAGCACTGGCGAAAATGCCCATGCCGAAAGACCTGAAACAGCTACGCTCCCTTTTGGGCGCACTTTCCTACTGCAGGAATTTCCTGCGCGATACGGCCAAGCGCATACGGCCCATCACTTCCTTTCTGAACCAAGGCGTCAAATTCGTCTTTACCCCAGAAATAGAAGTCATCGTGCGGTAGCTCCTGGCCGAGTTGACCACGCCCCCGATCCTCGTCTATCCCAACTGGAACGCCGTCACGGATATCTCCCGCCCTTTCCTCCTCTGCTGCGATGCTAGTGTGGACGGTTTCGGTGCCACTCTCGAACAAGAATAGGACGACCGCGCCATTCGTCCCATCGTGTTCATCAACCGCGCTACCATCGAGTCGAGTCTGAACGCCACTGGACTCCGAGGACGACCGCACCATTCGTCCCATCGTGTTCATCAACCGCGCTACCATCGAGTCGAGTCTGAACGCCACTGGACTCCGCTCGATCTGGAAGCAGGCAGCATGATCTGGAGCATCAAGCGCCTTCGCGGCTACCTTTGCGGTACGAAATTCCGATCATTTTCGGATTGCAAGGCGCTCGAAAGCCTCGACAAGATCACCGAAAATAACCCGCGGGTACAGCGATTACTGGAATTCCTCACTACATACAATTTACACTCTGGAATATCGCAAAGGCAGTGCCAACGGGAACGCCGACTTCCTGTCCCGCCTGCCCTTACCTGCGACGGAGCGCGACCGCGACGGCCCCAGCAGTCTCACTCCGTCCGACGAAGAACGCGTTTTTCTCATCCGCTCTCACGGCATCCTCCAGGGTGGACCCTCCGCCGTGCGTGTCGGTGTGGATGGGCTGGCGCCCAACGACCCGAGCTTAGGCTTGGGTGGGTTCCCGCTCTCCCCACACGATTTCCGCGATTTTTGCCAACAAGGGCCCCGAATGAGGATTGGCGACCTCAATGCTCCAAATGGAGAATTCGTTGCGCGTGCTCCCCCTTACTTCACTTCTCAAGATCCCAACTGGGCCCTTCCTACCAACACACGTATCACCGATTCTCTCGCCGGTTCTGTGTTCGCAGTCCCTGTCACACCTCTGCCCGCTTCAACCGAAGGCACGGGCCCCGGCCGACGCGCCACTTCCTCCGAGCCTTCCCCATCACCCACCGACGGCGACGCGCCGCACCCTAGCCCTATAGCGGTCTCCGTCTCATCCACGGTCGCCCTCGGCAAAGCAGCGTGGGAAACCTTCCCTCCTGCTCGGCCTGTCCAGCACGACTCAACCGAGCACCCAACGGATTCAGGTCCTCAGGAGCCCTCTGCTGTGTCTCATTCAGCCTCGCGTGTCGCCAGGACCAACCGTGATCGAGTCTCGGTTGTGCCCGTGGCTCCGCGTCTGCTGCCTTCATCTTCACAGGTGGCTCTGCCGTCCCTTCCTCTGTCGGGGCTCATTTCGCCTCGGACCCGCCGTCGCCAAGCTGCCGCTGCTGGCAAGCCTACCACCGCCGTGGACTATGGCTTCGCTCGTTCGCATCCTACTGCATCCACCGTCCCACGACCAGCCCCCACGGCGCGCAAGCCGCGCCTGCCTCGGACTATCTCCCCTTCAGAGGATTCTCCCCCGCCCTTCATCGACACTGTCCCGACAGTGCCGATTCGACCCACCACCGATGCGGTCACACCTGCTCCGCCCTTGTCCCTCCGGAGGTTCCTCGGCGAGCCAGCACCACAGCCGCTCTTCCCGAGATACCGTCACCGGCAGAGATCGAGTTCATCGAATCTGTCGAGCGATACACGCATTCCGATTGGGCGCGTGAACAACGCGCTGAACCGGTTTGTGACGCCGCCATTCGGTATCTTCTCCTTGGCCGTCCCTCCGTCCTCCCCGACGATTTTCTCCTACACCTGGCGCCTCACAAACGCCCCCCGTTGTCTGAAATGCTCTCTTTAGCCGAAAAAGAACGACTTTTCACAGATGACGCGGTGTCCTCCTGCTCGTGCGAAAGTTGACGCCCCCTGCTTTGGCTTGTCCCGACAAGCCTGGCGGACGTGCCACCCGCCTTTGGACGACGAGCCTACGCGAATCTACGTCCCGCTGCTCACACGCCCGTGGATTATGCAAGCCTGCCATGCTAACGCCTCCTGCCACCTCGGCGTCGCCTGAATGCTCTCGATGCCCGAACGTTTTTATTGATGGATTGGCATGAGCATCTGCACGCGGTGGTGGATCCGTCGTTGTCTCGTATGCCAGGCGCGCAAGACTTCCAGACAAACGGTACGTTGGTCCACTCTCTCCCTTCCGTTACCATCCGGCCCTGGTGTCGCGGTGAGCGTCGACTACTTCGGTCCCCTTCCCGTCACACCTCGAGCCAACTGCTACATTCTATTCTTCACGGATAGGTTCCGCCGGCGCGCAGGCATGTACGCCGTCTCGGCTGCGGAATTCACGGCTGAAGGCACCGCCGACATCTTAGTCAATACCTGGTAAGTACATATCTCTTTGAGGGTGTCCGGTCAGCCTTCTCTCCGACAATAGATTGCACTTCTGCTCCAAGCTCTCACATGCCGTGCACAAACTTTTGGGATTGCGAAAAATCGCTACAAGCGCCTACCATCCCAACGGTAACGGCGGCGTCGAGCGCGTCAACCACACCACGGCTCAAATGCTAGCGATGTCCGCAACGGACGACAGGACGACTGGGACATCCATTTGCCGCACGTGGAATTTGCTTACATCAATTCCGCCAGCGCCGCCACAGGGTTGTCCCCCAATGAGGTGCACATGAACCGCCCTCCCCCGCCTCCCCCTCACCATCTTCGAACAACACTACGCCCGAGGCCACCAAAGCCTCGCCCGCGACCAACTAGAGCACTGCGACCTCACCGCCGACCGCCAACGGCGTGCGTATGCGCTGGTGCGTGAACAACACGCTATCACTGTCTCTCGCGTGAAGCGCCGTAATTCAGCGCTCTCAGACGCCTTCAAACAACGCCCTACTACCTACACCATCGGTAAAGGGTATAGATCTACGATACCGCTGCCACCATTTGCCAGGGCGCGGAATCTGGCACCGACGCCAAGGTTCTCAAGGTGAAGCTATCGCTCAACTGGACAGGTCCATTCAAGATATTAGCTGTCGGCCCCGCGCCTTCCGACTCGACGCCGGACGGCCACCCTTTGGGCGACACATTTGTATACCTAGACCTTCCTAACGACATGCCGGGCGCCGACGCCCACTGTCGCGTGTCGGTAGCCCGCTGCAAACCTTGCACCAACCCACATGACACAACCGACCTCCCGCGATACCTCCCCGCTGGACTAACGCAATACGTCCTCAACAACCATACCACTAAGCCCCCCTCCTTCCAGGTCACCGCCGACGACGTTTCCGTGCCCATTGAGCGTTTGGATGTCGACAAGATTTCCAGCCACCGGTCAGTACGAGGCCGGGGTGGAGTCATCGCTGTTCTCTACTAAACACACTGGAAAGGCCTCCTCCAGCCGTCTTGGGAACGTGAATCGGACCTCGTTCACTCTCGTCAACACATCCTCAACTACTGGGCCGGCGCGCCCCTGCAACTTTGACAGGCAAACAGGGCGTATTGCCGTATGCGCGTGGGTACCGCTCAACGCGAGCTCGCCCGCGACAAGGGCGCCCGTTTTCTGCCTCCTGGATACAGCTACGTCGACCAGCAAACGTGGACTCGCCGGTTCAGCGGCACCACCTTGCCTTTCGGCGCTCACTTTTGGTACAAGGGTCGATATCATCTTTGGTGGCTTGGAAAAATTTCCGCCAACGCTTCAACTCCTGGACAGTGCGTCGTTCGCTTTCTTGGACGACCCCGAACCGGTCAAGCTCGCGCCATCTTCTGCTCGGTATACTACGGCTGATAGAGCCGTTCGCGGCTCGTGGTGTCTGCAAGTGCACCAAGGAAGCTCCCTCATGCGTGGTATTGTGCGTATTGTTGACGAGTCCCGCGGAGCCGAATTAGCTGGCTCTGCTGGCTTGAACACGTCCCCGTAGCCGATTTTCGTTTTTCGCATGCGTGTCTTCTGTAGTCGCCGGAGCTGGGGTTGGTATCGCGTCACTGTTTGTGTGGTTTCTTAGTTTTGTTGTGCTGTAGGTGTACTGCTTCTTTGACTTTGCACGAACTCTCTAGCCGTTTCCCTGCTTTCACGGCAGCTGGCTGCTGAGTTCTTGCACCGATTGGGGTAACGGTTAGATTGACTTCTGCCTCCTTGCTATTCGGTCATGCGTCTCTAGTGTTCCGTATCTTCGATTGTTTTCGCCCCCTCTTCGAGAGCGGCGGGAACGCTCGTTCGCGTTTCGATTCTTTCAGTCGTACCAGTTTTTTCTAGTTGTTTTTGTTGTATCCCTTGGCCCCTCTTTGGTTTTCCCGAGGCCATGTTCGTTAGCCTTTTATACGCATCGTACAGGTTGCCCTAGGTTTAGGTCTGACCCCATTTGCCGTTCATGCGTTCCCCCTCCGCCTTCTTAATATCCCCAAGCAGGCCGAGGCGATAGATTTCGTTCTTTTGCGACCGTTTGCATTCCGCCCTCTCCCGCGCGATATCGCAGAGCGTTATCGGGTTTAGATTGGGTAGTAGGCGGTTGGTTAACCTTCAACCGATAACCCAACAGACTCAGACCTTAACGATGTCTGATCATTGTATATTTTGTGTTCTAGCGTGCTCAGTGTCGGCGAAATCTCGCACGCGTCCTTTTCTACCCTCTTTTATGGGATCGGGTCTTGACTGTCTTGGGTTCTCCCCATTGCGTGATTCCCTGTTTTCCGACACTGTTCTCGCTATTCGAGTGAGCCCCTTCGCGCCAGCACTTGTTTCTGTTGCGTTACCCCCCCGTTCGTTTTAATTCTCGAAGCGCCCCATGCCTTCGCAGTGGGTAGTGTAACGGTTATTTGTTTGTTCTCTCTGTTTGTGTCCCACCCTCAGGTTCGCTTATGTCGCTCCTGGCTATGCGAGCCACACCGCTTCCTCGAGTTTAAGTCCTCGATTTAGCTTCCGGGTAGTTCTAGCTCGTTTTCCCCGCTTCCGCGTATCAGTATTTTCGGACTTGTTGTCTGATTCGCAATGTCCACGTGTAATCGGCTACCGCCTTGCTAGTTAGAGGTGTGGGAGTGGGTTGTAAAGTGCCGCATCTTCGATCCATTCTCCGAATATATTCTCCGGATTGTTTTTGTTCACACCTGAGTTTTCTATGAATCAGCATTTACGGCCCTTCTGGGTGGGCTAGTGTTGTGATATCCCCTCTCCCCTGTTGCGGCGTAATGGTTTATAGCAATCGTCCCCTCATGATACCTGGCAGGCGTTATCGCCTGCTTTTCTGATGAGCGCCTCGCCCCTTCGTTCAGATGACATCTGGCGAGGCAAACAGCAACTAATACAAGAGCTTATAACATCGTCAAGCACCTCTTCGTGTGAGTGACCAGAACAGAGCCGAAGGCATCAACCTGCTACTACCGTACGGGGGACCATAGTAAATAGGACCAAACCTTGTTAGTAAAAATAAGGAAGCGCAGAGACTTTTTTTGTGTACGGTAGGTCCTATTTACTATGGTCCCCCGTAATAGCAGTAGTCGGTCCCTAGATCCAAACTGCCTTACACTTAACGTACACTCGTAGGGTCTGGAGAATTCAGCTATATATATGAACCGGCGTCCCCGGTGGCTTGGTAGGTGGTCCGCGAGCCTATCAAGATCAATTTCGTGAGTTCGAGTCTCACCGAGTGCATGCTCGTAGGGACTTTTTCTTGCATAAAATTGATTAGCGGAAAGCGCGAGAGCGTGAGTTAGCTGTACATTCGATGAAAATCGACGAGCAGTGGGAATGCTGAACCCTATGCGCGATAAAAACTAAAGGCACGTACCGGGGGGGGAGAAGGGACGAGACCTGTGACCACGGCTTGTCCAGAAGATCGTCGAGGGTAAAACCTCCTACGAGTGGGCTGGAAAGTAAAAGTGATGAAAAAAATAATATATATATATATACTGTACTCGTGCTGAACGTGACTGCAAAACGAACGAGATAAGATGATGACGGAATACCTGGTATACGCTTGGTGCGTGGTGTTAACCTGACCAGGTACGCATGTTAAACTTTCGAAGGTTTCGGGTAGGGCGTCCGGGCGCCTTGATTTGTTTTTTGGGGTACGTTGTTGATCGCACATTCGCAAGCAGCTAACGCAAGCGGAACGACAATTAAAAAAAGGTTTAAATAAAGTTTTAACTTGTCAGTGAGCTGTGAGCGATTGGGGGACGTGCTGACGTCGGTCGACCCGGCAGGCTGTGAGGAGAGAGTGTATGCGTTAAGAGCTACTACGGGGGACCATATTAAATAGGACCTGTGGTTTACACTAAAACCTATTTATTTCGCTATTTTTACTAACAATATTTGGTTCTATTTACTATGGCCCCCCGTAATAACTGAAAACACAACTTTTCAACAACCTAATTTCTTACACGAAATGTTCATCATACTGTACAGTACTGCTGCTGTAGTACTACAACTGATAGTCTACAGCAGCAACAACAATAACGGTGGTATAATCGTTTACCACGCGACGCCAACATATGTGACAAATACGCCATCGCAGCTTAACTGCCACCTTTGCTGGGCATGGCGGCCGGGGTTTGATACGCGGCTGGTTGGGGGGGAAAACAACGGGTTCGTACATACGACTCGAGCGCACGACTATTAATATTAATTACATACATGCTATGCCTTTCATAGCGTCGCTGAGAGCTCGACAGAGGAACACTCCGTGAAAACCGATAAGCAATGAGAATGAGAATACTGAACCTTAGAGGTACACATAAGACCTACCGTACCACCAGAAACTAGGGCCATTGGCGGAGGGACCACTGTTTAGATTTAGAACTATTAATAACTAATCAATATTTTGTAAAGCTTACACCGTACTTAGCGTAGGCTCTGTTGCTTGCGGCGCTCTACATCGCTCTTGCACGAGGAGTGCTATTATTCCACACTAAATCCTAGGTAAAACCCAAAAAAGGATCGGTCGACATCCTAGCCACATAAATTGGCACAACATATATATGCGCGATGCAACCACGGTAAGTCAAGCACCTGGGGGGTAGAAGGGATGACACCCCCGCCCCCCGTGTGACCACGGCTTGCTAGTAAGCAGAACGTCGCTGAGGGAAAGCAAAATCTCCCACGAACGGAATGGGAACTTAAAAGTAAGTGATGACGACTGCTGTGTACCCGCAACACGATGTCGTTTGAAAGTCGGTTAGTTTTGTTTCAGCTTATTATCATTGTTGTCGTTCCATTGCATTACACATAAACATTAACGAAAAAGAGGCTACACCCTACCAACATGAAAATACCCACATAAAAAGAAAAAGAAAAACCGCGACGGTCCCTCCCGCCAGAATGCATCCAAGAACGCCTAGGCTCCCTCCCCCCTTCGCCTATTACAAAAATACTACGCTACAACAGTATCACCTGCGGTAAACAATGCCGTATGTATGTGCTACGTATCAGTACTGCGAAGGAAGGTCGTCACAGCATCATCCAGTACACTGCCAGCACTTCCAAGTACTTCGCCAGTACCAACTACCTAAAAAAAATTATCCGCCAGGAAAAGTACTCGCCAGCCTCACCAGTAGTACCTCAAAAAGTACATCCCAGTGCCTCAAGAGTACGCCATCTACGTCTTTACTGGGCACGCCCCGGCACCTCACACAGCAGTAGTCAGGCAATACACTACGTACGGTACCCGATGCGTCATGCGAAAAATACTGCTGTGTGCAGTGTGCTGGCGTCTACAAGATGCCACCTTTCTTTGCACTAATACCGGATGCGTTGCTACACTACGCCCTCGTTCCTAACTGTTCGCGAAACAACTGAACTGAGCATCAAACCATCTGCCGAGCTTACAAGCGCCATCATCGTCGTCCGTAACCCAGAGCACGTTAAGGCCGGGGCGAGGCCGGGTGGATTGGGACGTCGAAAAAAAAAGAAAGAAAGCATCATAATATGTAGGATGTACGTTCCATACCCACCGGTGAGCGAACTCCTCATCTCGTCGGTGCCTTCACTGGGGCATGCAATCGTGTCTGCTGTACGCACGTTGAACAACACGTACACATGTAAAAAAATAGAAAAACAGTTATGAGCAAACATATTACACCAGTAGAATTTCTGCTGCTACCGCACGTAGCTCTCACCACGCCAACATTTTGATGAGCGCTGAGCACCCTCCGGACACCGCGGCTGACGGGACCGGCATCGTGTCAAAGTCAGCGTAGCTATGCTGCTACCGTTTCAGGGTAACAAACGTCATTTCGCTGCTACAAAACCAACGACCTTGACCATCAACAGGTATCAACCCCGACAAGTCAATAATTCGAAATACCTATTGGAGGCCCTCTTGCGCTAGAAGAGCTTTCTTACCGTCCAAAAACGGGTACCAAAAACTCTCCGATCATACCATAAAGTATCGTATCATATCGTACAATATAATACAACATCGTATCATGTAATATCATATCGTACTTCCAGGTATCATAGGTTATCATACGATACCGCCCTCTGCCCGAAAGCTACGTACGGCAATACTCGTAGCTACCTCCGTTTTATAGCTACATACAGCTACACTTCCAGGACGACAGCACGAAGAAACCTTTCCCTTCCCCACAAAGCGCAAGGACACCAATCGACTCGTCGGGATGAGAGAGCAGTCGGTTCAGCAGCAGCAGTGCCAATTGACAGGCAAAATCACTTCTTGACATAATTTATTAGTTCACCATATAGTGTTGCTCCGGCCGTTGGCGCTGGTTGGACTACAACCGGGGGCCATACGATGCCCGCTGACTCTCACTACTACCTGCCCTACCGCGCTGCTGGGTTAACGATTGACGCCCGACGAAAGCGGCTTTGAATTCCGCTTTGCGAGGCGCCGCTGTTGCTACTAGTTTGTACTGTACAGGTACCGACATGCTAGCTTAAGTCACCCCCAACCCCACCACCAAAAACCCTGCTTGCCGCTTCCCCGACCGCTGCGGTTACAGTGGTATGAGGTACCAACGCAAAACACGACGCTCACGCGTTTCGTACACACGCACCCTCGACGAGTTTTGAACACAAGTGAACGACTGCAAGAGAAAGAGTAAATGACTGCCTGCATGTCCCCCAATTTTTACTGATCGACTGCCCCCGGTCCATACTAGGTGGGCCTTGGGGAAAAAAGTCTTTGCTTGCCGAACAGGTGGAAAACAGGTCTTAAAGCACTCCCAAAAACAAACATACACGTGTCGTCCATTTTGGTACCAGGAACGCAACCACCAAAAAAAAACAAAAAAAAAAACGCAAGTGTGGTGTGGCATCGAGACAAGGGGACCATACCCCCCCCCCCCCCCCCCGTCTGCCTGGTCGGTGAAAACCCGACGTGCTCCGTCCCGCCATTGTAGGGATGCGAGGGTCTATGGTCATATGACTACAGCCATGCACGATAATGAGTACACCACCCCCCCCCGGCCTTCCAACAACGGCCTCCGTTTTCATACCGATCTCGAAAATGTGCGTGGTTTCTTCATTGCTGGCCTTTCCTGGCCTCCATGCAACAAAATCAACAAGAAGAAAATACGGCGCAAAAAAACAGAGGTTTGAAAACATGAAAAACAGAGACGAAAACCATGAAAACTAAAAAATGAAAAGTGAAAACTATAAGAAAACAAAAGACAAAAACAGACAAAAAAAAAAATACAAAAAAACATGACCCACAGGCGGCGGCAGTGACGAGAGACGGGGGCGGAGGGGACGGCTGGAAAGCGAAAGCGAGTGCTAGGCTAACGAACCATGCAGAAACGCCCACAGACTCAGGTCTTCTCCTCCGATATATCTCGCTTTCATCTCTTTTTCTTGTTTTTCACACCCTCTCTCGCGCGTGCATCGCACAATCGCTCGCTCCCTCCGACCCGCCCTCGATACCGAAACTCGTCAGAGCGCTGAAATTAGAAAAAAAATCAACAAGAAATCAAAAGAAACGAAATCGAAATAAAATCGAAAGAAGGGAAAAAAAAAATCGAAACAAAAAACAAGAAGGCAAGTCAAAAAGAAAGAAATCAGAAAAGAGAAAAAAAAGGAAACCCTTTTTCCATTCCCGGCCGGGGCCCGACAAAAAAAAAATGACAGCGCGAAAAAAAAAAAAACAAGCAAGACCAAAAACAGAAGCTTCAGATTTTCCGTTTGGCGAGGGGGGGGGAAAAAACAACAAAAGGGCGCTCGGTGAGAGGCGCCGCATGTTCCGGCACCTCGGCCCGACACCGTAATTTTTCTCCTCTGCTGCATCCCGCACCCTGACCCCAATCATGCGGGGTCGATCGAAACCCCATCCACGTCTTCAAAACCCGTGCTTTTGGGGACGAACTTACTTGGAAATAGTAAGCGACAAGATTTGCTAGAAAACAGCGTGGGATCATATTTTTAGGAAGAGCAAAAGGGATACCAGCACGGGTGTACGGGGGGCTCTTATCTCCTTCTGCCCCTACCCCTCACTTCCTGCTCTTCCTCACAACAACAACCGCCACCTCACGGTTCCTTTTCCGCACAAAAAAACGGTATAAACCTCTGCCTCCGCCCCCGCCCCGCTCTACTCCCTATTACTATTAGTCTGATTCCCACTCGAAACGCGGGGTCTCCGAACTTCGTTCCCCCCCAAACCCCACCCCCCCCTACACCCACAACCCTCCCTCGGCATTTAGTGGCCAGGGTTTTTTTTTAGGCCTTGTGCTGATTGTAGATTTTTCTGCTCGCATCGAGACGCGGATTAGGTACTATTAATATTAAGTTATGTTATCGACGCGCTCGCTCGACGCGTGAAAAATGATACTAAATGTCATGTCAGATGCAACATAACTGAGCCATGCATTTGCACACTACAGTGTACAGGGCTAATACACAACCTCACGAGCTATTGTGAAGCCAGTGTCCAACGTGGGGAACTCCAGTATTTTCTCCGATGCTCTACGCAATTTTACCCCGACCCCCGCCGCCCTTCCCCGTACATGTCAGCCAAACGGTGCTGATAGAGTGGGGCGGGAGGGAGGGGGTTACACAAATGTTTGAGCGTCTCTCTGTAACAGCTTCCAGTAGCCACAAAACGAGAACTAAACAATAACTACAGCAGAACAATAACATGAACAAGTAACACGGTGATGTGAGGAGAAAGAGGGGTGCAACTACCGCACTGCAATCCACCGCGTCATCGAGGCCAAACCCTTTCGAATAAACAACAGTTGCCTTGTCGACCATTGCAACACGACTATCGGCATCGACGCTACACCCGCCTACAACTCTCTCTCTCTCTCTCTCTCTCTCTCTCTCTCTCTCTCTCTCTCTCTCTCTCTCCTCTCTCTCTCTCTCTCTCGGCTTCGACTTGCCCCGCTTAGGGAGACGAGAGCAGCCGCCGCCATCGCCAACAACACTCGCTGGCTCTTAAAACTTCACCCTAACCGCGAATGCCTAACACTACAACTCCCTCCCACCCCCTAACCGCCCAACCCCCCCACCCCTCACCCCGCACACGCCTCGATACGTCTTTCGTCATCCAAATACGCCTCATGCGTTATATGCTGCTGCTCAGGTAGAGTACTCGATCCGATCGTCCGACGAGGCTGACAACAACAAAACGCAATGCGAGTGCGCGCGTACCCCCGCCCACCCACCCTCGTCTTCGCATTTGCCTTCCTGCAAGGCAAACAAATTCCTTGGAAGCACAGAAATTTCTGTGAGGCGCACAAGTTTATCTCCGTTATTTTGAGCATCAGTAGAAAAAAGTCGAAAAAAGAGACAAAGCAAACACAAAAAGACGGGCCAGAGGGTGGCCCAGGTAAAACGAAAAAGGGGGGTCTTCCCCCCGCCTCTCCCATCCTTCCGTCTCCCATCCCTCCCCCCTTATCCGCCTATCAATGATCCTTGTCTTTTATGCTGTGCCCGCGGCGTGTCCTAGCTCCTCCTCTTGCTGGGCTGCGAAGGCGTTGAACACCTGCTCCAGCGACGTCTGGCTCAGGGAGTACTCGCCTACGGACAGCGCCGCGCGATTGTTCTGCGGAATTTGGGTCGGGTAGTGATTAGGATGGGGTGGGTCAAGTTGGGTTGGACAGCTGGATGGATGTATGAAGACGGACGGAACACCACAAGGATGGATGAATACCAATGGCTTGGCTTGGGTCACAACTTGGGCTGGGTTGAGCTGGGTTGGTTCGGGCTGGTCATGGTTGCGTTGCGTTGCGTTGAGCTGGGTTGGGTTTGGGTTAGATTTCACAGATGTATGGGCGTATGAAGATGGACGGGTTACCGGAAGGCATCGGCTAAAAAAAAAAATGAGCTAACACCCACAAAAAAAATGCGCACGTAAAACACACAGGGAAGCACACAGGGCCTGGCTTTCGAGCGGTTTTCTCACTGACCTCGATGAAGCCGAACATCTCTGCCAGGCTCTTGGCCTGCGGAGGGAACTCGAACCGCATCTTGGCGTTCTGCTTCTCCCGCAAGGAGGCGTCGATAAAGTGTTCGCTCACGAACGCGATCACCTGCCGGAATTGCGGCGCACAAAAAAAAAAGAGGACGATCCAAGGCAAGAGGTTGAGGTTCACCCACAGCCATCACCGACTTGGGGGGAAAAACACAGTAGTGGTCCCTGTATAGTGCACGTCGAGTATTGTCGGTTGCCCGCTATAGCTACGAGTAGTAGCTGTGACATCGATTGACAAAGATAGGATTCACCTGCGCGGTACATGGTGTGCGGAGTACATCTATTAGTGCCGGTATTGTTGGGGGACGCTTGTATACCGGCAATTTGAGAAGGACCACTACTGTACGACTGACCGCCCGGCTCATGCAGTCGCATCACGAGGGAACAACGAGCACAACAAAAAAACCGGCGAGAAGAAGCAAAAAATGTTCATTAGAAAAAAAAACACACACACACAACAAAACAACAAAAAACGCCTTACTAATAAATGCCTTCCGTCGCGCTCTTTTTCTTTCTCACCCTCGAGCACTTCTTCTCCAAGCATATCCAGGTCGCGAGGTCCCTCGTGGGCGCGCCGCCCGAGCTGGCGATGGCGTGGTGAATGCTAGCCCCCCGACCCGTTGCCGATATCTCCGCCTCGAGCTCGGGGGCCCCAGCGGCCTCCAGCGCCGCGCGCAGCATCGGCAGGTCGTTTCCGATAGTTCCGTTCCCGCGAGTGGCGCCCGCGATAGTCGTCATCATCTTGTCTGTTTCCTGTACTCGGAAAAAAAAAACATCGCATTGTTTATGACAAGGATGATGCATGACAAGAAGGAGGCATACAGAGGGAGGGAGGGAGGGGGGGGGGGGTGACGGGGGAAGCGGAGATGAGGGCTTCTTCTCAAACGCGCGACATCACCTTCGGTATAAAAAGAAGAAAAAAAAAACAAACGCAAAGCCGAGATATCTCGACCAACTCCCTCAACAATCTCCGCACCTCGTGGGCAATGGCCTTGACCCGCGCCTCCAGCTGAAATCCCTTGCCGAAGCGAGTCTTGAGGTGCTGCGAGCTGCCGAGGCACCTCATGCGTCCTCCGACCATGATGCCGATGCGCTGGCAGAGAGCTTCGCACTCCTCCATGCTGCGGACACGGGAAAATAAAAACAGATACGACACGATACGTCACGGCAGGACACCAAAAACCGATTAAAAAACCGAGAACAGAGTGGAAAACAGAGGAACCGAATAGGAGAACCGAAATTGAAGAAACCAAAACCGGTTGAGGAACCGAGAACAGAAAGAACAGAATTGGAAAATCGAAACCGATTGAAAAACCAAAAGCCGATCGAAAAAACGAAGCCGGTCGAGCAACCGAAAACAGATCGGAAAAACGAAAACCACTTACAGAAAAAAAAAAAAAAAAAAACGAGACCGTGAGGAACCGAAACGAAGCCGGCGAAGGAACCGAAAACAGCTCGAGGTCATCACGCTAAATAATGCTGCCGGGAAAGCAAATATTCTCGACAAATCGTACTACCCGACACTCAAAAATCGCGGTAACTATTAATAGTACCGGGTACCTGGTAGTAGATACTGTAGTGCCAGGATCAATATGACTCCCTGGTGCCAGCTACTAAGCACCAACCTGTCCTTAAAATAAGAGGTCCTTTTGGATTGAATATTAATCTGAGACCAACTATTAATATTATGGGAAACTAGTTCTGGGCTCCAGGAACTGAGCTTTTTAGGCCGAGTATACGGGCTATACTAGACGGGACAGTCAAAAACACAGGTAGGCGCCTCAAAATGCTCCTCGGAATTGTCCGAGAGGTTTCTTGAAACAGTTTTCCGTTTCTCGAGAGCATCGGTTTGATTTTTGGCGCAGCCGATCAAATTTCTCACCAGGGTCAAAAATATGAGTTTGTCAGAACTCGCGCCAGAAATAATGGGGATCTTTGAGGATTTTTGGTGAAAAATCATGATGTCCCCAGACCTGGCAACAAGGACGAACAGTCAATTTACGACTCTGGAGAAAAGGAAAGCTGCTCAAGAAACCTCTCGGACAATTTCGAGGAGCATTTTGAGGAGTCTACCGGTGTTTTTGACTGTCCCGCCGAGTACAATTTGCGGCTTTTCGGCAAATTAAAAAAAACGGCTCTTCAGATCCCTTCATTTTTTTCGATAAAAGTGAGTCTAAAAACGGCCATTATATCTAGGAACAAAGTGGCATGCAAACAAGCAAAACGTCACCTGTGCGTGGTGAGAATCATGGCGCACTCCTTGTTTTCCGTAACGATGCGCATGATGACGTTCCACATGAACCTCCGGGCCATGGGGTCCATTCCCGTGCTCGGCTCGTCAAGGAACACGATCTACCGCGGGACAAAAAAATAAATCGGAAGAGCAAACACAACAAACAACAAAAACAAACAAGCAAGCACATGTTATTAATCGCAGCAACAACAAACAAGAAGAAAAACTACAAAAACAAAATGTCAATGAAAAAACAACGACCACCAAAACGCTAATGAAAAACAACACCCTCGCCATCAACAACAAAGTAAGCAGCACCATGCAACCAAAACAGCAGTACCACATTAACTCCCCCAACAAGCAACACGAAGCAACCTTCAAGAGTCACACTCACACACATTCAGACACAGCGCCAAGAGGAACGCTTCGCCACAACCATCGCACATCCCCCATCCCCCCCCCGTACAGGCAGTGTCGGGGTGCGACGGTCTACGTTACTACGTTACTATTACCTGGGTCCATACTAAATAGGACCTATGGTACTCACAAAAACCTATATATTTCGCTATTTTTTATACCAAAAATTGGTTCTATTTACTATGATCCCCCGTGATAATAGTTTTATTTTTATTCTTCCATTTCATCATATTCGCCCTTCTTTCCTCCCCCTCATATCCGGGGGCACATTGCATGCTCTCCACCCCCCCCTGCAAGCAATGCCCGCCTGGTCCGGGAAAATCCTAGTGATGCGAGGGTCTATGGCCATAAGACTACGGCCATGCATGACATGAGCACCATACACCCCCCTCCCCCCTCCCAGGTTCGTGCCTTGCATTGTAATCGCGAGAGAGAAGACGTCAGCCCTTTCTTCCCTCATCTACTCGCGCCTATTTGCGCTTCTACGACTACGGCCATGCATGACATTGAGTACCCTCCCACTGCCCCCGCCCCCCAACCGCGCAACACACGGGACCAAATACTTACCGCTTTGGCCGAAAATGAAGGAAACGTTGACAGACAAATATGGAGACCAAACGCTGTATTATATTTTCGGCCAGAGTGGTATCGGGTTTGTCCAAAGCCTACACACTCCTCCTCTTCGCCTGAAAAAATAGACAATCACGAGGGCCCACATGTTGGAGTTGTCTCTGTAACGAGCAGGATCAATGGCGCTCCGTTTCGACAGGGACGCGTTATCAATGGTCAAAGGACCAAGGCAAGCAACAAGTGAGTACGCCCCCCTCCCCCCCCCCCTCTCTCGCACACACTCACTCTCTCAGACACACCCACACACCTGAGGGTCTCCGATCATGGCCATGGCAACGGATAGCTTGCGCTTGTTGCCGCCGCTGTACCCGCCTGCGGGTCTGTCGCAGTACTGCCTTAGCCCCATCTCTTCGATCTTCTCCTCCACAGCCGCTGCGCGCCTGTCCGCAGGGATGCCCTGTTTATCACACGCCACCATGGAAGCAGCAGAAGCAGCAGCAGAAGCATCATGATATTAGCGCCAGCAGCAGCACCACTAGCAACAGCGCCAGCGGAACTAAGATGAGACTAGCGCTAGCAGCAATACCGTTAGCGTTCGCGGCAGCAGAAATTGCCCCCCAACATGAGCACAAGCAACACCAGCAACAACATAAGCAACAGAAGCGCAACAAGCACCGTCACACCACCACCACCACAACGCGAAACAATGCCATCTCAACTATTAATCGCACGCCGCACAAGAAACGTCAGCCCTACACTAGCAGAAAAACAGTAGAATCAGAAAAAGCAGCAGACACCCAACCCCCTTCCTCAACCCCTCACCGCCCCTCCCGCCCCTTACCTTGATGGAGGCGTAGAGCATGAGGTGCTCCCTGCCTGTGAGCGTCTCGAAGAGCGCGTCAAACTGCGGGCAGTACCCAACAAGCCGGTGTATCTCTTCGGGATTTTTCCCGACATCGAAGCCGCTCAGGTAGGCCGCACCGTTCGTGGGAGGCAGCTCGCCTGTTGTAGGGTACGTAGGTAGGTAGGTGGGTGGGTGGGTGGGTGAACGTGCGTACATGCATGCATGCGTTCGTTTTGACGACCGTTTCCAGTTTGCCCGTTAACTATTACGAGGGGGCATAGTCAAAAAGGACCTCGTAATATAGTAAGTAAAAATAGGGAAATATATAGGTTTTTGTTGTGTACCGTACTGTAGGTCCTCTTTACTATGGTCCCCCGTAATACATAGCAAAACTTAAGGCAGCACCCGTTACATAGGAACTGCTGTCTGACGTTCTGGTGGATAATTGGAACTGTCGTCGTCAACTACAGGCTCTGGTGGAAGGCAGTAAAAACAAAAAAAAAAAAAAGGTTCGGAGATAGAACGCTGCTTTCGGGTGAGCGCATACATACATAGATATACTTACTTAGATCTCGATCTCTGAGCGTGCTCGGTTGGTACATCCCTGGCCTCTCAGAGCTCCCACTTGGGAATCGCCTCCGTTTATTACTTGCCGGACCGTTCCAGCGGGTTTTTGTTTTCTCCATTGATTGCTCGTCGCACTTTCAGTCCTTCTTTCGTTTTTTCTTCTTTCGTTTCGTGTGCGTGCGTGTACTCCGAGCACGGTTGCGCTGGCGAACCCGGCACCGTCGTGGGTGTCAGCGGATGCTGGCGGGTAGAGGGGGGGTTGCAAGGAGCGCGGTCGCCGCTTTCGTGCATAGGCGTCGCGTGTGCCTCGAGACACGAGAGATGCGTCAATAGGCTCTGCCTGGCCTCCATTTATGATTTTGGATAGAGTACGTACGAGTATTTAAGGGTCGTTCGGGATTGTAAGATAGTATTCAAGCGGTGCTTATTTTTGCGACCGGGCTGAGAGTCACAAGAGGGAGGTACCCCGAATGAGCACCAACATTGTCGAGCTTGCGTTGAGGTCCACGGTGAGCACCGGGCTTCACGCGAGGCGGGCGACGGGGCTCACTGTGGAAGAGAGGGAGCGAAGCTTTACCCGGACTGAATCGGTGGCGAAATGGTCGCGAGACGGGCGGGCGGCGTACGAGGCTGAGAGAGAAGCTCTGCTGTAAGATTTTCTCTTTTTTCATTTTTTCATTCTTTCATTTTTTTACTGGTGTAAGGTGTTCCACTCAGGCATTAAATTATTACACGAAAGGAGACGGGGATTTTTTTCTATGAGAATTTTTCGGTTTCATTTTCGTTGCTTTTGCTGTGTTGGTGTGCCGTTCTGTGCTTTATCTTTCGTACATACATACGAGTACACAGACACAGAGCATATCGAAAGAAGAAAATAAGTACCCTACCTGGGGTATGTACGTATGTACGACATATGAGCGAGCGTAGCGGAAAACCGCCCGCGACGCGAAGCATATGTGGCGTCCGAGCCGTTTTCTCCTGAAGCATGGCGGCAAGACTCTTGGCATTATCAAGTCGCCAGTTTGCAGCTAACTACAGGGGCCATAAAAAAAACAATATTCAATCATGGACCTCTGTCCGCTTCGCATAATTTGATGTTTCCTTCCTGAGCGAGCGTAGCGGGCGGCGTAGGCCGCCGCGGAGCGAAGCGCCTTGTACATACATACATACATGATTGCTTCGTTATAAATTCGAGACAGAAAAAAAAATATATAAGAAAATTGCAAGACTTTTACACCGGCCTACATACGTGCCAGCGTATACCAGTGATATGATTGCAACGTTTTGATCTTCAAAGCTGACATGAGGAAACATACATGCGTGTGTCATGTATATTGTACCTGATACAGCTATAATATACTATCGTTTTTCAATAATCATGCTTGCGACGACCGTTTCCAATCTATCAACACGTACCGGTATATTTTTATCGTCCATTACAAAAGTCAACAGTGAAAAAAAAAAGTACTCGTTTCTACCGTAACAATTGACGATTTCGACCGCCCGAACGGACGGACGATTTCGACGGTACAACAAGCTGTACATTCGTGCCTTCACCATTTCGACCGTCCAAAATCGGCGACTTTTGACCTCACAAAAGCTGCAAATTCACGCTTCCGACCTGCACAAAACAAGCGTCACCAACACCAACACCACCACCACCGCCGCCTTTGCTCACCGGAGAGGAAGGCGAGATATAACGTTGCTTTCGGAGACTTCGCTACAATGAGTTTGACCTTTACTATTCACAAAACTGCAATTTGCGCTTTCGACCACATGAATTCACGAATTCGACCGTCCAAAATCGACGATTTTGACCTTTCAAAACCTGCATATTCACCTTTTCGACCTCACAAATTGACTATTTTCTACCATATGAAACAAAGAACGCCGCCACCACCACCACCATCACCATCACCGCCTGTGCTCACCGGAGAGGATGGCGAGCGTGGAGCTCTTCCCCGCCCCGTTAATGCCGAGCAGGCCGAAGCACTCCCCCTTGGGAATGCCGAGAGACGTGCTCTTCACCGCCACCTTGGCGCCTTTGCTGACTGGGTACACCTTGCGGAGTCCTACGACCTATACACACAACAACGTACCGGATTAAAACGAAAACAAAAACAAAAAAAACATCAGCTGTTGAGATCATTCGATGCAATTTATACATAAAAACAAGAAACAAAAACCCCTGCACGGCACAGAAAAAAACCAACATATTTCGAAAACGGAAGCAGAAAATATGGGAGGCTGGAGGAATTGCACGTACAACGTGCAAGAAGGCTGTCTTTGATTTCCACGTATATTCAATTTGTATGTATAGCAGGAGTTCTTCTAGATGTGTATTGGCCTACATGGTCAACATTGTGGGATCAGAGTGCCAGGTGGGCCTCCGGCGACTCCTGCCGAAGGCTGACTACATTTCTGCACCGCTACTACGTGGGAGAAGGGTGCTACCGGGGGGGAGAAGGGACGACACCTGTGACCACGTCTTGTCCAGAAGGTCGTCGAGGGTAAAACCTCCTACGAGTGGGCTGGAAAGCAAAAGTGATGAAAAAAAAAAAAAAAAAAAAAAGGGTGCCGAATGGGATGGGCCTACTGCGGGATCAAAGTACCTAATGGGAATCAGGTGATAAAAGGGTATACAAAAAACGTGCAAATCAAAGAACCTTGCACGTACGCGCAGTTTCTCCGCTGGTAAAAACAAGACGGGGGTTAGTTGGAATCGACCGACCAATCGGAATGTGAACCGCTACAACGTTCGACGTCGCTCAACGTTGTCCCGCACGTTGCTGCGCGCGCTACTCGAGACGGTACTCGAAACGACATTCGTTCCTCGAAACGGTACTGTTTCATACACTCAATACTGGACTTTCATTTATAGAGCTATGCAGGTAAACCCCCGGGATGGAAAATATATATCCCCGGACTCGCGATTATAACGGGTGGGTAACGTCACAATCTGATCTAACGTAAACCACCAGCAAGGTACGAGTGCTAGCTCAGCTTGGGGTTACACTACGAAACGACACTCGAAAAAACACTCGGAAAACATTCTCCAGAAAAATTCCCCGTTTTTCAGAAATATTTCTCCACAAGAAACGCTTATATTTCGTTTCTCAGAAACGTTCCTCGTACCACTACTCGGAGCGTTCTTGTTGGTCGAAACCGTTGCGCAACACTCAAAACAACGCCGCACTAGCAAATGCTACGTCAATCAGCCTCTATCACAGTTTACCTTCACGTCATTGTTGGCACCGCCTGCGGCAACCCCGCCCACCTCCAAGAAACGAGGAAAGTGTCTTGAGAAACTTGGTTCTGAGAAACTTTCTGCAGATCGTCACTCGGAACGTTCCTCGTTTTTCATAGCCGTTCTGCAACACTCAAAAACAAAAAACCCGTGACACCGCGTAACAACGTTTCATCAATCCATCAAAATCACCTTGACGACATCGTTATCGGCGCCGCCGGCGGCAACCCTGTCCATCTCTGTCTGCACGTCCTCATCGATTGCGTCCTCTTCGCCTAGTTGCTTCGGTGTCAGCTTGCCCAAGCTCCTCCCGACGGCGAGCTTGCCGCACATGCCGGACACGACAGACCCGCCCGCCGAGGCCCTGTGCCAACAACAAAAAAGGATGTTACATGCATGCGAAAATCGCAATAATAGTATTCACATGAAATTTCGAGAATCGAAAACCAAACATATGCGTGCCTCCTCTACGATGCCGAAACTCATTTCCCACAAGCCCCACGCAACAGAAACGGTTGAAAGCGAACGAAAAAAAAAAAAAAAAATGTAGATGAGTATGAACATACGAATATACCAAGTATGAACGAACACAAGACCATAAATTTCATGAGAACAAAAACACATCACACAAAAACACCAGGCATGTTATCACTCCTCCCTTCTCCCGCGCACGCCCAAAACTTCACCCGAGTCCTCTGTGACAATGTATCGTACGGAAATCAGTCCGACATGAAACGAATATTCCACAATCCAGTAGATAGTCTCTCTTGTATCACTCTGAACTTACGCTCCCGAAACTATTCAATGGAGCCCCCCCCCGTCCACTTTTTTTTGGTGATCGGTCACAGCCGGTTGTCGAGTTAGAAAACTTGTGCGAGGTGGACAACCTTTATTCCGCACTAGTGGGAATGATCGTATCACGGAGTGTTCACGGGAAGACACCCAAGAGGCAGTTACATAGTACTCCAGTTGCTGTCTCCGGAAGCGGCTACATCGGAAATTGAATTAACTCATTGATGCTGTCATTCATATGCAAGTCCGCCTCACAAGCGGTTCCTATTAATAGTAGGATGCAGCTCACTCTCCATGCGACTCGCCTGACACCTTACGACGCTTCGCGCTTGGTGCAAGCAATGTCTGCCTGGTCGGTGAAAACCCGACATGCTCCGTCCCGGCATTGTAGGGATGCCAGGGTCTATGGTCATACGACTACGGCCATGCATGATATCGAGTACACCTCTCGTATCGAGTACACACACCCCTTCCACCCACCTCTCCACTACGAGCAGCAGCACAAAGTACACGACGGTCAAGACGGCCATGTACACCAGTCCCTTTCCGGTGATCCTCAAGTCCAGGGGCGTGTACGTCTCGTCGTCCAGGAAGCCGAAGATAGACATGAAGCTGATATTCATTAGCCCATTGCCGAGAGCGAACTGGGGGACGATGCGCATGATCGAAGCTATGCCCTCTCCTACGTCGCCCACGGTTCCGGTGAAGAGACCCATGATGGTCGTGCCGAGAGGCAGGATAAGGCCAGTGATAAGGTTGTGGAACAGGAAGGAGTTCTGCGCGGTGGAGTACGACTTGAAGAAGAAGCTCCACAGGTACGTGTAGGACGGCTGTAGAAATAAAGAGGGGAGAAGAGGGGCGGAAGGGGGGGCAGGGGCGTACTCATGTCATGCGTGGCCGTAGTCATACGATCATACAGAGCCTCGTATCCTTTTCGAGGCGGAGCACCTTTCCTACTCCAAATAGAGACACCTTCAACATTTGGACGCTCAGTTACGTGTTTTCCAGATTCCAGATAAAAAACACCAGAAAAAAGGTTATCCCCTTCCTGGTTCGGAGGGAGGGGAAGGGGGGAAAACAAAGAGACGAGAGCACGAAGAGAGATTCGTACAAGTCTCGGGGGGTATACGACAACAAAAAGAGAAAACGAAAGCACACGCCACAAAACGTAAAGGCGAAAACAAAACAAGCGGCCTGAGGTTAGACCTGTGCCAACAGTGAACGCGAAGTCAAAAAGCTTTTTTTTTCAAAAATACATCCTCGTACCGCCGCTGTGGGAAAAAAGGGAAAAAAAATGTTTGATTTTGTCTTCTTTTTTTCTAGCGGCTCCAGGCGGCGCAACTTGTTTTTCTCCTTGCAAATTTGTCAACACGCCTGGTCAAAATCAGCTCGTGCGACGAAAGACGCTCGATCTCGCTATAGACTCAGCCCACGGCCAACCCGCTCGGTGTCGGGCAAGGCCAACGGGTATAGATGATGACCTCGAAGATGCCAGGTGGATCGATACTCGAGGGGGCGAGAGCTTGCCGGCGGCGTCCTACGGTATCCTCCCAAACCTGAAAAAAAGCCTATTCTTTGCCATTCGAGACGCATCGGTAATTTTTTATTGTTTTTTGATCGTACGCCTGGCCAGCGCCCGCCACACGTCACCGGCCATTATGGGAACACGGTGACCCTAGGGTGGGTCGGAGCCCCTAACGAGCGCACTCCGTTCACAATTCATGACGCAGTCGTTGGTTTTGTCGATCGATGTCTGTCGAGGACTCGGAATCTCGCCACTTCGAACCAAACATCCGTCTGAGTTTTTCTGAAGCCGATCTTGGCCCAACATCGGCCCCAGAATTGTTTTTTTCGGAGGTTTCCAAAAGTTTGGAACTTACCGTTTAGATAATCGTGCTCATAGCAAGCTGTACTTGAAAAATTCTGACGGGTATCTTCGTAATTCAAACTTTTCATGGGAAATTTGCGTTTCCATTGACATACGTCTCAATGAACGACGAATAAACTAAAAAAAATCTTGTTTTTATTAAAAAAAAATCGACAACGTTATAGCGTGCCCCTCCCCCCTCTCCCTCTGATAAGCTCTGTCAAGTCCCCTCGGAGAGTATCTCAAGCTCTCTCTCAACAAGCCCTCACGAGGCACACGCTCGAAGCACGCACGCACCATGCTCAGGCTGTACAACATGAAAAGAAGCCCGGTTGCCACCCCCGCCTCCCCGTCGATGAGTGACTTCACGTCTGCCGCTGCAAGCACGATCATCGTGAAAGCCACAGCAGGGATCAGAGACACCACGTCCCACAGGTAGGAGGATATCCAGTAAGCCTCGAGACCTACTCCAGACACAACCTTATGAAGAGAGGGATAAGAGTAGACGGAGGGGGGGAAGTCAGGGGCGAGGAAGGCGAGGCGGCGGGGGAGGGGAGGCAGAAGGGGAGAAGGAGATAGAGAGGGGTGGGGGGCAGGCGTGGAGGGAGGGGGGGGGGGGGGGGGGGAGGCATAACGGGGAGAAGGAGGTGGAGAGGGGTTGGGGGCAGGGACGGAGGGAGGGAGGGAACAGAGGCATGTATTGTGTGAAACTCGGGAACATCGTCGGGATTTCAAAAATAAAAACACAGGCATACCGATGCATATATGCACTTGTTAAACTCTTCTCTCTTCAGACTACACTATACCTGGTATGCGACTTCACAAGTTCTCGAATTAAAAGAAAACCGGAGGCGGTGACTCTGTTTGTGCCTTTCCGAAGACAAGTGAAAAAAAAAAAAACATCAACAAAGCATCAAATCACACCTGTTGGTGCTTGCACTTGGTTTCCTTCTCGCGTACGATGAACGCTATCCAGGCGGCAGGCACGAAGCAGTACGCGATCATCATGAAAATCGACACGCTGAACGAGTCGAAGCCGGAATCGATGTCCTTCTCGTATGCGGTACCTGTGCGCAAAACAAAACACATGAGAGAGACCAAGAGGAAGGACGTTAGCTTGACAGCACCCACCACAGAAGCCGGCAAATCAAAACATGATGGTCAGAAAAACCGGCAAAAAAAAAAGGGAACGGTTACTATTAGGGGGGACTACAGTAAATAGGACCAAATATTGTTAGTAAAAATAGGTAAATATATAGGTTTTTGTGTGCACCGTAGGTCCTATTTACAATGGACCAAATATTCTTAGTGAAAATAGGAATATATAGGCTCTTGTGTGTACCGTAGGTCCTATCAAGTATGGCCCCCCGTAATACAGTCAGTCGAGACACATCAGTAAAAAATATTATTCGATTTTACCACGGGAATACATTAAAAATACAGTTATTACGGGGGACCATAGTAAATAGGACCAAATACTGACGGTAAAAATAGGTAAATATATAGGTTTTTGTGTGCACCGTAGTTCCTATTTAATACGGCCCCCCGTAATAGCTCGAGAAACGGGTGGTCTACCAATGAATGGGTTGCAAAGAATAAGCGTAGACCAAATATCAATAGTGGCATTTGTTACGTACCCTTCGTATGTACTACCGCCTATAGCACAAGAAAATGTACGACCAACATATACACGTGAACCAATAGTACTATCAAGCGCATTATATACTCTACACGCGCGCTTCTGCACGCACGAACAGTCAGCAGAATCACTAGCATTCAAAAACAACAAAAAGTATGACAAAAAGGCAGAAAAGGTGGAGACAGGTCTCACGGGGCATCGGGTGCATAGTGGTCGTGATGCTTAGGTCATCATTTCCGCTGACGATCCGAAGAATGGCCGTATTGATCTGGTTCATGTACAAAGGCAATCCATGGAGGGCGCTGTAGTTCGCCTGAATTGCGGGGCGTGAGCAAGGGAGACGTGGAACGGGAAAGAAAAAGAGGACGGTATGATTAGGTGAGGTAAGGTGGGGTGGGGTGAGGCGACGCGGGGGAAAACACCAGTAGCCGCCACAATCCCAATAATATACTCTAGTAATCGCATTTGTTCATTTTTTTTTTCATGTACGACCAGGCAACACAAAATAGAAATACAACTCAGTTGTACGTAAAGATTCAAGAACAATTTCTTACTATTACGGGGGTCTATAGTTAACAGGACCTATGGCATACATAAAAACCTATATATCAAGGTATTTTTACTAACAAAAATTGGTCCTGTTAACTACGGACCCCCGTAATACGAACTACATACAGTACACCTGGTATAGCACAAACTACTGTAGAAAACACCTGGAGCTGCTGAGATCGAGAAATTGTTTCAGTGCTCCATCGTGTTCGCGAGCTGCTGCGTCTGATGCCTCCTTCGGTCTCGGCGAGTTGTCGAAGTACAGATCATCTACAGATCATCTACAAACCATCTGCAGACCATTCCCACTGCATGGTCAATATACTGAAGGACATACGTAGTCCTCATCTGTGGATCTAGCTGTTAATGCGGAGTGGGAGGCAAAAACAATCCATCCCAAAGAACATGAACCATAACGCCTAATTCTCTCTACAACAAACTGCACATTATTATCACATCGGTTCCCGATCCCTAATAAAATATGTTTCCATTAATTAGGGCACGTCTCGTGGGGTTCGATCTGTACAACACAGCTCCTGCACCACATCTGATAACGGCAGGCCACAGCAGTAGGATCTGGATGGTTCATCTCTAGACGATCTCTCCGAACGTATGAGAGTATAGGAAGAGATAGGGTTGGTTGGGCGTTAGGCGGTACACACAAGCGCCGCGCTTCATTTCTACGCTTGACCGCGCCGGCAACGCTCAAAGAGCCGGGGTAGGTGTACCCTCTCGATTAAACGTGTGATAAAACACAGATGTGAGCAGGGGTGAACGACAAAATAAGAACAAAAAACAGGGGCCACACTCGCCGAGTCGGTTTTAGTATACCCCCCCCCCCCCCCCCCCCCCTGCTTGTCTAGAGGGTTGGGATTTTGTCCGAAAAAAAAAAAAAAATGTTTTCCACGTACTCGGTTTCACGTGTACCCCTTCCCCACCCCTCCCGCCTCCCTTTCGTCTGGGGCTCAAAAAAAAATAGTGGTGTGTCGACTTTTGTTTTTTTTTTCCGTGTACCCTCAATGTGAGCTGAGTCATGAAACATTGTGAGTGAGTGAGTGAGTGAGTGAGTGTCTTTGGTCAGGCGTCAGCAGCTGCCAGCGTGCGAACAGAGATCACCGGTGGTTGTAGAGGCGGCGCGGCCCTTCCGACTCTTCCGGCATGTTTCATTGAACTCACGTGTACGGTGTAGTCGAACGTGCCGGCGGCCGTGTCGACCTCTCGGAAGCTCACGGCCCCGTAGACCTTGTCGGAGTAGCTCAGGTCTAGCAGCTCCTCGTTCATCTGCGCTCGGGTACACGGTCGCCAAGCACGAAAACAAAACACAAAAAAACACAGAAATTACATAAATTGCGAAAGCAACACTGGCAACAACGACGAAGACGAAACGGCTACACGCGGCAAAAAAGACGGATAATCGTACAACTGCACCTGAACAAGAAATATACTCCGAACGCCAATCAACACCATAGCGACGCCGGAAAAACAAAGGTCTGGTCTGAAGATCAGCATACCCTCACGAACGAACGAACACTCCCATCAAAAAATTATTTCAACCGCGACTTACAACTACAAGGTTCAGCGCCACCTCCAATGTCAACTCGTGAAGGTCAACTCCGGCAGTCTCTCAGTCTCTCGGCCGACACGACACAGCACACAGTAAACACCACAACCAAAATCACTCCGCATCAAAAACCAATCAAGTATCAACCAGCCAACCAGGCTCACTCACCATTACGTACGGCAACTAAAACCTCCATGAAACCAGACCACCCCACCAACAGTCCAACAACCAGACAATCAATGGGCCCTTAGTCACCAGCACGATGGTTTCGCCAGCAAAAACACAACAGACCGGAACACTCGCATCAACAACCAATCAATACTTATTGTTTTAATTCGGGGAGACGTAAGTGCGCCAGTACTTATTTTCTGAATTCAGGGAGACGAAATCATCCACCAACCAATCAATCCGTGAGGTCGCCAGCACGACGGATCCGCCACCACAAACACCACAGATCAGACTACTCCCATCAACGACCACTCCCCCCAAACCGACCGACCAAATCAGTCAACCGACTAATCAATCAACCACCCAACTAATCAATCACCTATCAATCAATTAAAATCAACAATCAACGGTCATTCAATCAACTCATTGATGAGCAATCCATCAATCGATCAACATCAACCAATCTCACTCAACAACCAAGCAAGCACTGACCACTTAATCGACCAACAACCAAGCCATCATCAATCAACCAACTAACCAACCAACAAATCCTGACCCACCAGCACGACGGCATCGTCACCACTTGGGCTGGAGCCTAGCTCGAGATTGATCATAGCGGCATCCTCGGGGAAGTCCATCTGAGACACCAGCTCCGACGTGTCGCACGTGCTGGTGTTCAGGGTGCATTCCGCTGCGTACGGGAATGGCGCAGACCCACTGTTGTATGACTGTTCCACGGAGGCGTTAATAGGCGCGCGCGGGGGCGAGAACAAAAAATTGGGGTAAATTTAAAGATTGGACCATATTTCATACCAGTACACAATGATTTGCAGCAGATAGATCGCGACCCTTCCGTCCGGACGTGTGAACCATTGTCAACAAAAACCGTGTCCCTTTGTGTCCCCTTGTACCCTACATGGCTCCTTCAAAACAACACCGTCCAAGACACAACACCATCGTACCCACTGTCCCTACATTTCCAGACAAGACAGATGTATACCCCCCTGCGTCCGTCAAGCGCAACTACCACATACCCCGTAAACAACAAAGTATTCTACCAGGTACGTTTGGTCCGAAAATAAACTCAAGCGACAGCAACCAAGAAACCCCCAATCCCCCCCCCCTCCCCCGCCTTTGTCCTCCTCCCCTCCCCAAGTTGAGGAACTAACCCCCCTCCCCCCCGCCAAAGGCCACCGTTCATGACTGCGCGGGCCAGCCCCCGCCTAACCCCCCCCAAAAGAAACTCACCGTCGGCGACAGGACCAAGGACGGCTCAGTGTACGACGGAATCGAAAGCAGAATGAGGATTCCGATAAGCACGAAAAGCGCCGGCATGAGGACCACGAACGCCCACATCTTCTTGTCGCGCTTGAACGTCAGGAACCTCTTCTTCGTCAGCGCCGCCATGTGGGGTCCAAATAGAGACTTGGAATGGTCGATCACAACCTTTTTCTTGTTAGGGTCCGCGGAGGCGTTGCCAGTCTGGTCGGGGGGGGGGGGGGGGGAGGGTTGGTGGGAAATGGTCGCCGAAAAGGTGTTGAATTTGGGGGGGGGGGGGGGGGGGGGGGGGGGGGGGGGATACTCATTTGTTGCTTGTCTCAAGTCATTTGACCATTGACCACGCACCCCTTTCCTAGCACCGTTCCGACTTTGGTACTCTTACGGGGGAGGAACACAGCAGTAATCAGAACCAAAAACCGGTGATAAACGTAGAAGGGGGAAATTGCACTCACAGAAACACATCAAAAGCCGAACTCCAAGTCATTTTCCACCGAAGAAACGGGAGTGCAGTTCTTGAGGGGGTTTCGAAATAAAAGTTGGGGAAAAAAAAATATAGGACGAAACCACTCTCTCCTTTGTCTCCACAGTACGTACGTATCAGTACGTGACCAACTCCCGCATCTTGCGTCTCCCCCCCCCCCGCCCGCCGCCGCCTTCAAAATCGCAAACCCACCTTGGCGGTGGCTGCCATCATCTATCATTACGGTGGAAGATATAATTTAGGTCGGAAAAACCCTCTCTCCACCGTACTTTTGTAACTAAAACTACTCTGGCATCCTACGTCCTGCCGAAGACTCGAGGAGAGCGCGATTTCACGCCTTGACAAACAGTCTCCCGTGCACTAAAACTAGTATGTTACGGCCAAAAGAAGCCTTGACGCGTCAAATGAGGCGGTTTGACGCCTCGACTGACCGCCCCCCGCGCAGTACGTAGAGGCCAAAAGAGGCCTTCATGCGTAAAAAAAAACCCGGTCTCCAAACCCACCTTGGCGGTGGCTGCCATCATCATGGTGGAAGACTGGCTGCTCTGGCGCTGCATGCTGATCCCGGCCAGGTTCTTCCGTGCGTCAACATCAGCCGTGCCGTTTGCGACACGCAAGAACACCTCCTCCAGGGTGGTCACGCTCATGCCGTAGCTAAAGCCCAGGAGGCCAGGAACAGAGAGGGGGGGGGGGCGTGTTTTTATGTTCTGCATGGCCGTAGTGGAGGAGGGATGGAGGGGGTGACTAATCGAGGATGAGGAGGAGGGGGGGGGGTGTACTCGATAGGAGAGATGTACTCGATCTCATGCATGGCCGTAGTCGTATGACCATAGACCCTCGCATCCCTACAATGCCAGGACGGAGCATGTCGGGTTTTCACCGACCAGGCAGACATTGCTTGCATCAAGCGCGAAGCGCCGTGAGGTGTCCGGCGAGTCGCATGAAGGGTGAGCAGCATCCTACTAAGAACCGCTTGTGAGGCGGACTTGCATATGGATGACAGCTTCAATCAGTTAGTTTATTTTCCGGTGTGGCCACTTCCAGAGACAGCAATGGGAGTACTATGTAACTGCCTCTTGGGTGCCGTACCTTGAACACTACGTGATACGATCAATTCCCTTGTGCAGAGTAAAGGTTCTTCACTTCGCACAAATGATCCAACTAGACGACCAGCTGAGGGCGACCGCCAAAAAAAAAAAAAAAAAAAAAAAAAAAAAAAAAACGGTACCCTGGATGTCTATAGCTCACGTAGTGAGCGGCATGTTTTACAGTGTCGTTGCCAACCGACGCCAACCCAACCCATATATATAATATACGGGGGGGGGGGGGGGGGGGGGCGAAAACATGCGGGAATGGAAACCCAACCCAACCACCACTACACAACACAACACACAACACACGCAAACACACGAAACACCCGAGAGACACGCATCCGTCGCACGCACCTGTTGATCTTGAGCTCGGCCTTGCGCGCGTCTATCTCTGTGAGCATGACCTCGAACGAGGACGAGGCGTCGTTCGGAAGCTGGAAAGAGATCTCGGCGCCCACATTGCTCAGAAGCGCCGCGTGTCTCACGTGCGAGCGCACGAGGTGCTTGATCGGCTTCACTTCCTCCTCCTGCTCCCCGCAGAAAAACGGAGCCAACAAAAAGAAAACGTAAAAAAACAAGCACAAGGTTTACTGGTATACTCGTACATGGGCCATCATAAATATGTTATATACTAGTATATTTTCTCTACTTGAGCCCGGGGGCCCACGCCCGCAGGGGGTTCGTGGTAGGTGGCAGTGATTGGAGGAGGGGGGGGGACCGGGGTTACACAGCACCACACACTATATCTAATATATACGCGTACGAATAGGGCACGCCTGCGGCGAGGAAACCCCTCGCAAGGGTAAAGCAGGCATTTGACCGCAGTGATGTTAAGGCCGAAGGCACGTTCCCCCCGTCCCCCCCCCCCCAAGAAAGTCTCCTTCTCTCCTCTAAATCTATGACTCAGAAAGAAAACACGCTTGAGCCGCCGGTGACGCAAACCTTTTTATAATATGTTAATACTGCAGTCCCGTTTTGTGGACAAACCAGCCAAATGCTACCGTAGTTCGTCTCCATAACGAGACTGCAGTCCAACAAGGGTTAAGGTCCCCCCCCCCCCCCCCCCCCCCCCCCCCCCCCCCAAGGCGAAAAAAAAAAAAGCCTCCCATTCTCCTCAAAACCAAAAAATCCGGTATGATTCGTACCCCCTAGTAGCACTGCACCAAACAGAAACCTAAATCTCTGACCGTAGGGCTAACATTACCGAGCACACAAGTCTCCAAAACGGGAAAGCAGCTCTGAAGGGGTCCAACAACAGACCTGAGCCGTAGTGGTGCTGGTACCGAAGGCACTCGAGATGCCCCCGTCGTCTTTTTCGTCCGCCACTCCGTGCGCGATCGCCGAGGCCACGATGTTCTTTTCTTGAAAGTCCCGCACGATCGTCAGGTTGTATCTGTGCGCGTGGGGGTGGGTGGGTGGGTGGGTGGGTGGGTTCAATGGTGGTTCATGGAGTGAACACAAACTATATATATATGGACAAAAAAGCAAAAAAAAAAAAAAAATGAGAGGAGGAAGCGCGCGGGGTATAAGCGTGTTCTTCATGTTATAATATAAAAGTCCACATCTTACGGTATTCGTATTATTAACTATCAACACATGGAAGAAAACAAAAAGAAAAAAAGTAAAGCTTGGAACTCGAGCAGCAGGATAGTTAAAATTTGTGCCGCTACTCTGATGCTACAACACAAAGTGTTGCGTGCGTGCGAACGAGCGAGCGAGCGTGCGTGCAGACGGCCAATGTCTTGTGTACGTCGGGCGATTCAGTGAGAGGTCGAAAGGTGTGCCCTTTGTCTTGTTACGCCGTCCTGAAAAATAGAAACCCACGTTCGCTCGTAAAAAACATAACCTCTTGTACGTAGCTGCCGAGATCGAGAAACTCTTTTATCCTTGCCACAGCGAGCAGGGTGGTACCGGTATCGGCAATGAAATCGCTCCATCAACGCTCAAGACATGAAACAAAACAAAAAAATGCAACTCACTCTGCCCCGTGTGTAGGAGGAAAAGGGCGCGAGTCCCCCCCACACCGTAGTAGAGGTTCTGCAGGGAGAGAGACAGCTGCCGCTTCGACCAAAAAAAAAACAACCGGAAACCCGACCGAATTTCCAACCAACCGAACGACTGGCCGAATGCGAACGCGCGACTCACCCTACGCCATAGTGGTTCTTGAGGAAGAGGGAGCTGCCGCAACACCGGAGGGCGCCGTCGGCCATGATGGCCACGCGGTCGCCGAGGAGGTCGGCCTCGTCCATGAAATGCGTTGTCAGGACGATCACGCGTCCGTCCCGGTTTTTCCGGATCAGGTCCCACGTGAACCGACGGCTGCGAGGCCAAGATTGGAGGAGGCGAAAAAAAAAAAAAAACGCGATATAATGTGACACGCATTCAGGAAAATGAGCTAACGTGGTAAACATCATGATCACCATCGACACCACCGTCATCAGCAGTCATCATCAACACCAACATCAGCTATCGTCATCACCGTCATCACCGCCACCATCGTCAACATCATTCTTGATACATCATGACACCAAAAAAAAAAAAATTATTAATAACACGAGTTGCAGTGTGGGGAGTTCCTTGACAGGTCCCTGATGGGTCCTTGACGGCTATCCGTCAATATGCCGTCAAGGAGCCAGGTTTTTCGTCAAACCGCACGTCACGTGACACGTCAAAGGACACAAACGCACCTGTGCGGGTCCATGCCCGACGTGGGCTCGTCGAGGAAGACCACCTTCGATCCGCCGATAAGCGCGATTCCCACGGACAATTTACGCTTTTGGCCGCCGGACAGAGTGACCGTCAGCTCGCCCTCCTTCTCCGTAAGGCCAACATCCAGGAGCGTCGCCTGGTTGCATCGTTCAGCCGGCCGAGGTGGGGTAGGGTAAGAGGGGGCGGGAGTCGGGGGTGGGTGGGTGGGGAGACAAACCGAGGGGGGAAATTACATCCAGACTGGGCAATCACAACCTCCACAGCTCATGTCACCAGTTTTGTTTTTTTGGTTTTCGTTTTCGTGAAAAAGGCCTAACGACCGCCGGCGACGCAGAGTCAAAACCGACTCAAAAAGAAAATAATTTTCAGCCGATCGCCCGTCACAATCTCGACAGCTCACGTCGCTTGTTTTGATTTTGGTTTCGCTTTTACCAAAGAAGCATAACGGTCGCCGCCGCCGATGGAAAGTCAACTACCACAAAACGAATTTGAGATATTCAGCCGATCGCCCGCCCACCATACACTACACACGACTTCAGAGTTTCTAGTTTTTGTTTTAAATTTGAGCTTCACGGTTATCGCTTCCTTCCTTGTTTCTACAGTAGTTAAAATTCCAGCGTTTTTACTTCCATAAAATCATAACACTGTTTGACCTGAATAGTTCATTTTTCGCGTTTTCCTATTCATACTTCTTTATACATTTTTATAACGTAATGCCCGTCTTCTTTTTTGGTGCACAAAAAAAAGGTACAAAAATCATACACACACCTTGATCGCCTCTTTAAGCTGGGAACGCGGCACTCCCTTGAGCACGGCGTACATGCGGAGGTGCTCCCTAACCGTGAGGTCGGGGTAGAGGATGTCGTGTTGTGGACACACCCCCAGCGACCGCCGGATGTTAGCCATGTCCCCGTTCACATCTCGCCCTGCCACAAAAGCGCAACCCGACGTCACCGGGATCATTCCCGTCAGCATGCCAATCGTCGTCGTCTGTAGCAGCAGCAGCAAGGCAAGCAAGGCAAGCAAGGCAAGCAAGGCAAGCCCACAGCGGTTTCAAAATGTAGGGAGAGGTTAGGACAATCGGGAACGGGGTAAGCAATCATAGCAAGGCTACAGGGGTTTCCACACGCAGGAATGGGCGGGAGGAGGTAAGGTTCATACATATCTCGTGCAGGGAAATAGGCGGCTGGGACAGACAGCTACCCAACCCGAAAGGGATCCCAAACGAAAGCAAGATTCAACAGCTGGAAGAGGGGGAGGGGTTAAGCTTCATAGTAAATAAATCGTGCGGGGGAATAAAAGGGGGGCTCGGACAGACAGCTACCTGGTGCAGACTCCTCACACACATAATAGAGTTTTGTGGAGGTTTCTACAGCAAACATTTGTGTTTCTGCAGCAAACAGATATCGCCGAAACGAAACGCCTCGTCCTAAATGTAGGGGAGGGGGGGGGGGGGGGGGGGGGGGGGGGGGGCTGTGCCACCCAGCCATACGCCGCGCCCCCCCCGCCCCCCAGCCAGCCCGCATCCCAGCACACCCAAAGAATAAAAAGCGATGCGAAATTGTGACGTTTCCCTGCTTCCTCCCTTTTTTACTCGGTTTCCATAGTTTTACCACTCTGTCCGAAAATATAAGCATTGTTTGGATATTGGTACCAGTATCCAAACGGTCTTTACATATCTGGACAGATTTGTCCCAGAAGGGTCTCTCTTTGGTGCTTCTACTGCGTGCGCAGTCTACCAGGCATACCTTTCCTGCACCGTTGTGGCCTAGCAGAGCGGTGATATGGCCCGAGTACATGGTGAGGTCGAGCTTGTCGACGGCCAGCTTAGACCCTCCGGTGGAGTTCTTGTACTCCTTCGTCAGCCCTGCGTCCCATCAACATCAAACCACACCATCACACGTCACGTCACATCCTACGACATCACACAACGGCAGTCCAAGGTGACTGATACTCGTGTGCCGCTCTACTTGTCAAGATCGGGAACACATTTGCCTCGAAAAATCTACCAGTAGATCACTTAGTGGAAATCGATGCTCTCTGTATCCTAGGTAGGTGTGGACAGTTATTCTGCGGTTGTGCGTTCAGTTTCAGTGCCACAACAGCGCTTACAGATCTTGTTCGGATTATTGCGTCAACTATCGGGTGAAAAAAAAAAAAATTAGCCGGTTTTTCTTCGACGTTTCATGAAGGCACGCACACACTCGTCCCAATATTTGGTACATATCAGGACTTGATCTATCCGCAGTTGGAACGATCTGTGAGTGATCTGTGAGCGATCTGTCCGACAGGTAGAAGGTTTCAACGATCTAGATCATTCCGTAGGAATCGACGATCCTTTCGATTTGTGCACTTTTTTTCCCTCTCAGATCCTAAGAGGGTTTGCTGATTACTGACTATATAAGGATAACGCGCTCACCGCGAATGGCGACGCATTCTCCGGCTGCCACCTGCGCGCGAAGGCCCTCCTCCACAGGCTCCACGGACTCGCGGTTCTCGCTCTCGAAGTGCTCCAGCAGCTTCTTGCTGTCCGCCATTGCCGAGCTGGTTTTCATCCCAACCAAACCGCCAAACAAGAGAGCATAATATAACTATTGAGCACACATCACGCACATCATTTTCAATATCGGCCAAAAAAAGTCTACTATAGGGTCATCATCTGTCTGAGAGGTGCCAAACATCAACACACACCAAGCACAACCGAAGAAAATAATGGTGCTCAAAAATAATTTGGTAAGTTGCTCTACGAACCTATTTCTGTTCCACACTAAGGCCAAGTAGATATCGAATGAAGAATACACAATAATCGACCAGCACATGCGCACAAGGACAAAAAGGCGCCACCATTCATGGATAGAGGAGGCGTTATGAACAGTGGAAATGTCGGGGGGGGGGGGGGGGGGGGGGGGGGGGGGGGGGGGGGGGGGGGGGGGGGTACTCATTATCATGCATGGCCGTAGTCGTATGACCATAGACCCTCGCATTCCTACAATGCCGCGGCGGAGCATGTCGGGTTTTCACCGACCAGGCAGGCAGACATTGCTTGCATCAAGCGCGAAGCGCCGTGAGGTAACCGGCGAGTCGCATGAAGGGTGAGCTGCATCCTACTAAGAACCGCTTGTGACGCGGACTTGCATATGGATGACAGCATCAATGAATTGATTTGATGTCTGGTGTAATGTCGAGGGGGGGGGATTGGATGGGAAATGGTTTGCTTTATTTAGTTTTCAAAGGCGATCGGCCGAAGTTGGCAAGGAAAGGAAGGAAGGACGGAAAGGAAGGAAGGAAGGAAGGAAGGAAGGAAGGAAAGAAGGAAAACTAGGAGGCGTTTCTCGCGCGGGACTAACCTGTTGGCCAATCCCGGGCACCAGTAACTTTTGGTGAAGATGAACCACGGCTTCTGGGCGGTACCCCACTCGGATGGCGTGACCTGTTGGCCAATCAGCGCGCCAGACAGTCACAACAGCAGCACGACGCACGACATGGCCACAAGCGTAACCACAATAACAGACACAAAACACCAACCATCGTAAGCACAAACGAGCTTACGATGATCACCAAGATCAAGCAGGAGAAGAATGAAAAAAAAAACACACACACACGAGCACAAAACACGAGCAAAACCTGAAAAAAATGAAGCACCCAGCCCGATCACAAAATAAAACACTACGTAAACAACCACAGCCACAAACAAGCACAAGCGAAACCACGAGCCCAAAACACTCACACAAGCACGAAACACAAAACACAAAGCGCAACATACAACCGGCAAAACTCCGACGCCCGACCCACCGAAGGACGAAAGCAAAAAAAAAGAAAAACATTTCAGAAATTACGCACCTCTACAATTACGGGGGAGCATACTGTAGTTAATAGGACCTATGGTACACACAAAAACCTACACATACACCTATTTTTACCAACTATATTCAGTCCTATTTACTATGGTCCTACTATAACGGGGGTCCATAGTTAATAGGACCTATGTTATACATAAAAACCTATACATGTACCTATTTGTATCAACAATATTTGGTCCTATTTACTATGCCCCCCCGTACTATACGTGTACAGGAGTGTGACTGGCTTGCGAAAGCAAATTCATTTGCCCGGTAAAAACTAAAAAAAAAACCCGAGGAATATTGAATATTGCGGCGAAAGATGGTACTGGTATATACAAGCAGTACAAGTCCGGTCTCACAGGGCACGTCAAGGCCCCTTGTGGCCTTATTATACTGGATTTAGTGTAGGGCGGTCCGTCATGGGGTCAAAATCCGCGGGCCTCCTGTTAGTGACATATACCTGGTATCAGGTATTAGTTCACGGCCAAGGACTAATGGTAAACGGAGGCGTTATCGGCCCATATTTGTTCAAAGGAGGCGGGGCGGGGGGGGGGGGGGGGGGTCGTACTCAATTGTTACGCCTGGCCGTAGTCGTGAGGCCATAGACCCTCGCATCCCTACAAGCAATGTCGGCACGGAGGAGCACGTCGGATTTTCACCGACCAGGCAGACTTGCTTGGACCAAGCGCGAAGCGAGTTCGGCGAGTCGCATGCAGGGTGAGCTGCATCCTACCAAAAACCGATTGTTGGGTGGACTTTCTTGCATATGGATGACAGCGTCGAATGAACTGGGGCACGCCGAGGGGGGGGGGGGGGGGGGGGGGGGGGGCGGTGGCAGTATTTCTTACGTTTCCAGCGTACCACGCCAAGGTGGAGTAGATGAGTATGTCGAGGAAGAGCATGCCGAGGACGTCGTTGAAGGTGAAACCGTCTTCGCTGCTTCCCGCGGTGTCGAACGTCACTCCCTGTTATCGCAGAGGTAGTTACAACACAGACCGTAGTGGCATTATCATTAATAGTAGTAGTAGTAGTAGTAGCTACTGTAGCAGTAGTAGCATTAATAGCAGTAGCAGTAGTAGTAGTAGCAGTATTAATAGCAGTAGCAGTAGTAGTAGTAGTAGTAGTAGTAGTAGTATCGATAGTAGTAGTAGTAGTAGCAGTAGTAGCTACTGTAGCAGTAGTAGCATTAATAGCAGTAGCACTAGTAGTAGCAGTAGTAGTCGTAGTAGTAGCAGTATTTATAGTAGTAGTAGTCGTAGCACGCGCACAGCAACAGTGCATCAGCTCAGTAGCAGTAGGCAGACAGGCAGACAGGCAAGGCAAACAAAAAGGTCTTCTCACCTCCCCAGAGTCCTCGTACTCAGCAAAGGGTAGAGTGCCTAGGGCCAGACAGGTCGGGGGCAGCAGACAACCCGCTCTGCGCGCGCTCGCCGGGACATCATCAGCAGTAAGAGCGAAGTACGGGAAGAGAGCCACGAAAAAACACGATGGTGCCCAGGGTCGAGGCCGTCTTCGTACGACTGAAGAAAGCTGACAGGTCGCGCGACAATGCCGTAGATATGCGTGTAGCGATGAGAGGGAATCGGGGGGGGGGGGGGGGGGGGCACGTAGGAGTTTCGTGGGGGGGGGCGGGGGGGGGGGGGGTGACGCTATATGGTCATGACGTTGTCGGCGAAGTGCACCACTACAATCACAGGCGACAAAACATTCGAGTATTTACCCCATGGGCAGACCAGATGCCCCGAGTTCGCATGGTAACCTGGGCATCAGTCACACAGGTATGCTGCTACAGGGGACACACGGTGCAATGCGCTTGAAGCGCAATGCAGAGTGGAGTCGTACGGCCCGCGGTAGAAATATCGTGATACTCGTACATACTGCTCCACGCCCTCGTCCTAGACCCTTGACGAACGAGATCACAATCGTCCTTGTTTTTGTCGCGAATCATGGACCACACTCGTCGTTGTTTTTTGTCGTTAACCATGGACCACACTCGTCGTTGTTTTGGTCGCTAATCATGGACCACACTGGTCGTTGTTTTTTTGGTCGCTGACGATGGGTGACAATCGTCCTTGTTTTGGTCGCCTACCATGGGTGACAATCGTCCTTGAATTTTAGTCTCTAAACCATGAACCACACTATTAATAGTCGATGTGTTGATCGCTAATCATGAACCACACTGGTCGTTGTTTCTTTGGTCGTTAACCATGGACCACAAAAGGGCGACGTCAAGTGGTCCTGCAAGCTCGCTCACCCGAAATAAAGAAACAGAACCCTGTGCTCGCCATGAAGAACAGGAAGAAGTAAAGGAATATCAAAGGCTGAGAACTGCCCGTCCGGATATAGCGTGTAGAACCATATCGCCGATCCATCCGATCCGCCGAATATTCCACGAAACAATCCACAGAACAATCCGCGCAGCAATCCACGTGAGAGGGAGCGAAGCGCAAAAAAAAGAGGAAGTGGAGAAATGGTTGGGGGGGGGGGGGGGGGGGGGGGGGGGGGGGGGGGGGGGGGGGGGGGGGGGGGCGTTAAAAAAACAGATTTAGCGCGGCCGCGATGCGACCTTTAGTTTTTAGTTCAAGATGAAACACCAATAAAAATGGCGAAACGGTCGAAGTACAGACCATACAAAAAAGACGGCACATCACTTCTTCGAGGGAACAAGGAAGGAAGGGAGGGACACAAAAAGCACGCTGCGACTGTATATATCCACTGTTAATAGAATCGTTGACAACACGCGGTAGGCCTCACACTACCGTTCACAACTCGACACACGCAACGCCTAGCTGCCCCATCGCCCGACCGAATAGGGTCGACACCACACACACCTGTTCTCAAACACAGACCCCGAAGCGATCACCATAAGCAGGGAGATGAAGAAGAAGATGCACACGAAGTGGAACACCCACGAGGCGGTATGCGCCGCGCCCGTGAGACCCATCATCTTCAGGCCCTCCTTGATCCTTAGCTCCTTTTCCTTCACGAGCGCGCTGATCACGTTCGATACCGGGGTAGAGCACCATGATCACCACCAGGATGGCGAACAAAGTCCCGATCTGTCCACGTTCAAAACACGTTTTTTGCAACGACCACATGGTGGGTGTGGGCGACGCAACGTCAGCAAGGACAAAGCGCGAGACGGGCAGGACAAACGCGGGAGAAGGAGGGGTGCAGCGAACCGGCGAACTAAAATCGCATCCATCCCTCGAACAAACGTTCGAGATCCAAGACAAAAAGGGATGCAGAAACAGCTAGAGGTGGCGGCAGCATGGCCACCTTCCAGCCCCCCCCTCCCCCCCCCGCCCCCTAACGCGCGCCTTCATCTCTACAAAAACTCGCGGCGCGTGTATTAACTGTCGAACGGCATCCTCTCAAACAATGCCCAAGCGTCTCGTCGAACAAGAGCGTCCGATCAAACAAGGCACAAGAGTCCCTCCCCGATCCCGCTGCAACCGCCAGTCTGCTCTGCTCACACTGGACCAGAAGCCATCGTCGGAGAATTCGGGGCTGGGGAACTCGGTGACGCGGACGACTGGCGTGGAGTTGGTGCCGCCCTCTTGGTCCATGATCCAGTTGTCCACCAGCTGCTGGAGCATCATCACTGCCGACTGGTGGTATAGCTGTCCGAAGCGAGCAGAAGGATGACGAGGTAAAAAGGGAGAGGTGACCACAATTGCAGCAACCAAAAAAATGGCACCCTATCTAACGACAATGGTTCGGTATGTACGAAGCCATGTATATGACCTTATATACTGTATCATACAGCAGTACGTACACCCTACACCAGCAGCAGTGCTCGCACTACAACTCGTACTACTACGGGGGTCCATAGTTAATGGGACCAATTTTTATCAGTAAAAATAGGTAAATATATAGGTTTTTGTGTACACCATAGGTCCTATTAACTATGGACTCCCGTAATACTTACTGTACATCAACACCAACAACTACACCAAAATAAAATCTCAACGCCACAATCAACACAGAACCATAATCAACACTACTGTAAACCCAACGTCTCTACGCCGATAGCGACACCAACATCACCCAATGTCTTGTACACCAACAGCACCTACTGTCTTGTACGCCAACACCACGCCAATAGCGACACCAACACCACCTACTGTACGCCGACGCACGCCGACACCACCTACTCTACACCAACAACGTCACGCCACCTACAGTCCACCAACCAACACCCAACACACCTGCTGCACATCAACACCAACAACCACCGCGGCACACCAACACATGGAAGCCACATCAACTCTACACGATGCACCATACGCCCAACACACCTACCGCACACCAAAACGTACTATCTACGGGGGACCATAGTAAATAGGACCAAATATTGTTAGTAAAAATAGGGAAATGTATATGTTTTTGTGTGCACCGTAGGTCCTATTATCTATGCCCCCCCGTAAATATTAATACTGCTGTACGGTATACGCTAACACCTGAAGCAACATCAACCGACACCAACACCACCGCCTCTTCGAGGAACACGCATGATGGACAACACACTCTCTCGGACGAACGTCACTGAGACTATATACAGCTAATTTTCCTCGGCGACGGGGGGAAACAACGCGCAAATGGCGAGCGACGCGTATATAGAATATATCGTCGACATCTTCCCAGATTCCATCATTTTTGTTGCGTGGTCCCGCTCAAGGCACTGTTTGGGGAAAATCGGCTCCAAATCTCGTCGCAGGGGGTGTGTCATCTTATCACCCGGGGTGATAGTATTACACGGTACAAGATGGGGGGGCTTTTTAACTCCTTCAGTACTACTGCATTTGTATACGCACCTAAATCTGAGTCTAATTTTAAGTGTTTTGTCCCCATGTCGGGGGTGCAGTCCTAAACGGGTTTAATAACCCCCCTTTAGAACCGCGCTACTGAATCTATACACAAGTTACTTGGAATTACAGTCAAATATTTGTTTCTGCACAGTGCAATGCTGAAAGAGTCGATATCGTTGGTTGACCCCTAAACAACTCCAGTCCCGTTACGGGGGATAAAATACATAAAATTTGACTGGTTGGTCCCCGAAACGAGACTGCACTACTAATATTACCGGGGGACCACAGTAAATAGGACCAAATATTGTTCGTAAAAAAAGGGAAATATATAGGCTTTTGTATGTACCGTAGGTCTTATTTACTATGGTCCCCCCCGTAATATTAACACTACACTAGAAGCGTTAGGGCCATTATTACAGCAGCAACGCTTCATATCAAGGCCATGCATGACATACCGGTAGCCCGTCGGGTAGAACTCTCATTCACCCTCAAAAAGTCAGTTTTGACTCGATAATGTTATAGAGGTCGTCAAGCGAGGAAGCGTTAACTAAAGCACAGCAACACTGGACAGCAAGCGAAGAGCAGGGTACTACAAGACCTCGACAAGGTATTTACAAAAGCCATCCATCATTCTCGTTGCGTGTTGCCCCCCTTGCTTCTATTAATAGTAGAAATTCCGCTCGGAAGGAAGCTTCGTCCCGGTTGTACGTATCAGGTCACACGGAACATACCACCATGTCCCGACACAGAAGGACTGTTTGTATTTAAAACAACACTGCGAAACTTCCTTACATTTTGGGACAGAGTCGTACTGCACAGCGAGGTAGAGCAAGACACAGCAACACTTCAAAGTCATTCGACAGACACAAGTGTGGGGACCGAGATCTGTCTGCTCCCTCTGTCGGCCGGGGACGAAAGGCACAGAAAAGGTAAGAGCAAGGTACAGCAGCAAGACTTACCGATGTCCAGGGAGCAAGATCCCGACCCTCGTCGTCGTCCGGACAGTCCGTGGGCGACTTGCAATTGTTCTCGGTCGAGGAATCGGTCTCGGGGGTGTTGAAGGCGTAGTACGAGTCCGAATCGACGCCGGCCCTGGTGGTGTTTGCGCGGATCTGACGAACCGCCGACGGTTTCATCCCGAAACGCAACAAAAACAAAACAAAACAAAACAAGCACAGGACCGCGAAATCGAAGGGGGTGGGTGGGACAAAAAAAGCGGGGTGAAAAAAACGCAAGGGGCGGACGGGGCGGGGGGCGGCACCGGTTAGAACATCTTGGGGGGGCGAGTTAAGACTCAACACATCGAGCTAATATAAACAAACCACACAGGCGTCGGGGTGCACAGCGACAAAGTGTTGGACCCTTCTATATACGTGCTGATAGTAGAGGTGCACTGCTGTACCGGAACATACATTCCACACTAATTCCAAGTAATTTTTCCCTGAAACGGGGAGTACAGAGTGCAGTCCTACGAAACACAAAGGAGTTGAGCGCATTTTACACATTCGGGGCTCAGTGAAACCTCCGCAACAAGAGACGGCCGATCAGGGGCGAACAAAATGTACTATTAATATTAATAGTACTGTATATATCTCGTACGTTGTAAAAAGGAGGCATGTTCACAACGGGTACATCTAGTACATCACTCGCAAGTGGCTCACTCGCAGGTGGCACATTTACTAACATTTATTACTACGGGGGACCATAGTAAATAGGACCAAATATTGTTAGTAAAAATAGGTAAATATAGAGGTTTTTGTGGTACCGTAGGTCCTCTTAACTATGGCCCTCCGTAATATTAATAGGGTGACCAAGAATCGACGAGGGCGGCGACGTGCCCTCTACCAGAGGCATCACTTCCCGAAACCCCGCTGCACAGCGTGCACACATACCTCTGTGTGCTTCGTTTGATATAAATCCACTTCATTCCGTTTCAGTTTGTGTTTTTTCTGTCGTGTTCTTCGTATGCGGCCCGATTGGATCAGGTTGCGAACCGTGCGAGGATCGTGGGCTTCTTTCCTGTTTTGAGGTGTACGATACGTTTCAGCCATGATTTGTATATATGCACCTGGCCGTTTTTTTGTTTTGTTTGCATCATTTGATTTGGCGACATTTTTTTCTCCGAGATATTCTTCCGCTCCAGTTTTGGAGCCTATGCTGTGACCACGGATTCAATAATTTTCTATTTTGGACATAACTTAATGCGAAAACAACGAGGGTGCCATAAACAACAAACCCACACTACATCTCCGTACTTACCCAATAAATACTGAATGTACATCAGCAATGTCGTAGGAGCGCCATACGACAACAGCAGTAGTAGCATACACCGACCGTCCGTGCTGCTGCTGTACGCATGCGAAATCGAAACAGAAGAAACAATAAACGCCGGGCCTGAAAAACTAAACCTTCCTAAAAATCACCCAGCACACATTCACGTATACCAGACATCAGATATATCCCCGCCATCACTCTGGAGGGAAAGCAAGGGACGTTAGGTTACTCTCATGTGAACCCCTCAACGATCCCTGCAGCTCCGTCCGGGGTGTACGCACACACTTCCGCCGAGGCATTCTGGCCCATACCCGACCGAGGGTACCATACTTACCCCACAAATTCTTGCAACTTATTCGTCCCATACCCGTCCCGAGGGTACCTTTCCCCACTCATTCTTGCAACTTATTCGACCCTATGGTGGGTGAGGGTCATTGAGTACGATACAAACCGAATTAACGCCCAACCCCAATCCAATCAACCAATGTATGTTTTAGTCATCGTCTCGTACACAGCAGCGCGCGTCATCCATAAACAGCGTCGAACAAGTCCTGAACTCTTAACCCCGCCCCCGCCCTCCCGCCCAACCCATCGTTTCCTAAACCCGACCCCCCGTCCCCGTCCCCGAAAGTCTCACAGTGTAGGCCCAGGCCGAGCTGCGCGGGGTGCCTACTGCCCCCTCCCCTCCCGCCCTACTCATTGTAACTCAATACCCCTACTCCCTCGTCCCCAAACGCCTCACCGTGTAGGCCCACCCCTACTCCCTCGTCCCCAAACGCCTCACCGTGTAGGCCCAGTCCGGGCTGCCGGAAGTGAAGACGAGGCCCGCGGAGAACCCGGGCAGCTCGTCGAAATCTTTTCGAGAGTAATCGCCGTCGTTGATGATGTCCAGGAAGTCAGACTCCTTGTCATAGGCGATCCAGTGGCTTGCCAGGTTGGGGTAGGTTTCGGTCACGTAGTCGAAGAAAGTGGCGGCCTCCGCGCTCCCTCCGCCGTCGTCCGAAGGCATCACGGCCAAAAGCAGACGCTGCATTTGTATTGTAATGTATACGAAGTGCGTAACAATAATACAGAGGTACAATGGGAGAGAAGAGAGGAAAAACAAAAAAAAAACGACAAAAAGAAAAAAAAAAGAAAGAAAAGGGGATACAACACGATAAGATAACAAAAAGAAAAGAAGAAAAGAAACCGCTAAGAAAACAGAGTCGGAAAGTGTAGCATTTTTTTTTTCTTTACAACAGGAAAAAAAACAGACAACATATAGAGCAAAGCAGAAAAAAAAAAACACACACACACACAAAACTGGAAACAGCTGTGCCACACAGGTGTGCCGGGCCGCACGGGAAGCAGCAACAGCACCAACTACCGACGACCGAAGACAACGTTGCTATATGCAGAGACTGGCGTGATTGAGGGGGGGGGTCGGGACAAGGGGTGGCTGGCCGAGCGAGGGCTCTCGAGCAAACGAACAATGTTGCCACAGCAGTACATTCAAATATACATACAACGGACACGGTAAAATAATTACTCACTGTCACGGGGGACCATAGAAAAATAGGACCAAATATTGTTGTAAAAATAGGCAAAATATATAGGTTTTTATGTTTACCATAGGTCCTATTAACTATGGACCCCCGTAATAGTAGTAGAAAGAAATTTCCCCCTCCCGCCCTCCCTTACCTGGCAGACGGCCTCCATGTCTTCTTCGGGGATAGCGAGGTCGGCGGTAGGGTTCAGCAAAAACAGGGCCTCCTCGATTATCGTCGCGTAATCCAACGCGCTGAGGTCCAGCTCGGACGTCCCCGCCCCGCAGGCTTCGTCAAGCGGGTCGATGCCGTCCAGCAAGTCCTCGTCATTCCCCGTCAAGAGTCCGGCGCACACCAGCCGGACGAACTGATTGCAGGGGAGGGGGCCCGACGAAACAATCGAAGAGCAGAATAACCCGGTTCAGCACTGCTGCATCACCCCGAGCTTTTAGGGAAACCCTCTAATGGGAAGTAGCGAGGGGGAACGTTGAAAAACTTCGACAGGTCGTCGATTCCCACAGTTCATGATCTAGGTCCTCCAGGGCAGATATGTTCCTGGTCTGCATGAGCTAGTTCAAGTTGACGGGCGGGAGCCGTATCATCTGCGTGAGCTGGAACAGATTTCCCGCGTTCGATCTGTACCACACAGATCCTGCACAGCGTCTCAAAACGGCAGGTATGAATCTAGATGATCTACAGATAGATCGTGACCTGTCCCACATGATGCAATGTTCAGTAGAGCTTACTGCACATTCGAGATTTGGTCTGATTGGCTTAATGTCAGGGTTAGGGTTGATTTGATTGGCGTAGGCTTGGGGTTGCGGTTGTTGTTCTATTCGTCTGGTACACAGTGTGTGTCAACCATTTTCTCGAACAAGTAAGTGGTCGTAGTGTTTGCAGTAAAAGCTACTGCTTGTAAATATTTCTCTGTGTCAAAATTCCTGGTTTGAGGTTTTGTCCCCGTTTTTCCTCTATTTTTCCTTACATAAACCAGGTGAACAATTGTACGATAATGACTTCACACATCGATCTGATCACGAACTACCGCAAGATCATCTATCAACATATCCTGTACCAGATACCAGGTATATGATAAGATATGTATACTTATGTATTTGCCAATACCAATACAGCAGTATGATATGTTGTGCAATAACAGTATCATACAGATCTTGCTCGGTAAAAAAACTCAAACTGTGTGTCCTACAAATCTCACATGGCAAACGTGAGACAACGTCACACAAATCCACCAATACACTCGCCCCGAACCATCTATACATCATGAACAGGGGATCTGACATGTCCGATGTGTGCTTAAGTTAAGGTCGCTCGACCACTCGCCCACACCTCCTCTCACCTTATTGCTGGCGCACCCAGTTTCGGTAAAGGTGATCGAGCTCTCCCCGCTCAGTGCCTTCAAGGCGTATTCGCAGTAGGTCACCAGTGATGAATCGTCGTGGCTCGTGGCCCACATCGCCTATGCAAGCCGCGGGAGTTAGCGAGACCGAGGGGGTGGAGTCGCCCCTTGCAGCAGTCAGTGCGATTATCCAATACCCGTACGTACGTATTGCAAGAACACGCCATGCACCAAGCAGTGCCTACGTTCAGTGCGCGCCGTGCAGCAAGCACTACGTTCAATACAGGCCATGCATCAAGCGGCGCGTTCGGTAGACGCCATGCAGTAAAGCAGTGCGCTCGATGCTCGTCATGCACACCGAGCAGTATGTTCAACATACGCCAAAGCAACAACACGAGGCGTACCCGCGATGTAACGCCAGACAACAACAGAACGATACGTAAAAGGGGCAGCAAGCAGTACATTCCAACCCCTTTTGGAATACTACTATTAATATTACGGGGTACTACAGTAAATAGCACCAAATATTGGGAGTAAAAATAGAGAAATTTATAGGTTTTAGAGCGTACCGTAGGTCCTATTGACTATGTCCCCCGCAATACTAATAAAGTACAGCAGTAGTATTACGGGGGACCATAGTAAATAGGACCGATATATTGTTCGAAACAACAGTGAAATGTATAGGTTTTTATGTGCACCATAGGTCCTATTAACTATGCCCCCCCGTAATACTACTGAAACGAAAGGACGATGTACACAAGTACATCACACTGGAACGGACACGCGTGGCCGGCGTTTTATTTCGCTCATCAAATATTTGGGCTGGCCTTCCAAAATTAAAGCGTGGGCGAGCGCGAACGGATACACGAGCCGAACTTTTCGGAAATACCCCTCGTGGTGAGAAGCGACGATTCGGACGACGCTCCTCGTGTACGCCTCCTTGATTGAGCGAAACATCACCAAAAGTAAAATAGAAGGGAGGGTCCTGAGCCTTGTGTGCCTGCTGCTTCGAGTCTGCTGCATGTCAGCAGTGCGAGTGCTACCTGCTGTGAATCTGTCGTACAGGATGAGGGCTACTGCCGTGTGTCTACTACCGTGTGTCTACCGGAGCCAACAATTGCTGTCTCTGTGCATATCATACAACATGAGCGCTACTGTAAGTATCGCCGTGCCTGCTGCTGTCTATACGTCTTCTGAACGTCTACTGCTACTGCTGTGCCATCGAACGAGTGCCACTGGGCACTTTTCACACCATGCCAGGTACTTCTAGTATAATACTACTAAAACACTAATAATAAGTATCTATGTACCAGGGTATATGAATACCGTGTGAGCTTACTCCCAAGCGTCGACTACCGTATGTATACTGAGTGGTCAGCATACTGCCAACACAGAGCAGTAGGCACACACACTTGACACCCGTGTGCGTGCTTATCACTCCATAAGAGCGCTCTGCTGCCGGGTGTCTGCTGTCTCCTCGATGCCAATTGCTGCACATGCCAACAGACGTACGAATGCCACTGCAGCTGCTGTGTGCGCCTATCGCATACCAGGCATACGACTACAGCAGTGTGTGCGAACGTTAGGCGTCTGTCTGCCTGGCGGGAGTCCAGACACCTAACCCACCCACGGCGAGATGTCTGGACGAACGTACGAAAAAACAGTTTGTTCAATCGTGTTCGAACTTGTTTTCAGTATCCCCCTCCTGTCTGAGTCTCGAAAATGAGAACCAGGTCGTGGGGTGCAGGGTTACACTTGGGGCTCCAAAGAGTGGGAGGCCGCCGGAGGCCAACATTTGGACACATTGATATTACGGGGGACCCTAGTAAATAGGACCAAATATTGATGGCAAAAATAGGCAAATATATAGGTTTTTGTGTGTACTGTAGGTCCTACTATCTATGGTCCCCCGTAATAGTGTGCGTAACGAATGCGTAAATACACTCAACAAGAGCGATTTGCACGCTCCTTTTACCCTCTCCTACATATTAATAGTAGGCGCGCATCAGGCTCCTTTTAGCGTATGGAAACACTATTAATACCAGGTACAATATATCGCTACCTACTTCTGAAAAAATAATTAGCCTAGGGCGAAACCGAACCCAAGAACAATTTCTACTGCTGTACGGCAGTGAAACAAGACCCCGACTTTCTTCTTCGCCTACCGCGAAACGGACTAAAGACAAAATCGACTACGGCGAAAAGGGGGCCGGACAATTTTTTTCGCCTGTGGCGAAAATAGCACCGGCACCAAAAGCGGAATTCTCGCCAAAAAAGGCGCGACAGCCGCACCGCCGCACGCCCTAAAATAAAACAAGTACAGAGTATACCTGATACAACTCTATTATAGTGGGATTGCCAGGACTTTTCTTTTCTTTTCGTGCACCCTGTTGTGGTTGGTGGCTGGCTCGGTGGCTAGATAGTTGGTTTGGAATATGACAAGAAGAGAAATAGAATAAACGACACTTCTTCTCCGTCGTGGTGCTTCTTCGTCCGTGCAGCAATCTGTCCTTCTTGATAACGAATTCTTTCCTTATATACTACTACTGTCGCTGTAGCAGCCTTTTTCATCTCCTTGGGTCATTATTATTCTGTCACATTTCAGATTTCATCGTATTGACTTTTTGTTCTAATTTCCTGGTTTCGCTTGAGTTGTTATGTTCTCGTACTCGTAACCGGTACGATTTCACTTCACTTGTTTTACGACCATGGTTTTTGCTTTGGGGCTTTCTCTGTCTCACAGAATTATTAATAGTATCTCTAGTATTAATAATAGGATAAGGAATCAGTACGGACACCGGGTGTACCGATGAAGCTGGGTAGAAACGACGACGATAGCACACACGCGAAACAAAAGCGGAACATGTTGTGTATGTATGTGCTTGTGTGTGTTTTCACATTCAACCGATTTTTCCACCCGCTGACAGGGGAGAGCGTAAAAGTGACGGAAGGAAGCGGAACATAAAAGGAGCAAAAACGTGACGAAAGGAAACGATCAGCCACACGCGGGGCAAACCGGGATTCCAACCCTTTTAGTACCGCAGTCCCCTTTTGGGGACAAACTACTTGGAATTTGACTGGGTTCTCCTCAGAGCGGGACTGCAGTCCCAAGAGGGTTAAGCCAAGGCGTGGTATCGTCCGAACCACGAGGCAAGGAGTTTAGTCTCAACGGTCAAAAGGAATCCACTCCCGTTTGAGGGCCAAATTTACTTGTACTTAAAAGTCGGAAATATGATGAAACAGTGTAGCAGGTAGCGCTAACGGGGGGGGCAACGAGCTGGTGCTCCATGTGTGTGTGTGTGTGTGTGTTCTTCACATTAAACCGTTCTTCTACTCGTCGACATCTAGCAAGCCCAGTGTCCGTGCTGATTCTTCACCCTAGAAAGATACGAGCTCTGTGGTCACAGACTACGACACAGAGATAACACACCGTAATGCATTAATAGCCTACGCAATACCATGCCTTCGCACTAGGTGCGGCCGACACTACATACATACGCCAGCAACCAAAATACACCATAAAGAAAGAGAAGCAACGAAAAAACCAAACCGAAAAAGAACTCAGAAAAAGAAAAAGAAAAGGAGAAGAATCCCAAATAAATAAATAAAATGGGAAGCCAAGGCTCAGACACATGTACGGCACGCGAACAGCATATCCACAACGTAATACAGTACTCTGTACCTGGAGATTCGTCGTTCGTCAACATACACTCCGCGACAGCAGTGAACTTTCTCACCTACTTTGTGGCCAAGCAAGGCTCGCGGCTTATTGCGATGTCAACGTTGAGCATAGGCTTTGTAGAGGTTATTATATACGATGTAAATAGAGTGGTATTTTTCGCTGAGCACAATCGCGTGCGTAGTAGCTGTAACGTCTTCAACGAAAAAAGTATCGCCCTGGTAATATCTCCCAAACTGCTGCCATTACATGTCGCGTACCTGCATCAATAGACGGTCGGTGAGCCCCGCGCATCTCGCTGCTACAGCAGGACGTTACTCATAAAGAAGGATAGCGACAGCCGACAACGTGACGTCGAAGCTTCTTCAGCCGATCGCCTCAACAAACAACGGAATGTGAAAGAAGCATGCCGGTGCACCTACTATGAACATCACCCGTCGACGGAAAGTCAAGCCATCAACGGAAGCTTATTTAGCCTGCTTGCACGGAAAAAAATATCAAATGTAAAAAAAATCAACATCATGCCATCACAACAGCACAACAACAGCAGGGCCGTCGACAGAACGCCACGTCAACTGACTGAGAATATATTTTCGGGCCGCCCGCAACCGAAACACCACCAGGTGTGGTACCTATAACATAAGAAATAAGGTCCCCGGGACATGATAATGATGATACCATTCAAGATCGACAAAACAATACAACAAGGAGAATATCGAAAAGGTTTTGTCGTATTAATAGTGTTGTGTTCTTCATACAAACAAAACAAAAAAACTAACTGGTATTTCTACCCATTTGTTTCGTTTGTTTCTTTCGTTTTCTCTCTTTCATAGAATGTGTAGGTCGTGCCCGTCGTATCCAGGCGGTACGATGACATGGCATTGAGTTGTCTACTCTGCTTGAATACTGCAAAATAATGTGTGATAGTACCTCTGAGCGTAGTTTTGTGACCACAGAGCTTGTACGTGTGTGTGTTCTACACATTAGCCGTTCTTCCTACCCGTCGACATCCAGCAATACCGGTGTCCGTGAGTATTCTTCAACCCTATTACGGCAGACTATAGTTAATAGGACCAAATTTTGTTAGTAAAAATAGGTAAATATATAGGTTTTTGTGTATACCATAGGCCCTATTAACTATGGACCCCCGTAATAGAGAGATACAAGCTCTGTGATCATTTATGTGTGTGTTCTGCACACAGAAAATGTTCTGCACACAGCGCATGGAACCGTTATTTCTACCCGTCGACATGCAGTCCAACCGGGACCCGTGCCGATTCTTCAATCCTAGAAGAGATAGACGCTCTGTGGGCACAAACAACGACACAGAGCAGATACGAGCTCTGTGGTCACACAACTACGCACAGATACCGCAGCAGCAGTACACCGTAACCCTAACCTTATGCGAAGACAACACACACACACACACACATTTGGTATGCTGGAGTACTTGGGCAGAGTAGACAAAGCGATGCTATGTCCAGATGTCATCGTACGGGAAGGCGCGACATACACACACATTCTATGAAAGGAAGAATCATCGCAGAGAACAAACAAAAAGAAATCGAAGGACAAAAAAAAAAGGGAAATGTCGTGCCCCCCCGCGCAGGAATGCGGCAAAACATTATCAGGTTGTGCTGGATGTCGACCGTTAGAAAGAACGGTTTAATGTGAAGAAAACAATACCACCACATAGAAACAGAGTAAGCTATTAATACCAGTGTGTGTGTGTTCTTCACATTAAACCGTTCTTCTTCTACTCGTCGACATCCAGCAAGCCCAGTGTCCGTGCTGATTCTTCACCCTAGAAAGATACGAGCTCTGTGGTCACAGACTACGACACAGAGATAACACACCGTAATGCATTAATAGCCTACGCAATACCATGCCTTCGCACTAGGTGCGGCCGACACAGCATACATACATAGGCCAGCAACCAAAATACACCATAAAGAAAGAGAAGCAACGAACAAACCAAACCGAAAAGGAACAAGAAAAAGAAAAAGAAAAGGAGAAGAATCCCAAATAAACAAATAAAATGGGAAGCCATGATATATGATACCTATGGTACCTACAGGTATAAACAACTGATAAGCCTTTTCAACCTGTTGTTGTTTTCTTCACATTAAACCGTTCTTTCTACCCGTCGACATCCCGATCCAGCACAACCAGTGTCCATGCCGATGGTTCAATCCTAGAGAGATACAAGTTCTGTGGTCACAAAGCTACGCCACAGAGATACGTTGCCACGTATGCAATGCAATGCCATGTCATCATACTGCGTACGACAGGCACGAGATACACATTCCATGACCTAGAGAAACAAAACGAAACAAAGAGAAAGAAAAAAAAAAAAACAAATATATATATATATATATAGAACAAACCATCGAGCCCCCCCCCGAATGGGATCTGGCAGACACTTGAAAAGAACGAACTGCAAAAAAAAAAAGGAAAAAGAAGAAAAACGCCACTAGTCGTCGTCAACAGAGAGAGACTAAGAACAAAGGGAAAATAACACAACAGGCAAACCAAACAAAGCACCAAGCATCCTCCAGGTAGCGGCAGCAGTTTATGTTACGTACTGGTATTCAGTAGTACTGCTGAATCAACACTTTTTCTTGTTTCATTCCGATTTGTTTTTTCCCGTCTTTTTTTTTCCGATTTTTCTCTTCTTGTGCAATGTGAGTATCGCGCTAGTGATATTAATAGTCGCACCCGGTACGTTGACATGGCATTTGTTGTAAGGAATACCCTGTGCCGGGTGGTCCATCGATCTTTTACCCCTATAGCTCAGTAGGTGATACCTTCACACATTGCATAGTCACACATTGCATAGTCTACTCTGCTTACTGCACAACAACAGACTCCGTATTATTACGGGGGACCATAGTAAATAGGACCTACGGTACACACAAAAGCCTATACCTGGTACGTATATTTCACTAACCATCGTAAATAGGACCTACGGTACACACAAAAGCCTATACCTGGTATATTTCACTACTTTTACCAACAATATTTGTTCCTATTTACTATGGTCCCTCGTGATAATAATATTTCTGTGTTGTACATTCGTGACCACCGAACCTGTATGGTACTATTAATACCACCGCCGTATAATACTAATAGTAGTCTCTCTCCCTAATAGGATTGAAGAAATCGGCACGGACACTTGTTGCGGTGCGCTGATGTCGACAGCTAAAAAGAACGATTCAATGTGAACAACACACACATCACGTGTCGTAGCGTCTCCGAGTCGTAGTTTCGTGACCACGCAGGACGAAAAATCAGCACGGACACTGCGCTGTGAATAACACACACACTGGCTGTGTGTGTTGCAAGTCGAGGGGCAGGAACAACGGTAAAGAGCGGTGTACCCATTTCTAATTATAACCCGTTTAGGATAGCAGTCCGGTTTTGGCGACAAACTACTTACAGTTTGAGTGACTTGTCTCCAAAACGAGACTGCAGTCTAAAACGGGTAGAGACGATCCATTTCAAGGCCATATCGTAGTATTACGGAGGACCATAGCGAATACCAGTAGGACCTACGGTACACACAAAAATCTAACTATTTCCCTATTTTTACATTTTTACCCACAATATTTGGTCCCAAATACTATGGACCCCCGTAATAGTAAATCGCCTCGTCACGATTGAAAACTACTTGGAATTAGTATCAGATCATTAGTCAAGCAGTAAAAGATAAGACCGCGTTAGAGATTAGACCATGTACATACATGGCGTCGTCACGCGGCGGTCTTAGTTTAGCCTTCCAGGGCAAAACTGCAGTCCCGTTTGGGGGACAAAGCACTCAAATTCCCCAAAACGGGACTGCAGTCCTGAAATGGTCACAGACTACTTAAAATTAGAGTGGTTTGTCCCTCAAAACGAAACTGCAGTCCGAAAAGGGTTGTAGTTTGTCCGCAGAACGGAACTGCAGTCCAAAACGGGTTAAAATGTGCAAATCACTCCTGTCATGTTGACAGAACCCACTCAAAATATGTTTGGTGGTGAACAAGGGTTAGGGTCTCTTGCATAAAATTTGAATCGTAGCGGAAAGCGCGAGAGCGTGAGTTAGCAACACTCTATGAAAATCGACGACCAGTGGGAATGCCGAACGCTATGCTCGACAAAAATGAAGGCATGCACAGGGGAGGGGGGGGGAAAGGGACGACAACTGCGGCCACGGCTTGTCCAGAACATCGCTGAGGGTAAAACCTCCTACCTGGTACAAGCTAACTCTTTTAGAACCGCAGTTCTAGAACCGCAGTCCCATTTTGGGGACAAACCAGTCAAATTCCAAGTAGTTTGTCCCCAAAACAGGACTGTAAAAGTGATGACGAAAAAAAAAAAGAGGAAAAAAAAGTGTCACTCGTCACTCACCGCGCCGGTGTTGTCAACGCCGTCCCCAGTGAGGTAAGCTGACGGGACTTCATAGTCATCCTCATCCCGGTGGCACCCGCACCTGTCATGACATGGCAAGAAAAAAAAAACGCGGAAAAAAAAAAAAGCCAAAACTCTGGTCAAGACCCCCGCCCGCCTCCCGCGTGGTCGCTATATACAATAGCGCTGCCGTTAGCTATTAATAGAGGGAGACAAAAAAATGACGAGTCGTTTGGGTTCCCTTCTTCCTACCTGACACGCACATGTACCGGATACAGAAGTACCAGGTATTTTCTAGCTATGATATATTTCCGCCAGTTCGTGTTACTATCCCGACGATTCCTTCATCTGCCTCAGTCCTCAATCTCCCCTCTATGGCCTCAGCGCTTCTCTCCCCCTTTCTCTTCCCGGTCTTTAATTATTTGCTCAAGCCTCCAGACTATGGGCAGAGGTATCGATCGGGCGATGCCAAGGGGAACGGAAAAGAGAGAGCTGGGCGGGTGGGGGGGGGTGTACTCGATAAGAGAGATGTACTCGATCTCATGCATGGCCGTAGTCGTATGACCATAGACCCTCGCATCCCTACAATGCCGGGACGAAGCATGTCGGGTTTTCACCGACCAGGCAGACATTGCTTGCACCAAGCGCGAAGCGCCGTGAGGTGTCCGGCGAGTCGCATGAAGGGTGAGCTGCATCCTACTAAGAACCACTTGTGAGGCGGACTTGCATATGAATGACAGCTTCAATGAGTTAGTTTATTTCCGGTGCGGCCACTTCCAGAGACAGCAATGGGAGTACCATGTAACTGCCTCTTGGGTGCCGTACCTTGAACACTACGTGATACGATCAATTCCCTTGTGCAGAGTAAAGGTTCTTTACTTCGCACAAACGATCCAACTAGACGACCAGCTGAGGGCGACCGCCAAAAAAAAAAAAAAAAAAAAAAAAAACGGTACCCTGGATGTCTAGCTCCCGTAGTGAGCGGCATGTTTTACAGTGTCGTTGCCAACCGACGCCAACCCAACCCATATATGGGGGGGGAGAGCTGGCTGGGGGGGGGGGCGGGGTAGAGAGAGGAAAGAAAAGTAGATGGGCACTAATTGTGCTGCCTGCGCAAGCGTGATTCTTTATTGGAGCTCGCAAATTCTTGAAGCCGTTTCAGTGAGGCATTCGTAGGGTTTGGTAACGAGACTCTATGAGACTTTTCCCCCACTGAAATATGTTCTTCGGCCTTGGTATACACCGAGGGCACCACCCGGACCAGCCCGACCCGGAACCCTAACGCTCTAAACTCTGCTGCTACCCTGACCAGACGCCTGCCTACTGTAGTTGGAGCACGCTGGGAATGCTTTATTGATAGGGTAGCTAGGATTGGAGCGACCCAACTGGTAGATCGCTTTTTCCCGCGCAAGTACAAACACGAGCAAGCAGTGTGGTCGTAAGGGTACTACTACTGCTGCCGTGTGATAACAATGCAATTTGCCCCGGAGGGGAGCCTCTATAAATGCAGCACCACCCTGCAAAAAAACTCGGGAAGGTCCTTTGATTTGATCGGTCGAGGCCGGTATATCGGACGGCCGTTTTTTTTTTTGGGAAACACCACCGAAACACGCCTCCGCTGCGCGACCGCTCTGGCCGAGAACATAATCCCCGTTTGGATTCCGGTATGGTATTACTTGTACAAGATATTTCAGAACTGCAGTCCCGTTTTGGGGACACGGCACTACAGCAGCAGTACAAAAAGGGTTGAAGTTGCAATGGAACATGTACGATATATTTTCGGAAGAGAAACAGAAACAAAACGTGTGAGTGAACACAAAGCAGATCTTGTAATTCCCGGTCAACCCCTGCCAATCTCGACCCCCAAAATGGTTGGGCTTGGGAGTCAGATGGGAATCGGGTAACAGCCGGCGTGCATCATAGAGCTTGTTTGACGGGGACACGCGCCGCCGTGTTTGAGTGACACTGGGTATCCATCATCCACCCCGTGTGATTTATATACCAGGTATAAGAACAAAATATTTCTCGAGACCGCTATTCAGGCGTGTCATACTCGAGTACGTATGTAAATACCTCCGCCGGAAAGTGGCAATCAACGCACGCCCTGCTGTGATATAAGTGGCGGCCGAAAAACTACAGCAGGAATATGTCACCGGGTGTGGCATACCTGGTACTAATACTACGGAGGGCCATAGTTAAGAGGCCCTACGGTACACACAAAAACCTATATCTTTCCCTATTTTTGCCAACAAAATTTGGTCCCACTTACAATGGTCCCCCGCAATAGTATAAACTGGAGCGTGTGCACTGGGTGTGTGTTGGCGGAATATCACGTGCCTGGTACGGCGGTGCTGTGCCACTATACCGTTATACCTGGTGCCACGTACAGCGAGACATGTTACAACATAGAATCACAAAAAACGACAAAAAACTTCCTTTTGGTCGGCGTGGGATCATTCATGGTGGACCCTGCGGGCGGACAATAATCTATCCACACGTTTGAGATTGGGGGCCCCAGGTCCGGGTAGGATCAGGTTGCCAGCGGGGAGCATGTCGCAATATGAAAATATCAAAAATATGTGTGCAACAGGTACCTGGAACTAAAATACTGCTGTGTGTCGTAGGTGGTTGTTGTTGTCTTCACGTTGACTCATCGCCACAGCTATAATACTAATAATAGTGCAGTCCATTGTACGAGACTTGTGTACGTACACATGTTGACCAGTGAAACACCCCAAGACAACTCTGTACATACACCATGGTGTGCCCAGTGAAACACCCCGAAAACCCAAAACATCAGTGCTACAGCAGCAGCAGCAGTGTCAATATGCATGTATGTACTGCTGTGTAGTTTTCCATCAATTTGACTTTTCAGGTTCTGGACAAGCCGTGGTCATAGGCGTCGTTCCTTCTGCCCGGGTACAAAAATGCCTTCATTCGTATCGCGCTCGTCGATTTTCACCGAATGTTCATTTTGCCAATGGTCTTTATCAACGATAATAGTTTTATTTTCTCGTTCCCGGAAACGCGAAAAAAAATACGGCGGGTCCTACTATCGCCATCATCATGCTTCATGAGGTTGCAACGCTCGTCCACCTGCTCGAATCGTCGAAACGGCGGCGCGCGTCGCGCAGGCGTGCCGCTACTGCTGTAGAGGTGCCCCGACTCCTATGAATAGAGAGCCGACCGTGTCCCGCCGAACCTCGCCAGCGTAGCTTGAAACAAGTTATGGCGCGACTAAGCCCTCCATAACATGAAAATAGCTGGAGATTTCGTACGTATTGAGCTCGTCTACGTCGGTGAGTCCGCTCTGTCGACTGGACGAACAGAGCTATATCGTTGTGCACGGCGCTTTCTGCGACCAGCCACGGCTTGGGAATGACCCTGGGGATAACTCTGATCTATACTGTACAGCAGTGCCGAGTGGTGACACGGTGCACACGGCTCACACGGTGCGCCTGCCCGATGATGTGCGACGAAACAGGACTTTTCCGCGATACGCTGACATCCGGGAATTTTCCTCGAAAAGCGAAAAAAAAAACGTCCGGTTAATAACGCCCCTGGACTACGATTTCGCGCTTTCCGCTAAGCATTTTGTACGTATGAAAAAGTTCGTGCGAGATCGCGCATAGGGCTCCGCATTCCCACTGCTCGTCGATTTTCATAGAAAGTTCATTTTGTCAACTCACGCTCTCGCGCTTTCCGCTAGTCAATTTGTATGCATGAAAAAATCCTTGCGAGGACTCGTTGTGGCTCTATGTGCACTCGGCGAAAATTGAGCCCACGTACCATAAATGATTTTAGAAGGCCCGAGGATTACCTACCGAGCCACCAGGGACGCCATGGTCTACAGGACACCAAATAGGAAAACGAGCAATAAGAAAGGCAGGCTGAGATTTACGGAAGAATGGGGAACTGATCATCACGACCGCGTGGGCGAGATTTAAATTACGACTGCTGGGACGTTTACGAGCCATCCCCGGGTTTGAGGCCTTGCGTTTCGTATTTTCCTGTTGCAGCCGCACTCTCCAGCACACCAACCAACTCCCACAGATCAGCGTGCAATAGCTCTTGCTGAATAAACCCAGAAGCTCTATTAATAGGTAAAAATCACGTAAAGTCCCGTCGCTGTAATTCTCACAGCCCGAAAGACCGGCAACCAACACCAACCACAACCCTATCCCCAACCCTAACCATGTCTCCAACCCGAAACGCAAGGGCTGAAATCCGCGGATGACTCGTAAATGTCCCCGTAGTCGCGATTCAAATCTCGCCTACGTAGTCGTGATTATGAGTTCCCGTAATTACACTGCTGCAATCCAGTATACTAATCAATTGATTTTGACAACAGCAATGTAATCGCTACTGACCCAGTCAGCCAGTGCCCAGCCCTATCAAATACCAGGTACAGCATACAGCAGTACAGGCAGGGTACGGGACACCTAGCGACTGATGAGCATTTTTTGTCGATGGCTGCTGTTTGTCTCATAGTTAAGAAACAAGAAAACTGGTACCTGATACTCGTATAATACAGGTTTTATTTCTTATTTGAGAATGTATGCGTTCTACCTGGTACACTAACTTTAGTATAATGACTTCCGAATTCCTTACATTCAGTGTAATTACTGCCTCTCCTCTTGGAACGCATTTAGTCGGTTTCCGAACTTAACATGGCGTGTTTCTTGGGCGTACGCCAGGTAAAAACTGCTGGCGAATAAACTGCCCACGTCATCCAGTAGATTACTCCCAGTACAAGTATACACAGCAGTATACCAGGTATACTCTGTGCCAGTGCCCAGCCCTTTTGAAAGTAATGACAGATGACCAATGGATGGGCGAAATCGGCGGACTATTGTCGAAAACGTACGGGTATCCGAAAGAAAACCCAAGATCAGGATGAAAACAAGTGAAACATTTTTTATTTTTTTATAAATTTTGAAATACGTCAGCTGTGAGTTCGACTATTAAATAGTTGATACTCATTTTATAAATTTTGAAATATGTTAGCTGTGAGTTCGACTGATTAAATAGTTGATACTCAACTTTGCGCCTCGTCTATATTCCATTTTTACCTATTTTACAATTATTGTGATAAACCGAACGCGCGTATTCTATAAGTGATTCCTAGTCAAAGATATAGGCCAGCGGCTCCCCTGGATGCTGCCCGGGTCAAGCAACAGGACAATTTTAACTAATCATTCTGCGCACTGATACTATATAACCCGAACAAGGGATATTGATATGATGTTGCAACATTGTAAAAATCGTCAACAGTAAATTGCCAAAATTGGGACGAAAAAGGCTGGCTGCCCTTTTCGCATCTCCCATGATCCCGGCCCTACATACCCCTGCTGTCCTGTTGAATTTGATTGCCCGTGTATTTTAATCACATAAGGTGTACTTGCTACTGCTGTACAAGTACGAGTAAACCCTGGCACTGCACCTGGGATTACAGATATAGATACCTCATGAATATGTTGTTGTCGTAGCAGAGCATGTTGGGGAAGGTGGTGGTGTTCTGGTAAGCGTCGTAGGTCATCAGCGGGGTGTCGGAAGTAGGAATCTCCTCGAGAAAACACATCCACGTCTATGCTCCCCTTGATCGTCCCTATCAGGGCCATGATGATTGCCGGGAGCGCAAGTTCCAGCACCTGGAAGCATATGGTGGGTCACACGCATGGTTTTCAGTAGCCGAAGGAACGCTGACCACGCTGGCTCAATGCATTGCGACCGCGAGTAACTATTACACGAGTGCGAGCGAACACACACACAGGTAGCGCTCTCAGGAGCGCTGGGGAGGGAGGGGGGAGGATATGGTGGGTCAAGTACACGCATGGTTTTCAGTAGCCGAAGGAACGCTGACCACGCTGGCTCAATGCATTGCGACCGCGAGTAACTATTACACGAGTGCGAGCGAACACACACACAGGTAGCGCTCTCAGGAGCGCTGGGGAGGGAGGGGGGAGGGGTTATATCTTTGCTCAAAGAGTTTGCGCGGTCACCCCCGCGAACACAAGGAACGGCACGAGGGCACTGCTACTGCTGCTATGCTGCTGTGCCGCTGCTGCTGCTGCCACCGCTTCTGCTACTGCTACTGCTCTGCTACTGCCGCTGCTGCTTATATGCTGTTGTAACGAATCATAGGAGTAGGCTGCAGCCCCTTCATCTATGAACTGTGGATACTTGTAGCAAAAAAAAACTGTTCGATCGGTTTGATGCGGCCTTTTCAGGGAAGAGACCCGATGTATTCTGTCTGGGTTTGTCGAGAGGGTACCTCGGAAATCAGCAAGACCTCAACACTGCTCGCTGTATGCACGTTACGATAAAAAGGTAGGCAATGTGGCAGCAACATCAGCATCGTCTACGAGAGGCCAGCGTGGTCCTCTGGGTGCCGCTTGGAGTCTTGCAAGCCCCGGCGTGCGCATCATCAAAACGCGGCCGGAGTGCCTCGGGGTTCAAAAGTCCCCCAAAACGAAAAAAAGTTCACCAACACCTCCTACTTCCCCGAGATGAGGCAACACAACACAACCCAGGCACAGCGGCAGTGCAGCACCTCCCACCCACAATCTAGGGGACCAACGCAGGACTCTCTCTCTCTCACCAGCTGGCATTTGGAGCGCCTCTTGGTGAGCGCATTCTTGCGCACGAGAGCAGAAAACTGCCTGCAAAATTGCCCACATCCACAGCAACCATCATCTCCGCCATCGTCTTTCATTCCCCGTTGAGGAGTGGGCGACACTCTGCTTTCCGAGGGCATCAATCAGAGACGTCTGTCTACTGTGAAAAGACCAAATCTGCCCAACCGGATCTATAGAGAAAGAGGCGGCTTCGCGCGTACCCTTGATGCGCAGCAAGGAACCGCGTTCGGTGGCGGTCGGTGTTGGGTTGCGATGGCTGTTGGGATTGTGACCACAGGAGCAGGTGACCAGGTGACAGTCGGCGCTAAAAAACGACGAAAATGTTGATATGTGACGGGGAACCGGTCTGAGTGCGGGAATGTCATACCATTTCAAGAGGAAGAATCGACGGAAAACGAAGAACAGAGAACTAATATAAAACGCCTAAAAAAGGCGGCTAATTTTTTTCCCACCAATGAGCATCGAGAAATATTATTTCCATCAATCAGCATCGAGAAAATATAAAAAGGAACGTTCTCGGTTCTCGCCACCCTCGGCACAATGAACGCTTTTTTTTATGTAGGGATTTTGTTATGTTGTTTGTCGGAGCATGATGCAAGAGCGAAACCGGAAAGTATATAGTCAGCATAATGCTCGGTTCAGCAGTCTTTTGCTTGTTGTGTTTGCTTGTGTTTCTTGCTGTTTCACTACTGGTGTTCGTACGCCGAAGCATGTCCATACAAACAAGCGCATTGTCAAGTACAACTTGAGTACTAATAAGTGGACGATGCATCCGAACTGCACCACACCAAGGGTCCGTTTGGACTTCGTATGCTGTAGTACTGCAGTCAGAAAAAAGTCCCTTGCGCTCGCAAAGCACGAGACAGAGTGCACCCTGCGTGTGGGTATACAATCAATCCTGGTATACCTCAAAAACAATACCCCATATGATGAGTAAATATGTCAAGTGGACGATGCATCCGAACTGCATGCACCACACCAAGGGTCCGTTTGGACTTCGTATGCGTGTACTGCAGTCATAAAAAGTTCCTTGCGCTCGCAAAGCACGAGACAGAGTGCACCCTGCCTGTGGGTATACAATCAATCCTGGTATACCTCAAAAATAATACCCCAGATGATTGATGATGATACCTACCTGTGGCTGGTACCGTACCTGCCTGGTGCCCCGCAAAGGTTGTACGGTATGTATGTATGATTTTTCGGATTTTTTAGTGGTGGTGGTGGACATCAACATGGATAGATAGTAAAAAAAGTACGATCTTGTCCGTGTGTTTTCGCAAAGAAAGGTACACGGTCAGATGGCAGATGAGCTGGATGATCCGGCCACAGAGGTCTACTATATACTATTAATATTATTACTACTCTGATGTACGCTGTACGTCGGTGGTAATATATGGCACGGGGCATGATGCACTGCAGTCGCTCCAGCCGCACTCTCTGCCTGAATACGACAATATATACAGTGGACACCAGCAACGAATCGCCAAGAAGTAAGTGCGGAGTATAGTATTAGGGCCACTCCTAACGAACAAAAAAAATCACGATTCGTGAGATTTTTGTCGTGAATCGTGATTTTTTTGTCGTGAATCACGACAAAAAAAATCACGATTCATGACGCCAATTTTTTTAGCTTTTCCCTAAAAAAAAACAAAATCACGATTCGTGACATTTGTCGTGTCTCAAAATACGCCTGATCAAGGCACTACGCAACCCGCGTGCACCAACGGTATCCGATGGTCGGCAAAGGGGCATGGCAGACTTTGCTTCGTACGCCGCTTGTGGGCAACGGGCGGCTACCCAAAGACACCGCTGGGCGCGGGCTAACGAGGAGGTTGTGGCCTCGAAATTTCCAGGAGGAGGAGCCACTGCTGGAAGATAAACGCGAAAATGACCTGGGGATGTCACAGGCCAGGCCGGGCCGACGGCCTGCGAGATGGAATCTCGCGAAACGAGCTTGGCCGACGGCCGGTGAAGTTGGAATCTCGAAGGCTGGGTCAGGCCTCGGCCCGCAATTCGAATATGTCACGGGCTGGGCCAGGTGCGGACGGCCCAGCCCGGCCTGGCCGTGCCCCACTCTCGAGAGTTTGCTCCACACCCCCAAAAAACGTTGGGTTTGAAATATCAGAACTTAACTATTTGAAAATATCACGAAACGCGACGTTTTTCGGCTTTTTTCGTTAGAACTGAAATGTCACGGATCGTGATCTTTTGGCACGCCTAAAAATCACGAATCGTGATTTTTTTTCGGTTCGTTAGGAACGGCCCTTAATAATTGTAGTGCACAGGTACACAGCAGCAGCACTAGTATATTGACAATTGTTAAAGCGACTACTGTACACCGCTTGCTGCTGCTCGCTGTGCACGCGGTCACTTTCGGCTCTCTCTCTCTCTCTCTCTCTCTCGTGATGTCACGCTCGTGCGGTGTGCGCCAAGTGCGGCGGGCGGCGGACGTTGCACCAGACGACACCCTATATCGTTTCGATTTTGCTCTGTTGTGCCACCCACATCACCCCCCCCTCCCCCCCTCTCTCCCGACCCCTACTACGCCAAAAAACAGAAAATAGGGGGGCCGAAACGTGGCTATATACTGCCGCTGCTTTGTCCTGTTCTAGCCCGATTAATGCTGCTGCAGTCCACTGCATGCAGCAACAACAACAGCACAATGATTGACCCGGTCAAGTCTGGAGATGGTTTTTTGTGTGTTTGTTTATGGCCGCGAATTACTATATATATACCCGCCATCCGCCGCTACTCCGCAACCTTGATGCCGCTACTATATTATTATGATGCTTGCCTCCCGACAACAATATAGCGCCGATGTCGTTCCAATATAAACCGAAAATCCTTCCGTAAATCAGTAGTATTCCTCATAACATACGCTTATTTTAAAATTTATAAAATATACGCTTCTCTGCCAGCCGTTTCCCAATTTCCATTCCCCACATCATTTCATTTTATATATATATGCCAGTACTATTAATAATACGAGTATTATTAAACAATGCTTGCCTTCCGACAACATATACCTGGTATAGCATAGATATATGCCTTTCCTGTATAAACCGAATATCCTTCCGTAAATCTGTAGTATCCCTCATACGCTTCTACTACGTACAATATAATTGCCACCTTTTTTTTACTAGGATTTACTTGTGACTTGGTGTTTGTTTCTGTTGAACACATAATTGTTGTTTTGTGTCCGTGGTCCGTGGGTGGATGTGATCGTGTGGACCTATGCGGGTGTGGGTGGGTGTGTGTGTGATGCTCAGAATCTTATTTTCGACATCGTACGTATCTAGCAGCAGCACCAGCGTGGCAAAAAACGCGGGTTAAACATTGTTAGGAGAGTCTGTGTACAGAGTGTCGGCCGTGTCAGTCAGCAGCCACGCGACAGAATCCGGACAAATTGGCCTACAACTATTAATAACTGCTCGTGCTCGCATCAGGCTAGATTTATTATCTGAGAAAAAGTGTGTGTTTCCACCACACACAGCAGCAGGTTCTGAGAAAAACTGTGTGTTTCCACCACACAGCAGCAAGCAGCAGGTCCAGTATAACCGTATATACCCAACTTTTTTTGCTTATTTCCCCCGAGAAATTTTGGGTTGAGTTTCTTAGATATACAGCGGAAGTTCGTAAGTAAGTTATCAATAGTGTGATGGCCTTGTCACAAGAAACCTGATTATTAGCAGCCCCGAGGCTAGAGATTTCTTGTCGAAGAAACGGTGTGCTCCACACTAAGTTTAGTTTGACCGCTCCCGGCTTTCTTATTTCCTCGGAATTTTCCGGCCAAGCACGTTTCTTAGAAAGAGTAGTACATCAGTATGGTGCTGAACGCAGGTGACACAAGTTCATCTATCATTTATTACAGGGGGCCATATTAAATAGGACCTACGGTAGACACAAAAACCTATATATTTCGCTTTTTTTACCATCAATATTGGTCCTATTTACCATGGTCCCCCGTAATATATAGGTATCGACGCCTCTGTCGTTGTGTCACAGCAGTCACGCCGCTCTAAACTCTCGGCGAAGACCGCATACATACGTGCATATTGTGGTGGCAGGTGGGCGGTCATATTATTGTCACAATGTGGCGATATTCCAAGAATCTTGGACGAACAAACATGATGATATATGACCTTCCCCCGTTCACCCCCCCCCCCCCCCCCCCGTATATTATGTATGGGTTGGGTTGGCGTCGGTTGGCAACGACACTGTAAAACATGCCGCTCACTACGTGAGCAAGACATCCAGGGTACCGTTTTTTTTTTTTTTTTTTTTTTTTTTTTTTGGCGGTCGCCCACAGCTGGTCGTCTAGTTAGATCATTTGTGCGAAGTAAAGAACCTTTAATCTGCACAAGGGAATTGATCGTATCACATAGTGTTCAAGGTACGGCACCCAAGAGGCAGTTACATAGTACTCCCATTGCTGTCTCTGGAAGTGGCCACACCGGAAATTAAACTAACTCATTGAGGCTGTCATCCATATGCAAGTCCGCCTCACAAGCGGTTCTTAGTAGGATGCAGCTCACCCTTCATGCGACTAGCCGGACACCTCACGGCGCTTCGCGCTTGGTGCAAGCAATGTCTGCCTGGTCGGCGAAAACCCGACATGCTCCGTCCCGGCATTGTAGGGATGCGAGGGTCTATGGTCATACGACTACGGCCATGCATGAGATCGAGTACATCTCTCCTATCGAGTACACCCCCCCAGCTCCGTCTCGAAAGGGATGGTATATATGCGTGGTCAATGGTCATATGATTAAGGCAAGCAACCAGTGAGTACGCCCCGCCCCTCCCCCCCAGTTGCCGCCGCCTCCGCCGCTGTTTTCACCACCCCTGAAGCCTGAACAGGTGCACTATGCTGCCAATGGGGGATTAGCTCGTATGCCGACAGGTTGGGCACTGTTGAAGTATACCTAAAACCACCGTAAGGATGCGAGTCATCGCACCCCCCCGAGACCAATCTTAAAAGCTCGATTGCTCCACAAAACCGGGAGGATGCCAATGTAGAAGAGGGTGGTTTTGGATAGATCTTGTTGTGAGCTTTCCTTAGACGAGTGTTCTAAGGATTCTTTTACCCCTACAGCTCAGTAGGTAATACCATCACATTTGACGTCGTCGGCAGGACACGGGTTCGAATCTCACTTCAGAACGTTTCTTTTTTAGAAGCGCTTGCGCGCGCGTCCCAATAAGCATGTCTCCCTGGTTCCCCAGATAGTTAAGCGAAGCGGGTAGTTCAGCGTACGGCCGTATATATTTATACGATACCGACGCCCCCAAAAGATCCCGCCGTTCAGAGGGGGGGGGGGGGGATGTTTTGAGGATTAGGGTAATCGATCGATCATTTACCCCTGTAGCTCAGTAGGTAATACCATCACACGAGTCGGTCGATTTTCGCAGCCATTGCTGTGGAGCAATCGGGCTTTTGGGGGGGGTGCTATGACTCGCATCCTCACGATATTCATTTTGGAACGACGTCAAACCTTGTTACAATAGTACCAGGTATAGTAGTATGCGGCTCATCAGGGCTGTTTCGTTTCGATGGCGTGTGGGCTTTCTACGGCATGCTGCAAGAGCAAGAAAAACGCATGCCGGCATCCACCGGTCCACCCATCTCACTAGTCAGTCTGTGTATCATATCACCTTTCGGTTTATCAACAGAACTGCTGACTGCTGTTGTAGATCATACCAGGTACTTTTCAGCAGACCTTGATATTGATATTGACAGATTGAACCACCAGGTCAACATATTATACATATCATCGACTGCATGAACAGACAAGTCGTGTCTATCAACGGATAGATCTTTGTATCAACAACTGCTGTAGATCACATATGATTGTGGCCCGAGATACCATCGATAGATCAGGAAGGAAGGAAGTAAGGAAGGGAGGCAGGAAGGAAGGAAGGAAGGAAGGACGGCGGGCTACTAATCACGTAAAATACTTGTCGTCCTCCCTGCGGAGTGTTGCTGAACAGCTACGGCGCAATGGTTCATTAAAAAATGAAGCAGAATGCGTGCAATGTTTGGAACTGGTCGGTGAGTCACGAGACGGGCAGAGGGGGAGTGGCGAAGGGAGGGGGGGGGGTACTCAATAGTTGCTCGCCTTAGTCATTTGACCATTGACCACGCTCGGAGCACCGTTCCTACTCCTGATAGAGATAGAGACACCGCCAACGTTTGGACGCTCATTACGTTTTTTTTGCGCGAGGGAGGGGTGCTGCAACATCGATCGCATGGTGACAGACAACACTTCATGAATTGGATGGGCTGGGCACTGGCTGACTCAATACACTGGATTGCAGCGGTGTACTGTATCTCCTCTCTACTCTCTCCTCCCGAAACGCATTTTGTGGGTTTCCGTACTGTAATATGGCGTGTATCTTGGGAGTACGCAAGATTAAAATACCTGTGAATTTACTGTGGCCAGGTCAACCAGTAAAATGCTACTGGCAGTATATTACTACGTACTGGCAGTGCGCAGCCCTATGAATTCGTCAAACCAATTTCGAATGATGGCGGTTACTGGACGGCAGGATGGAAGCCCAGAAGTCAACCGAGACAACTCTTGTTTCTTGCACGTCCATGCGGCAAGTAGTATACGTGATCCTCGTCTGTAGTATCCAGGAGGCATTTCGTTGCTTAAATACTGAAGTGTCACGGTTGGTGCGGCAGCAGGTTGCAACGCAATGAAGATTGCGTTACAAGAAAGTATCACCTGAGGCAACACAAAGCATGCGATATCAGGCGTACAGTTTTAGCCTGTGTCAGGTACCAGTTTATGCATCCGTAACCATGACGCTTGGTTGTCATGATCACGAAATACGCTTGAACACAATAAGACAGCATTCCGAGATAGCAAGGGGGAAGTGGGGGGGGCGGGGGCTGCTCTTCGCCGGCCCGCATAAGCCTCTCCCTTAAACCTGAAAAAAAATGGCAGGGGCGTAGGGAGGGATCAAAGTTCGATCCGTCGTAGTAGAGTTGGGCGGTTATGATAAAAATCTCGTGGCGACAGCGGCCGCGGCGTAGTTGGTCCTTGCTTCCTAATAAAGGATACACCACTGAGTTGCTAATCCGGTGCTGATTGAGGGAGTAGCTCCGTGGTATGTAAACGAACAAAAAATAAGCATACTTGGAGTCAATTCGACCTCCCACCGGTAAGATTCTCCAGCGTAGATCAAGTCCCGAATCAACGCATGGGTTTTCCTAAAAAAGAAAATTATAACGGTACATTTACACTCCACTTCCGACCCCTGGTCGAGCGTCCTTTCGACCATGGCTCTCTCCACGTTTCCCCCCTTTAACGGAACAGTCCCGGCGTTCCTGCTTGCCAAACGCTACTAAGTACGTAGCCCTTTGTTTCCCACCGGCGGGATCCCCTTTACTAAACGTTGCGGGTATGGGGGATATTCGGCGAGGGTGTCCGGGTTGAACACCACAGGACACGCAATCGAGTGTTTCGGTTTTAGCTTTCACCGAAGCACTTTTCGTGGGGGTCGTGCCGCAATATCTGGCAGAGTGTAAAGTATAGTTCGCTGCCCTCGGCGAAGACGGCAAGCGTGTGCAGCCTCCTTTTCAGTTCCCGCTGGAGGAGGGGCCGAAGCGTGTGACCCTGTCGGTGCGGCCGCGTAGCGGCGATGCTTTATGCTTGCCGTTGCTGTTGTTGTTGTTGTCGGAGAAACTACAGCTTTACACATACGTAGCATCGAAAAGGAGAAGAAGACGTGAGGGGATCATGCTTGCTCAATACCCAACAGCAAATGCGCGTTTTCTTCTTTCGTGGAATGCCTCTTAGTGATCAACGTTGAAGCTCATGCAATCAATGAACACATTGTCGGATGGCAAACGCAATGAAAATATTTAGACTCCCAAAAATTATTTTCTTCATTTTTCTGGCAATATGTGCACGAGTGATCAACGCTGAGGCTCATCGTGCTGCACATCGACGAACGGCAAAGGCAAAAATATACGTACGTATTTTCTACCTGTGCAAGGTCACTATATATCCCGTACAACACCAGTTCGTGTGTGTCCCCGCCGCACGTGCACCCGTCACGAATGGTAGCCACAGACGAACGCAATCCGCCACAGAGGAACAAGAAACAAAACTAAGCACACTTGTACCGGCATTCGACGGTTGTCGAAGAAATTGTCCACACGGCGGCAGTGAATTGCAAACAAGGCCGCCGTATTGTACCGCACAGCATTCATTACGCACGTCCTGAGGCATATTTTGTGTCCAACGGTACGAAGACCTCTCGCGGAGTCACCGAAAAAACTTCTAGGTCAAACGGCTGCGAAATACGGGCCCCCATGCTGAATGTCGAGAGCGAGACGGGCAGACAGCTCGAAAACACTGAGCATTCAGCTTGGCAACACCGAGCACCAAACTCGACGACAGCACTGAGTATCTAACATGTAAACACTGAGCATCCAACTCGACAACATGGGGCATCTGAAAACTAACGACAGCGAACATCCAAATTCGACAACACTGAGCATCAAAATTGATAACACTGAGCGCCCCACATGACTAAGCGCCCTACAAACAAAAACGAGAAGAGTGCAGTTACTCACTTCGTGGTTGCTGCAGACGAGTGCACCAACACAATATCGAACACCACTACCACCACCCACCACCACGACAAAGCCACCACCACCACCACCACCACCCTCACCACCATTACCACCATCACCAACACCAATACCAACACCAACACTACCATCACTACCACCACCACGAACCCTATTGCTGCCACAAAGAACACTATAGAGTAACTTCACTGCTTGCTTGGTGACGTCGGCGGCGGCAGCAGCGACGGGGCACTGGCAGGGGGCGGCGGCGCGCTCTCGGAGCCCCGGCTGACTACACCGACGCCGTTGTGGTCGGCCACCTCGAAGCGTTTGTTGGCGAGGTCGTGCCATTGCTTGTCCCCCGTCGCGTCGTACAGGCAGTGGTGCATTCGTCGCCGCGAGTCGTACCCAACAACCTGCGAGATGCGAAAAAAATGACAGCGAGTATCTCGTGATAAGTGTTTCTTAACGACTCCATGACGCCAATGGACACGATGTAACCCTTTTGGCACTTCAGAATGTTGAAACATAAAGCGATTATTACAGCAATATTGGCCATATGAAGCAACACCCGGGCTGCTGTGGTAGGGTATCATCATAGATGGAGCACCCAAAGTTCAGCTCAAGGAATTGCACAACACGCGCGCGGCATGTTTCAACTTGTTCGGCGTTCTCGCACCTACAGAGGACACTTCATAGGACCACACTTGTAGTTTTTTTATCGTTACTGCTGTATATAATTTGACCACAAAGGAATGGACGAGCTAATCCACGAACGAATGTACATTGCACCAAACGAGCGGAAGATCGATAAGCGATTGCGATTTCGTGCGTCGACTGACACCGACTGACACTAAGTCTGATGGATCTTTGCGTCGGGCCTATCCGCCGCGTGAATCGAGTCTATCCGGCCGGTGAATCGAGTCTGTGCGGTCCATGAATGGCAGTAGATAGAACCTAATACTACTAGTATGCGTATACGGTGGTGCTATAAACGTGTATTCTAACTTCAACAATAACGGGCACCTGGCAGTCGTAGTGATGGTCGTAGCGGAAGGAGTACACCTGTCCCGATCCGATATTGCAAGGGAGAGTGGAGCACCGGGAACAGCGAAGGCAGAAAGTAGCCGGTGGTGTCGTTATTCCACCCTGGCGGAGCCGATGTAGCCACTTGACACATTGATTAAGCAAGGTGCACATTTCATTTAGTGTATTGGGATACACCGTGCATAGAAAGCAAGAGAGGGAGACGAATATGCGCTGTTCTTTCGCTGTTGGTTGGTCTACCTGCTGGGGCTAACGACAAGATAACGACACAAGACATCCTGACTCATACCAGTGGTCCCCCAGCCAGTGGACACAGGGTCACCGGTCGCGTATAGAAACGAACCTTCAGTCGAAGCCCTAAGTCCGCCACGCTGTACGCGAGGCCTCCCTTCGTCGTACCCCCCACCTCTGCTCGCACGTCGCCACGTTCATCTCCACCCACTCCCTCCTGCCGATTAGGATACCCTCTCACTGGCCGGAGTCCCTGAACCTTCCGACGCTGCCTGGGAGATGCCAGGGGAGACAGAGACGTCACCTGTACAGCCTTAACCTTGGCCGTCGACGCCGTTGCTTGCGTAGCGGGATCACCTACCGCTGCCTCCGCCTGCTGCTGCTGCTTCTGCTGCCGATGTTGGGCGCCGCCGCCCCCGCTGCTGTTGCTGCGTTCGCGCGTGAACGCGGGCTCCAGCGCCGTAGCGCGGCCTCTCACGGGGGAACGAGAACCTCCAGCCCAACGGTGTGCTCTCCGCGACCTTGCTCTCCCAGCCGGTCCGCCGCTGGTCGAGGGTCTTTGGTGGCTGGGCTTCCGTCTCGCCGAACTCGGAGTTATTCGTCCTGTCTGCCGCCGCTCGGGGATACTGCTTGCAGGAACTAGCCGCCGGGCTCTGGCCCTGGTCCCAGGGACGTCCGTCGGATTACCCTCCTCGTAGCCGTGCTCATCCTTTTCATTACTACCGCCTGTCCCCCCTGATTCCGTTGTTGCTGTTACCCCGGCGGCGGTGTCAACATCAACCGTGCTGGGGTCAGCCCAGCCACTACTATTCCGGACGCCTTGGGCTCGGGCCACCGGAAGTTCTGACCCGAGATTTATCACCGCGTTTTCACCTGATGGGTTTCTGTCGGCGCGCGGTTGTTCTAAAGCCTTAGGTGATTGTTGGGTGTCTTCAACGAGTGTTAGTGTTGGGACAGCTGGAACCGCGCCATTTGTCATGGTCACTGGGGAGGCGGGAGCGACAATGTCGACGCCGTCGGCGAGCTCTGCAAGCTCTGCGGTCTCTGCAAGTTCTGCAACCCCTGCAAGCTCTGCGAGCCTTGCAAGCTGGGCTTCCAGTGCAAGCCTCTCTGTCCTTGCCGAGGCAAGGCGCCCCCTTTCGTCGCGCATACGGCGCCTCTCTCTCCCCTGAGCCTCGAACATCAGATCTTCCAAACGCTGGGATTCGCGAACCAGCAGCGCTTCATTGTACGTGTTGTCCGCGCCACCAGTACTGCCATCTACTAACGCCCCACCTCGCGCTTGCCCCTGGCGGTAGCCCGTCGCTTGTTCACCTGCTGCGCTAGCCTGTTTTTCGAGCTCGCACCGAAACATCTCGAGCTGCGTCACTTCTTCCGCCTCCTCTTGATTCCTTGGTGTTGTCGGTACCGCCGCCGCCGCCGCCGCCCCCGCCGCCGCCGCCTCGTCACCAACAATCGCCCGAACCTCATCAGGCGAAAGCGCGTCCTCCACGGGCGTGCCTTCACCTTCGTCCCCCGTACCGCCGAATCTCCGCATCCGGAAAACCGGGAAGAGGCGTTTTCGAATCGACGACGACGATGACGACGAAACCGCTCGCGGGCTGACGCTTCTCGCGCGGGGGGGCAACGCGCGCGCCCTCAATTGAGAGCTGGTCGACGCGGGCCTCCGTCGCCTCGCGTCGGCGGCCGCGTAGGCGTACCTCGCGCTCCAGCCAACGGGCGGAGAAAACGGTGGCGCGCCACGACCTACTGCGGCGAAACCCAAACGCCGGAGTCCCCTTCGACGTTTGAGCTTCCTGTTGCTCTGAAGGAGGCCCTGGACGTCCGCCCTCAATCGGTCGTTGCTTTCACGCAACCGCTCGTTTTCGGCTATGAGCTTGGCGGGCGTGACGTCTTTGCGCGGCGGTGGCGGCGGCGGCGGTAGCGGCGGTAGCAGCGGCGGCAGTCGAGACCGGTGCGGCTATTGCTTCATCTCTCGTATCTCTTGCCGGTTTTGGACCTCGAGGAACGACTTGACGACTAGTAGTGGCCTCCAAACTACTCGGGCTTCCGTTGGACAATCGCGCCGCCCCTAAGCTATCTCTAACAACTCCTCCCTTCATTCCTGCTGGAGCGCTGTCGGCGCGTATCCTGTTAGTCAACGAAGGGTCATTCGTTTGAGCGAAATTTTCGAGAGACTCGTCGCCGTCACCGGGCCCAATGGCGCTGTCCAGAGCTTCCCGGAGGAGGTTTTTGAGGCGGGTGATCTCGGCCTCGGCTCGGGCCAGCAGCACCCGGTCATCCACGACCTCATTCGCCCGCAGGCGCACCATGACCTTCAAACAAAAAAGGCGATGCGTGGCGGGCACGTGTACCGGGGTAAGGTTGGACGGCCGAAGGTTGTCACCACGCTTCACGCGGCTCTCGTGCCGTGTTGGATGCGAGCTAGGTTTCCGGTATCACGGTAACTCGTGTACGCTGTTCGGACGGTCGGGGGTGGTGACAAGGCATCGATCGCTATAACCACCAAACCGAACCAATAGGCAAAGGGTGCTTAATTAATTATTTTTTTGTAGGAGACGATAAATATCCACAACAGACGATAAAACTCGCTAGTCGTGCATTTAGTTGGTGCATGACGGGTTCGGTAGGCAACAGGGCATGATTGAAAAACGCGGACGCATGCTCTCGTAAAGAGGGGCGACACACCACCAGCTTCGGTGGTTGCAACTGAATCACGTGGGAGTCCGTATTCGCCTGGTCGAGAACGCACGCCGAACGCTCACTACGTACACCCACCTTTTTGGCACGGTCGGCAAACTGAAGCGTATTTAGCGTCTCGTTCGTCTGCCCCGAAGCCGGATTGACGCACGCGATAATCGTGGTCCTGGTGTTTCCCCCGAGCGAATCCTGCAAGAGCCGTGTGAGCTTGGAGTCCCTGTAGGGAACGTGCGCCCTTCCCTTCTCGGACAGAGCGGAGACCACGTTTCCGAGCGTGGACAGGCTCTGGTTGATGTTGCGGAGCTCGTTGAAGTGTCCCTTCGATATGCTGGCGCCTAGGTCCATCTTTTCCGATCCAGCGAGATCGACTAAGCTAAGCTTCGCCTGCCGGTACGTGACGTGGCTGTCGTCAAGACCGCCATTGTCACCGCCACCGCCAACGCCTCCGTCGTTGCCGCCGCTGCCGCTGCCGATGCCGCTGCTGCCGTCATCACTGCCACCACCACCGCTTTGCACCTCGACCGTGAGCTGCAGCACCGCGTGGCTTCGACTGCTCGCCTCGTTGTGCTGCGTGGCGCGCACCCTCCTGTTCGCGGCCCCTAGGCTAACGTAGCGGAGGACGTCCTGCGCCCCGCCCACTCGAAACGACGACAGCCCGTTGACGAATACCCTCCGGCTCGCATGCAGTCCTCTCGACTGTGCGTTTCCACCGCGGCGGCCACTATCGCCTCCCGTCCACCCCCACCCCCTGCCGCCACCACCCCCGTGGTCCTTGGGTCGTCGCCGAATGCTAGCGCCCCCACCCCCCCCCCCCCCCCCCCGCCCCGCCCCCCGACTCTTCCCGGATCTGGAGGGATGAACGGCTTCGGCCGGCTCCGACACCGCTCTGCTGCAGAAGGTCGACCAAGTGTTCGTTGTAGATTTGCAGGAAGGAGCAAGTGACCGAGTAGGCGAACGTTTCGTCCTCCTCGGACGCGAGGGAGAGGCGGTCGAACAAGAGTTGAACCGCTCTGGGAATGATCCCCCACTCTGCCTCGAGATCGGGGAGTTTTGATCCGCCCCCTGGTCCTATCGAGAGAAAGGGGGGGGGGGGGGAATGAGCGGGCAGATATATGTCGGTAGCAAGTACGAAACCACAAGAGAGGCGGCGACGTGTTGGAGTCAGCTACCGGCGTTTCGTAGGAGATGCAGATTTGCCGTCGTATCCTTGTTTGTACAATATGCTTAAGGGCTCTCACGGCAAAAACCGACCCGTCCAAAAAAATCACTCAGCGCACGCAAGCGATAAGACGTACGTAGAGAGACCGAAGGGGGCGCTCACATGTTCTTTGTGAGACGAGGTGATGATCAGAACGCACCAACTCCTGCGTCTTTGTTAACTTGAAAGTTGACACAACACTGCAGCCGTAAGATTCATTTTTTTGGGAAACTCATATTTTGCAAGCTGTGTGTAATAGTTCGGCCGCGCGTTACTGCGTATTCGAATAGCATTCGCACACCCCATTGTGAAGCGCATCCGGCTGTCTCATCCCAGAAGTATGGGGTGCTGCATGGTTCCTGCAGGAACCACGCAGGCCCATACTGCTAGGGCAGCGGTGGGGGTCTGAAGGCGCATAAACTGGATGCTTAAGCGGATGGAAACGGAGGAGGAGAGGAGGGCTGAAGTGCCGAAACCTCCCCATGACCGGGGGGAACTGTGCCGTACACACGCATCGGTGGCTGCCTGGGAAGCCTTCAGTTGTTCTACCGCTTTTCTTGAAGCACATTTCATACGAGCGAATTCGAGTTTCTAAAACGTTTTTCGACTCCAGTACAATAGGGACCTTTGTCGAGCTGCCTGAAGTGTCCGCCGTGACGGCCTCGCAGACAAGTTGACGACCATTGTTGTGAACATCCTGCTGCGCGACTTCCTACGTAGCGACAGCCATATTAGTCTACATGTTCATACTCATATTAACCCTCGTCGGACTTCAGAGGAGAAAAGTTAGCGGTCAAAAATGACGGGTACAGTATGGCTCCGGGTCACATTGGTTGAATGCAAGGAGCCGTACGGCCGGGGCGCAACGTGATCCCACCCGTACTTGGGGGCGCTCCTGCTGCTGCTCGTACACGGACGGTTGATATCAGGAAAAAAAAAAAAATGCATTTTTTTGGTCGCCATCTATTACGGGGGACCATAGTAAATAGGACCTGCGGTACATACAAAAACCTACGAATTTCCCAGTTTTCGCGAACAATGTTTTGTCCTATTTACTATGGTCCCCCGTAATAGTTGTCCCCTTGAGAGTTCAACGTACCAGGTACCAGGTAGTGTACCACTGTGCCAGGTATGCAGAATATAATGTACAACCAGTGTCTGGCTCGTACCGGTGTTGCACCACTTCGGACGGAAATATAAGAACAATTGAAACCCTAACATGAAGACCAGTCGGCCCTAATATGTGCGCACAGAGCGGTACGCAGCAGCGCGAGGCACAAGTGTATATATCAGTAGCAGTGTTGCCGTGTACGCGGGCACATGCAGCATATATATACGATATATATATCGCACGATGTTACTCGGAGGCAATCCACTGAGCGACCTATCCCCGTACCAATGAGCGTGTGCGTCTTCCCAGAGCCCGTTTGGCCGTAGGCTAGGACGCAGGCGTTGAATCCCTCAAGGACAGTGTCGAGGGCAGGCACCAGGCCCATGAAGATGTCCTGTTGGGCCGACTCCGGTCCGAAGACTCGATCGAAAGCGCATTTTATCGCCTTGGTCGGTTGCTCCTCGTTTCGAACGCAGATGCACGTTCCGCTCTCGTCGACCCCGACCACCTTCGCGAGATTGGGGGGGGGGGGGGGGGGGCGTACAGGGGGGGGGGGGGAGGGGGGGAACCATTTTCATGTACTGCGTGGCCGTACAGCAGTCGTAAGACCATAGGCACCCCTACAATGCCGAGGACGGAGCACGTCGGGTTTTCACCGACCAGGTGCGTGGACAATTGCTCGCCCACAGCGCAAAGCGCCTTGAGTTGTTCGGCGATTCGCATGGAGCGTGAGCTGCATCCTGGGGGCGAGGGCGGAGGAGGGCACAGCAGTATGACACAAACAGGAAACAGCAGCTCGGACAGATAAGTCTATTACGAATCTTTTAGAAAAGTTTACCCACGTTGGACAGATCCATCACCGATTCGCACGTCATGGGATTTAGATCTCTCGGGGCAGATATATTCCTGATCTGTATGATCTACTGCAGTTCATGTCGCCGGGAGAGAGCTGTGTAATCGGCATGATCTACAACAGCAGTAGGACATGTTTCCTGCTGGGTTGGATCTGCCCTCACAGTATGATACACAGATCCTGCACAGCTCATTACAACGGCAGATCAGGATCTATTTACGATCTATCTGTAGATCATCTATCTGGCGTGTGGAAATTTTGAGGGGGCAAATGACGACCCAGCAGTATCATACGTACGTACCGGTACATTGTACACGTAAAAGTATTCGTACTCGTACCAGGTATATGATGTTCAGCATCGTCGGGAGCATGAAGTAAGCTGGGCTATATACTGTAGGTCAGTGGAACCATGCTCTCTAACGTCGGACCAAGCTGCAACGAGTTGTTGCATGACACGACACGCGCGTATGTATGTGGCATGGACTAATGTTGCTGTGCGCTGCAAGCTCACCACACAAACAAGCGGAGACGATGCAAGATTGCACGTATCATCAGTTTTATTGCTGTTGTACTTGAGTGTCAAGAGAGGGTTGGAAAATACTTTATTGATGCATTTACTACGAGAGACAAGGGACGTTTAGTTCGTCGAGATGTTGGGTGTCCGTTTGGATCTCGTGACACGATCATCATCATCGCCTTTTTTACTGTCGTGTGCTGATTTTTCTTCTTCTTTTTTTAACGCACATTTTTTTTAGAATCATCTCCCGCTTCCTCCTGCTCGCTGGTTGGCCGAACTCGCACAAACACGCTGATGCCCTCCACTCTGTGGTTTGCTGCTGGCTCCCCACGATGCGCCATGGATGGGTTCTGCTACATGGAATAGCTACCTGGTTCAAGGATATATACGCACGAGGCACCTCGTTTCCGGGTGCAGGCATCAGCGGAGACGCGGAGAAGAACGAAAAAAAAACAAAAAAAAAAACTATCCGTTTCGTCCGTGCGGAGAAATATGGGAAATGGAAACATGAACCGTCACTTTCAAAAATATCCTGTTGTATCTTTGGTCATCATTGTCGTGTCATCGTATCGTATCGCGCTGCCTTTAAATGAGTGATAACTACTCAATCGGTCGCACTCACATCTGACGTATCTTTTGTTTTCACCGGCGTCGCACCTCGTACGCGTTGCAGCAGAACAACGTGCGTACAACCAGTTCTGCTTCTTCCTGCTGCGTCTTGATGCCGTCGGCCGCAGAATAAGCCCTCCTTGCAAGACAGCGCCGCCGTAGACTGCAGAGTGCCCGCCGGGTACACACCCTACGCCGCAATACGTCGAACAGAGACAAGATGCGAAAGAGATAGATACGTATCACATACAGCACAGCACAGTACCCTGGTACAGGACGTGCGGTGGAATAAGCTCAAGAAGAGTCCCAAAGCCCAAAGAGCCGGCTTCGATCATACGTCTGAACCTAAACTTTGAAACAAAGGTCAAGAGTTAGTTGTAGTTCTAAGCGTATTCATAGTGCTGTGGTATACATTCAACGTCGAAACAAGCTTCCAAAGGCCTAAATTTTCTCGGTGGGCACGTCATATACAGGTACATTACTGATTGCGCGATAGCAACGAAAATATAGGCACGTACCGGGGGGCGAGAAGGGACGACACATGCATACATCATGTGACCACTGTAGTAGTGGTATAATAGTATTTAATAGTATTACGGAGGTCCATAGTTAACGGGACCAAATTTTGTTAGTAAAAATAGGTAAATATATAGGTTTTTATGTATACCATAGGTCCTGTTAACTATGGACCTCCGTAATAGTAGCAGTAGTAGTAGTAGTAGTAGTAGTAGTATTACGGGGGACCATAGTAAATAGGACAAAATATTGTTAGTAAAAATAGGTAAATATGCAGGTTTTTATGTACACCATAGGTCCTATTAACTATGTTCCCCCGTAATAGTAGTAGTAGCAGTAGTAGTAGTAGCAGTAGCAGCAGCAGCAGTAGTAGTAGTAGTAGTAGTAGTAGTAGTGGTAGCAGTAGTAGTAGTAGCAGTAGTAGTAGTGGCAGTAGTAGTAGTGGTAGTAGTAGTAGTAGTAGTAGTAGTAGTAGTAGTAGTAGTAGTAGTAGTAGTAGTATGATGATCACGGTACGTGAGCGGATACAAACATGAAGTGGTTCCCCCCTGTTACTGTCGTGGAGGTGGAAAATAAGAAAACAAATCAATACGTACACACAACAACTACCTTGGACCAAATCATGCACATCATTATCACGTCACGAGACAATAAAATGACCCCGGCAAAACTGGGGAAGGAACTGCTGTAGCTCTCTGCACAACCGCACTATCCCTCAGAAGGATTATATATAAAAACATTGCACACCTCGATCCGGAAAGAACACAATCTAGATCATCTTCTACGGTAGATCCTAACCTGCCGCTACGTCGTATAGTTTGTTGTTTTTTTTCATCCTCCGTCGGATTGGTAAAAATAAAGCTTTAGCTCACCACACTTCCGCTACGTATAGGCGATGTTCCGCAAGGATCTATCTGTGCAGTACAGAACCAACCCAAGAAGCATGTGCGAGACCCTGCCGGTCATTCGCATTCCACCCGGCAACACAACCTAGATCGTTGCAGATCAGGAATATATACATATATATATGCCCTGAGATCTGCTGTACGTAGTAGGTCATTGATTGGGCGGGAACCGATTACCTGTCCAAGATACATGCCACCTATCGGGGAGGCACACCCCCGACCGGCGCTTTTCTTCTTCTTCCTCGCGCGCAAAAAATAAACAAGCAAGCCTCCGCGCGTTTCGACAGGCACGCGCTCTCCCTTGCTGATTGGACGAAAAACATACTGACAATTATATACGAAAACCTCGACCTTCGGGGAGAATGCAGTACGTACGTGTCCTGGGATATTTCTCTACGTACGTGTAGCCCACAGCTTTACTACAGTAGTAATAGGCTTCGTACGAGAAGTTAACGCGTTTTGCGTTGTCCGTGGGATGCTATTACGGGGGGCCATAGTAAATAGGACCAAATATTGTTAGTAAAAATAGGGAAATATACGGGTGTTTGTGTGCAACGTAGGTCCTCTTAACTACGGACCCCCGTAATACCATCGAGTGGTGAAGACACCCCCGAAAGCGCTTATCGCTGAAAAAAACGAGGGTGTCGCCGTCGCGTGAGGAAGAACTGCAACCATTGTTTTTTTGGGACATATCACTCGGATACAGTGTGGGACACCTTTTTTCACTACGTAGTGCAAGTGATAAAAGCAGCGGTGGTTGCTTGTTTGTTTCGATCGCTCTTGACCTACGGGAAAAGCGAGCTAAAAAAATACCAAACACATAAAAAAGTAGGGGAAGACAAACAAAATAACTTGCACATACCCCTTGGTGAAACATTTTTCGTCACAAGGGTGGGGGGTATACACTGGTACAGAGTACTGCCGCGTGCGAGGGGGGGGGGGGCATCATACTCGAAGCTTGTGGCCAAAAAAACATGAAATTAAATGGACATTTACTTTCCCTACTTCGTCTAAATTTTAAATATTGACCATCACGACGAAAGCCGCACGCACGCAAGCATGCACGCACACCGGGGCTACTCCCAAAACAAAACTCCACTCCGCAGCCAGATGAAAAGGAAGAGACACATATACACCCTGGTACAAGATGTATACCAATCGACAGCCCTCGAAGGCTGTGGGTGGTCGCTTATCGGCGCGACCGCGTCGCTAGCGTGTTGGTAAACCCTTTAGTACTGCACTATACCTACCGAAACCTAAATTCCACTCTAATTCCAAGTAATATGTCCCCCAGACGAGGTGTAGTCCCGAAAAAAGGGTTCAACGCGATCGCGTGGGGGCGAAAGGCGCCTATACTTAGTCCATGCCCATTCCCGTTTAGATATATACAGTACAGTAACTGTTCCAATTCTTGCGCTTGCATATACTTGTATGTCACGCTTTCAGGTGATGTGCTCCATTCCACCACGCCTCCATGTCGAAAAGCATCCGCACGAAACCTGACCCTCATCTTCCCAGACTCCCACTCGTACGGCACGTGCGTATGTACAACACGGGTATATCTTACCAGGTACCAAGGTATGTATGTATGCAGCTTGACTATTTTTCTTTTGTCTCTTCTGGAAAATAAATGCTGCTGCCGTGCGTTGTAGTGTCGCGCAACTTCAACGAGACGAAAGCATCGCCGAAGCGGCCTAAACTCCGCCGCCCGCCACGACACCCACCAAAATGCTGCCGTCTCTCGACCTCGTGTGGTCGTGGTCGCAACGGGACATCGCACAGGAGAATGCGAGCACGGAGCCCTCGAAATCTCGGTCGGCCACGCAGCCCGAGCTGATAATGTCCAACCACTTCACCCCGCCTCCTCCTTTTCCTCCTCTTCCTCCTTCTCCTCCTTTTCCTCCTCTTCCTCTCCCTCCTCCTCTCTCTCTCCCTCTTCTCCTCCTTTTCTTTTCTTCCTCTCCCTTCTCCCTTTTCGCTTCGTCCTCCTCCTCCTCTTCCTTTTCCTCCTCTTCCCCTCCCCAAGGTCCTCCTAAGCAGGCGACGGGCGTAAGCGAGCCCTTCCCGGTCACTCTACCCTTCACGTGCTTGGTGGTTTCATTGCACGCTCTAATATCTCTACCCTCTAAATTGTGGATCGCACCGCCTCTCACATAGAGACCGGAAGCGGAATGTACTTCAATCCTAAAAAACAAATAACTAACAGGTAACACCGATGGATTGGACGGAGCTTGCGGAGCAACCGAAAGTCCGAACCAGCCAGCCTAAAAACCGACAATCCGCTGGACTCGTCACATTCACCGTGAAAAACGACAGACCGATGGAGGTTTTAGGGTTTTAGGAGCCAGCCCACTAGACCGAAATTTCCGATGGACTGAATAGCGCCATAGTAACGACTCAAAGTCCGACGGGCTAGTTACAGCCGGCCTGAACAAAAATGTCCGATGCAATGGTTATAAAGCTACAGTAGTAGCTCAACAACCAAAATTCGATGGACTGGTTGGAGCCAGCGTAGAACCCGAAGGTCCCTCGGACTACATGCAGCTAGCGAAAACAAACAAAATTCGATGGACTTGGCAGAGAGCCAGCGTAGAAAATCGAAAGTCCGATGCACTGCTTGCGGCCACGCAACAATCGAAAGCCTCGATGGACTCGCGAGGGCTACTACTAAAACCGAAAGGCCTGATGCACTGGTTTCACTCGCAGAACAAACACCCAACGTCTGACGGACTGGCCGCAAATAGCGAAACGGCCGACCGAAGCCTGACGGACTATTCGGAGTGAGCGTTACAACCGATAGCCCGACAGACCATAGCAAAACCTAGCGTAACAACAATTGATGGTCCGACGGACCGGCGCACAGCCAGCGAAATACCAAAAAATAAAAAATAAAAATCGACGGACCGGTTACACCCACCCGGCGATCAGCCTTTGCGCCATCTGGTCGCTGGTAGGTGACCGACCGTTATCCTCCTACTTCCCATTCGCTGCGGGGTCCCCCTTCACGTTCAACTTCTCGGACGGACAAGGTCTGAGGTGTCACATATACACAGGTGGGAATACGGGGGAGCCTAGCACTCAGAACTAGAACAAGGCATGTAAACATAGGGGGATACCTGGTCCCGCGTCCATCGTGGAGTTCTGACTACAGGCCCGTCGTAGTTATACGCATCGCGAGGCTCAAGACCTCCAACATCCAGGCACGTCACTGATTCACGCGCAGCTTTCAACCCCCGGTCCGTCTCGAAACGGTGCTCCATCTCGAAAGGGATGTGTGTTCAATGTGACGAAGGCAAGCCACAAATGAGTACACCCCCCCTCCCCCCCCCCCCCCCCCCCCCCCCCCCCCCCCCCCCCCCCCCCCCCCCCCCCCCTCCCGCTACTGTTGCACCCAATCAGATCTCTCCGTTTCTTCTGTTGTTCCTCTGGAGCGTTTCCTCTTCTCCTTGAATTTGCCATATAAAATAACCCCTCCCCGTCTCCTGTATGAACTCCTCAATGTAATTTCGCATCTTATTCGAGTGTAAGTGATTTTTACCACCCCCCACCCTTTTCTGCCAACATACAACGGCAAACCCCCATCTGAGTGAGAGGTAGCATCGCAAGAAGTGCAACCATTGCAAAAACTCGGGGCCTAGCCTTGACGCAAACCTATCACTCATCCATCCGCCCCACGGGACGACGGATGGAGGGAGGGAAACGGAAAACACGCGTAAAAAAAGCCGAAAACACCCGTGGAACTCCACCCCAGATTACACCCAGCTCGAACACTTGGTTCTTGGATCCCGCTGGCCACCTTGTCGGTTGTAGCATCATGCCATACCGCGAGCTCACGGCTAGGGACATCGTATCGGACGGCACCGCAATCGAGGTCCTGAAGACAGCCTGAAAGGGCGCGCTATCTCTTTCTCCCTCTCTCTCGCTCTTACCCCGCTCTGTTATCACCAGCGCGTAAATTGCCAACATCCAAGCAAGTCAAACACAATCCGCGGCTTTGTAACTACCCCACCTGGACCCAGAGTACGGATCTAAGCACAAGCGCACCAACCCCGTCCCGCTCGAGTCGCAAACGCCTTCCCACTATCTCTGCACGCACCCCCCCCCCCCCCCCCCCCCCCCCCCCCCCCCCCCCCCCCCCCCCCCCCCCCCCCCCCCCCCCCATTCCCGAATCACAAAATGCCTTTTCGATTCTCCCTGCGCGCGCCGACCTTCCCCCCCCCAGTCAAACACACCTAACCTATCCCCTCGAGCACCGACCCGGTCTCCCGAGTAAAAAAAACGCCTTCCCTATATCCCTGCGTCTGGAGAAAACCACGCATACCCTATCGCTCTTGTCTCTAAAAATAGGGACCGGTTGGATTGAATTACCAATACAAAAACGGTCAATATTTTTAGCGACAGAGTGGTAGGCTCGTACGGTCACCGTCGATAGTCCGCACGTACGTACTTGTAGCTCAAGTATCTCCGGGTCTGTCGAAACAACGCTTACTCCGGACTCGCGAGTGTGTCGAAACACACGCTTATCGTCGACTCGTACCGTCGCTGTGGTCGTGGTCGTCGTCTGGAGTCTCAGGCCAAAACGGCGGGTTGCTGGGATCCTCCGGCAACGGAAAGGGGAAAATTCCGCCGCCCCCACCGACGGAGGGCCAGCCGGAGTTGGTGTCGCCGCGAAGCACCCGGCGAAGCTCCTTGGCCTTTGCCTCGACCTCGGGACGCTCGACGTACTCCTTCGCCAGCCGCTTCAGCTCATCAAGCCGCTCCGGTCTATCGGTCCAAGGAGAGAGGGGGGGGGGGGGGGGGGGGGGGCAGGGAGGGGGGCTCTTATCATGCATGGCCGTAGTCGTATGACCATAGACCCTCTCGTCCTTACAATACCGGGACGGAGCACGTCGGGTTATCACCGACCAGGCAGACAGTGCTTGCAGGGGGGGCCGCGCGCGCGCGCGGGGGGGGGTGGGGGGTAGGAGTTACGGGGGAGGCTAGGGGCATGCGGATATTAAACAGGCGAATGCGTGTCTGCCTCAAGGTTACGGGGAGTATTTCCGACTGATACAGGGGGGGGGGGGGGGGGGGGGGGGGGGGGGGGGGGGGGGGGGGGGGGGGGGGGGGGGGGGGGGGGGGGGGGGGGGGGGGGGGGGGGGGGGGGGGGGGGGGGGTGTATACATCTGCCTCAACGTGAAGCACACGTAATTATGACTTAGTTGCCGGGGTGGGCATGCTACTGCGCGACCGTAGCGTTAAGAAATTGCACCAGGCACCAGGGCGAGACCTGGAGAAGACCCCCGTCCCCCCTCCGATAGCCTATCGGCATGCTCGGAAAAAAAACAACTCATCGAGCAAGGTGAGGGAGGGAGTGTGTATTCATCGAGGGGTACTCATGTCCTACATGGCCGTAGTCGTATGGCCATAGACCCTCGCACCTCTACAATGCCATGTCATGCATGGCCGTAGTCGTACGACAGCGGGGTGTACTCGATAGGAAAGATGTACTCGATCTCATGCATGGTCGTAGTCGTATGACCATAGGGGGGGGGGGGGGGGTACTCATGTTATGCATGGCCATGGTATTGGCCATCCCTCGCGTCCCCACAATGCCTGGACGGAGCACGTTGGGTGTTCATGGGAGGGGGGTTACGGGTCTGCGAAATCTACATTGCGTGCGATCCGCCGACGTCCGTTTTTTATCTCGTCATTTCTAACTCTTGATGGTGGCCATGGTCACCTAATTTCGTCGATCTCGAAAGTCGGGATGGAAGGATTGAAGCGGAAGTACTGATTGCGAGGCAAGAACGTCTTCATCATCGAGTCGATGCCCTCGGTATCCTGGGAAGGAACGATGCAACGCGCGCACAGAGAGAGAGGGGGGGGGGGGGGGGGGGGGGGTACTCATTTGTTGCTTGCCTTACTGTAGTAGTCATTTTCGACCATTGACCACGCATCCCTTTCGAGACGGAACGCGGTTCCTACATACTCCTAACAGAGACGCCTCCAACACGCTCATTACGTTTTTTCGATATATTACATTTAAATATTTTTGCTATATTGTATCCCCTTCCTGAGGACGGGGGGGGGGGGGGGGGTGTACTCTATAGGAGAGTTGTACTCGATCTCATGCATGGCCGTAGTCGTATGACCATAGACCCTCGCATCCCTACAATGCCGGGACGGAGCATGTCGGGTTTTCACCGACCAGGCAGACATTGCTTGCACCAAGCGCGAAGCGCCGTGAGGTGTCCGGCGAGTCGCATGAAGGGTGAGCTGCATCCTACTAAGAACCGCTTGTGAGGCGGCCGAGGCGGCCTTGCATATGGATGACAGCCTCAATGAGTTAGTTTAATTTCCGATATAGCCACTTCCAGAGACAGCAATGGGGAGTACTATGTAACTGCCTCTTGGGTGCCGTACCTTGAACACTACGTGATACGATCAATCCCTTGTGCAGAGTAAAGGTTCTTTACTTCGCACAAATGATCTAACTAGACGACCAGCTGAGGGCGACCGCCAAAAAAAAAAAAAAAAAAAAAAAAAAAACGGTACCCTGGATGTCTAGCTCACGTAGTGAGCGGCATGTTTTACAGTGTCGTTGCCAACCGACGCCAACCCAACCCATATATAATATATGGGGGGAGGGGGAGGGTGTACTCGTTATCATGCATGGCCGTAGTCATATAACCATAGACCCTTGCATCTCTACAACGCCGGAACGGAGCACGTCGAGTTTTCACCGACCAGAAAGACATAGCATGCGCGAAGCGAGAAGCGCCGAGAGGTGTTCGGCGAGTCGCATGAAGAGTGAGTGAGCTGCATCCTACCACGCACCGCTTGTCAGGCGGACTCTTTTACGCATGGATGGCAGAGTCGAACTAATTGCTTTTTTCCATCTATTTCCACAAACGGCAATGGGTATATACCGAGTAACTTCCTCGCGGGTGCTTTGCCATGTACACACTACGTGATACGGTCGTTCCCCTTGTGCGGAGTTAAGGTTCTCCACCCCGCGCAAACGATCTAAACCGACCGCCAGCCACGGTGACTTGCCAAAAACAAAAAACAAAAAAACGGTATCCTGTTTGTCTAGCTCCCACAGTGATTGGAGTGTTTGACAGCGTCGTCGCTAACCGACGCCAACCTAACCCACACATACAACGTGTACATACCAGGTAAATATACCTGGCGGGGGGAGGGGGAGGAGAAAAGCCTGCTATGTGGCCCCGGATCTGAGGTACGCCAATTGAGGGGGGGAGCAAGACAGCGAAAAACAATAGATGGGACGAGAAAAACGAACAGAAAATCTCTATAAAACCACCTTCGAGCGCGTGATAGTCGTACATACCGTGGCGCTATTGATGAGCTGGTTGATGACGGTGCCCCAGCTCATTCCTGCACTGCTCGGCGTGGGCACGTAGTAGCCGGTGCCCACCGACAGCACGCACTCGATCGGGACGTCTGGGTAGAGGAGTTTCGCCTAAAACAAGAACAATAAGCCGCGCAAACCAGTCATGCAGAGGCAGGTTGGGGGGGAAGGTCGGAGAGGGAGGTGGGAAAGGGAGGTGGGTAAGACGGTGGGGGTGGGAGGGGAGGTGGGAGAGGGAGGGAGGGAGAAAGGGCGGGAGGGAGGGAAGGAGGGAGGGAGGCAGGGGGGAGAGAGGGATAGGGAAAGGGGAGAGGAGGGAATAAGGGGAGGAGACAGGGGGAGAGAGGGGGGGGAGAACGGGGAGGAGGGGAAGAACGGAAGGAGGGAGGGAGGGAGAGAAAGGGAGGGAGGGGGAGAGGAGGAGGGAGGAGGAGGGAGGAGAGGAGAAAGGTGGTGTTTCACGTTTGATATTCTTGCATGTCTTCGGTATTGTACCGACAACATGGCATCGTTAACACAGGAGTGCGGGGAGGGGGGGGGGGGTACTCCATTCCAACGCACGACAACAAATACTAGGAGTCGCGATCCGGGGAACAAAAGTGCAAATAATAGTGTCCGACACAGCTAACGAAGCAGCCGTCGCAGGACTACTCAAAAACTTGCCCGTTTGGGTGTGTCGCCGGCAACCAGAGCATTACCAGGCACGCGTGCACGCAGGGGAGGGGGCGGCGGCTGTCTTACAACGCCTGCTTGACTTGAAAACCAGCACCTGTTCTGCCAACAGAGACCTTTCCTACGAAAATGGAGTTTAAATTTGCAGAGAAATTGGGGACCCCGACACACCGTGTTCATCTGACTATCATACACCCCCCGTATTCATCCGTTTTTGAATGTTCCTGCCGACGTGAAATCAGGCGGTCCACCGTTGTGTTGTCATGATCGTCATCACCCTTACCTCATCGTCTTTGTGTATCATCACCACCACACCCACCACACCCACCCTACCCACCACCACCACCATCACGATAGCTATAGATTATGCGATGCATTTCTGTCTTGAGGTTTGCTACCCCAGAGCCTGTCTCTCTCGCAGGATGAAAAACCAGCGCGGGCACTGGGTCTACTGAATATCGATGGGCGGAAAAAAACGGGTTGACGTGACGGACACAGACTAAAACTGAGCACACCATGAATACGTGCATACCACTCTCGTCGGAAATCAGCAGCGCCCCTTGAGGGGCGGTGCCTTATAGGAGTGGTGCCTTGTAGGGGCGGTGCCTGATAGGGGTGGTGCCGCATAGAGGCGGTGCCTTAGAGGGGCGGTGCCATATATAGTTGGTGCCTTATAGGGGTAGTGCGTTCTAGGGGTGGTGCCTCATAGGGGCGGTGCCTTATAGGGGTGGCGTCTTATAGGAGTGGTGCCTTACAGGGGTGGTGCCTTACAGGGGTGGTGCCTTATAGGGGCGGTGCCTTATAGGGGTGGTGCCGCATAGAGGCGGTGCCTGATAGGGGTGGCGCCTTATAGGGGTGGTGCCTAATAGGGGTGATGCCTTATAGGGGCGGTGCCTTACTTTCTGGGCTTCTCCCCATGAGGAGCTTAAAACCCCTCTCTCCCGAAACATGACTTCGAAGAAGTTTGTTTGCGCAACCCGACCAACGTGTCTGGCAGGTGCGCCGTACAGCCCTGGAACAAATATACTACCGCAGCAAATACTTCCTGACCCGCCTTGACCAATAAGAACACCCGCATTCTGCCACAAGCCGATAGTTGCCCACTTGAGGACCTTAACAGAGAACAGCTATAAAGCCAAAGAGTAGTACACCTACCATCGAGGCGAGCGTCCTCACCTTTTCAGGCCGAAGTGACATCCGGTAGTGCCGGTCCCTCTATTATAGTGCAGGTAAAATCGCTTGGTATAGACGGGATTCAGCAGTGTGGCACCAGTGCGCCGAGCATATAGTGCCGGTTCCCGCTATTCTGCCGGTATTTTTGGCTGGCGCACACCGGCACCATAGAGGGACCGGCACTACTACTGTACTGCAGCTACATGACTACTAGTCCGCATGTGGAGTTCCGCACCTCTGTAACGGCGATGGAGGTAGGGTTGTTCGCCTTGAACGCCCCGTCCGCGTACATCATGTCCCCGTCGATCAGCGGCGTGAAGAAAGAAGGCGCGGCGGTCGTGGCCCTGACGCACTCTCGAATCTTGCGCCGGTAGTCGCCCTGTTTTCGGATCGTTCACAGCGTTCAACTTCTCAGAGCATCTGATATCGACAATCTGATCTTGACCATCTGAATATCAAGCATCTTGATGTCAATAATCTGATACTAACCATCAGAGCACGAAGCATATCAAGAATCTGATCATGAACCACGTTATACCAACACCCATCTGACATCTGTAATTTCACGGCATCTGACACTAGCCATCTGATATCAACGACCATCTGACGCAGTGGTATATACATGACACTAGCCATCTGATAACAAGCACCTACTAATAGCAGTAGTCATCTGATATTGTTGATTGATCTCTAAAGGTATAGAGGCGCAGCTGGCACGGGAACGCGTGGTTGACTCCAGACAGTAACAAGGAACTCCTCTTACATTGTATCCGAGCTGTCGAGTGACAGCACATGCATCGTATGCAGGATATTATCCAACAGGTTGCGGGAATAAACCTCCCGTTTATCCCCCCGAATATCCGTCTAAATATCCCTCTCTTATAATCCCATATCAATATATGGAACTCCCTAATGTTGATGTAACGTCTCCGTCGTGTTTCTGAGCACAATCAATAGATATCAACGACCATCTGACACAAAACGGTATATTTATACTATTAAATAGCCATCCGATATCAAAAGCATCTGGTATTAACCACCTGATATCAACAACCCTTCGATATCCTGGTACATAGCTGATACTGCGGTAGCAACTAAGTAACTGGTTCAACGACCATCTGGTATCAACAACGATTGGCTACCAACAGCCATATGATCTAATCAACCGTCTGCTATCAACAACCATCTGATATTAATAACCACCCCGATATCAACAACCATCTGATAAAAATCAACCATCTGATGTCAACAACAATCTGATACGCGGACCCGCCAGATATGTCGGTTACGGCTCTGCACAGCAGTGAGATGTTGCTCAGAGCCCTGCTACAATGAATAGCTCCGTCGCTCGCTTTGCTGTATCACAGGGCTTTGCCGTAGCCGAGAAGCGAATCAACCCGGGATAGCCGCTGCGGCGCGTCTTACTTGCTGCCGTACTGCTTGTAACGCGCTACAAGAAATTAGGACGTGTTGGCTACGGGTTGGGTTACCTGAACTCAATACACTACTCAAGCCAGCGCTGGTTGAGTACATACCGGCCCGGTATACCAAATACTCAGGCACGCTGTGGGTGCGTGGGTGTGTGGGGGGGGGGCGCACCTTGTACACCGTCTCCTGGCCTTCGCGGTACCCGTAGTTCCTCCACAGCATCATCTCGAGGGGCGCAACGTTCATGATGGTGGAGCAGATCACGACCTTGGGGTTGCTGGGGCTGGTCACGGTGTCTATCATGCGCCGGTCGCCAAGAATCTCCTCGAGTATTGATTCCCACTCGGTGCTCGAGTAAGCGGCCTGCGGGAAGCGATGGCGGGTCGAGCGGGCGGGCGGGCGGGCGGGCGGGCGGGCGGTGTGAGTTCTCGCTTGGATCGCTAACCCCTCTGGGACCCCCAGGAAGTGGCGAAAACAATGCCAACGTTTGGTGTGACCCACCCGTCTACGTACGAGCAACGTGAACGCCGCCCAGCAGCAGCAGCAGTGCACGTGTAGGATCAGCATCTCGCGCCTGTGTTCTACGTACGACTCACCGCATTGTAACTCGGGACACCAGTTTGTACCGATGAGTATCACCCCCCCCCACCCTCCTTTTACCCCTTACCCACACGGCGCAAAACACACAATTAGCTTCTCCTCCCCGCCGGAGGCATCGCGAGCGCAAAGCACGAACCGTAGTCGACCGGGTTGCAAAACAAATGCTACAGGGGCTAGGGTGGCCATTGGCGCTGTCCATTCACGGGTACCAAAGGGGTACCCGGGTACCAAACCCAACCGACCAAGCAAACTCTCCGTGCAACAACCTCGGCCTGCCACGCACCGAAAACCATCCCCAAAACAAAAAAAATAACGATGAGAGAACATGCAAAACGTGGTGCTTGTTTTTTACACCACGTACGTACTCCGGACATGTGTGGGACGTGGGACGGTAGTCCCGCGGCAGGTCGTCTCTTTGTTCAGTCTGCGTGTGGAGACAACACCCAGGACGGTTGAGTGGCGTTAGTGCCACGCCCTCGGGGGTCAGCAAGGAGAGGTACTCTCTGAATGCCCCCGAGGGTTGTACACATCATGAGGCGGCACGATCTAGTAAGACCTAGTAGAGGATAGGGCCTGATATCCACACACGAAAAAAAGATGTATGATACCAGGTACCTGGCATCATACTCTGAGGTGTATCAGGCACACGATGTACCGCTGTACGTACGTCCTAGATGCTGCAAACCTGCGATAATTGCGTGGACAACTCTAAAAATCTACCGCACCACGTAAGAACGCGCTATCGAATTATCACACCCAAGCTTGCAAAAAAAAGGAGTTTTTTAGTATTTGTTTTTTTCGATCTCACAGCTTCGGCTTTTACATTTTTGTTCATGCGTACAGCAGTACGTACTCGTACACATGTACTGTATTCATAGCTAGCTCCACCTACTCTTCGCTTGGGTTGATCCCTGTACTCTTCTTCTACCTGTTGAAGGACAAGCTTCGCATTGGCGAGAAGATCCTTCTTGAAGATCTTCACGATCAAGGAGTCGTATAGGGTAGACGCGGAGGCCAGCGACTGCTTCTCCGAGGCGAAGAGTATGGCCAGGATGCCCCCGGTCGACGTGCCGCAGATCACGTCGAAAACCTTTGGACCGTCATAAAAAAAAAAAAAAAAAACGACCACGACGACGACGACCACGACGACGATAGATGATCAAGAAAAATAAATAAAACGAAAAAAAAAAAAAAAAAAAAAAACGCACACCTCGGCGACATCATGATCTATCCATCTACAGATCAGATAGATCAGATATATAATCTGTTGTAGATCCTCACCGACCGTTGTGATATGCTGTGCGAGATCTGAATAGAACAGATCCAACCCAGGAAACATGTGCTAGATCACGCAGGATATGCGGCTCTCACCCGGCAACATGATCTAGATCATACAGACCATACAGATCTTACAGATCAGGGATATATCTGCCCTGAAGGACCTAGACCATCAAGAAGGAATGATCTATTACGGGGGACCATAGTAAATAGGACCAAATACTGTCAGCAAAACCAGGGAAAATATATATATATAGTTTTTTGTCCGTACCGTAGGTCCTATTAACTGTGGTCCCCCGTAATACCTCATGTGTCCGAGGTGTGAAACAATGTACGCCTATATATGCGTATGTGCGCAGATATCCTCCTTGAGTATCGTATGCAATCCTAAGCACGCAGCTTGGGAAAAGGGTTTGGACGAAATATCTCGATCTCACAGCCGACTGTCGGTTTGAATCACACAAAAATATTACCAGTTATACGAGTACAACCAAGGAGGTTTCATGTCCTACGATGGTACGAGTTAATGGACTATTGTACTACGGCAAACACTATCCATACTATTTCCGAGTAGATTGTCCCAAAATCACGCGGTTCTCGAGTATATAGGGGTTATAGAAGAAAACCAGAACAGGGAAGAAAAAAAAAAAAACATTTTTGGCGAAGAAAAAAAACGAAGGAGATTCATTTCTCATTTCTTTCGTGGGATACAAAATAAGACACACGAAAAGGAAGAAACAAAACCGTATTTGTTTATTTATTTATTTTAAATCAAGGGAGGTTCAGTTCAGTTCAGTTCAGTTCATTTCGTGGCACACAATAAAAGAAAACCAACGAAAGCAAAAACGACAAACAAACAACAAACCATATATACGTAGCAAAACTTAGGAGGTTCGTTCATCTCACGGGACTTTGAAAAAAAAAACAAAAATACACAAACAACAACAACGAAACAGACCGCAAAAAAAATACAAACACAAAACCGAAACCTTTTCATTTTTTGCGGATGACACACACAAGGGTATGATATGTAGAGCGAGCGAGCGAGAGCGAGAGAGAAGACCAAACCGCCCGTTTCACGCCGGCGGAGACTTTCGATCCCCAACCGTACCACACGTGTAACACATGGCTGGTATATGAGATTTTTTATTTATTTATTTTATTTTTTTAATCCTCCGGCGGATTGGTAAAAATAAAGCTTAAGCTCACCACACTTCCACGTTCCCAATTTCGTGTCGTGTGTCAATTTAGCCCAGTTGGGCACGTTGTGACCCGTATATGAGATCGTTATCGCGTGCGTCTTGGCAGTAGTACGCAGCAACGAATTTTCGAAATTTCTTCCCTGCTACGTACAAAAAATAACAATTACAGCAGATTTTTTTTTTTTATATACGCACCGAAAAACAAGGACCGCTTGAATTTAAAATTGATATTTTATAAAACAAAAAACTAAAAAAACAGCACGTCAGCTGTGAGTTCAAGCCGTTATCAATATAAAACAGGTCTTGTATCCCTGTTACCTAGATCACCCCCACACAAGTATTATTAATAATAGCCAAACTACCCCCTAAAAATGACCAATTTAATACACATGTACGCACAAATGGGCAAATTCGATGCGACTCGACCGGGGAAGAAAGGGCGGGAGTCTTATCGCGATAAAAAGGCAACCTTAAAAGACAAAACCCGTGGTGGGGGGGAGGAGGGAGAAGAACCTACCTCGTGACCGCGGATCTAAGTCACGACTATATTTTCGGGGGGGGGGGACCATAGTAAATAGGACCTACAGTACACACAAAAACCTATACTTTCCCCTATTTTTTTTACTATTACGGGGGTCCATAGTTAACGGGACCAAATTTTGTTAGTAAAAATAGGCAAATATATAGGTTTTTATGCACACCATAGGTCCTGTTAACTATGGACCCCCGTACTAACAGCATTTGGTCCTGTTTACTACTTACGGCCCTGCGTAAAATTACGGGGGAGCATAGCAACTAGGGCCTACGGTACACACAAAAAACCTACCAGGTATAAATTTTCCTATTTTTCCTACGTATTTACGGGGGGGCCATAGCAAATAGGACTCAACATCGTTACAAAACAAAGGGAAATGTATAGATTTTTGTGTAGTACCGTAGGTACTACCTGGTATTTATTTACTATGGTCCCCCGTGATAGAAGAGAAGAGAGAGAAAAGAAGGGAGAAGATAATCAATTGGGACCGAAAAAAAAAAAAAAATGCCTGTAGATAAATATTAAGTATATTATTAATACCTCGTGAACATCCTTGTCGAAGCCCTTGAGCACCTCGCGCAGAAGCGCGATGGTCAGGACTCCGCGAGTACCCCCCCCGTCCAGGGACAGAATCCTCAGCCCTTTCTGTCCAGGCTGGCGAGGCGTCCAGTTGTGTACCCCCAGCATCGACAGGAGCTGAGGCACGGCCGAGAAGAGGGACGGCGGCGCCGCGTGCGTGCGGTACGATGTCAGAAGCAAAAACCATAAAACTCGTGTTCGGTCTGCTGGTCGGTTTTCTACTTGCTTGCCCGGTTGCTTACGTACCCGTCGGATATCGTATCGATTTTTTTGTCGATGGATGCGTCACGTGTCGAACAGGCTACTGATCGACATCGTCTTCGTATCGAGGGTTTCGACGTGGTCTACAAACAACATCCGATTATTTACGACACGCTGAACCCTTGGACATACGAGGTATGACATGTATGTGTGCGTATCACTATCAAAATATCGTGTCGAAAGCGAATTGCGCTCCATTTTCCTCACATACCCGTACTTTTTGTGCTGATATCATCCTGAACGAAACGTCTCGACGTCCATATATAGTCGTAAAGAATCGAATATCGAAATACTCTAGTATAACATACGTAATCTAAATAATCGGATATCGAAATAGTGTAATATATATAGTCGTAAATAATCGGATATTGAAATAGTATGGTATACATATTCGTAAATAATCGGATGTCGAAGCAGTGTAATATACACGTATACAGTCTTGAATAATCGGATATCGAAATAGTATAATATATAGTCGTAAATAATCGGATATCGAATTACTATAATATCGATTTTTTTGTGTAACGGTACCGTATATAGATGTAACCTGAGAAGAATGTCCTATTAATAGATCATGCAGAAAATACAGCTCCTAATCCGCCAACACGAGCTACTGCTGTAGATCCTGCAGGTCATGAGTAGGTCTACTGCAGGTCATGAACTGTGGAAATGATCTGTACATGATCTGTAGACGAGCGAATCGTTTCGACGTATCGAGTACGATAACCTTATCTGCATATTACCTGTAGATGATATGTAGATGAGCGAAACGTTTCGACGTATCGAGTACGATAACCTTATCTGTACATGATCTGTACCTGATCTGTAGACGAGCGAAACGTTTCGACGTATCGAGTACGATAACCTTATCTGCATATTACCTGTAGATGATCTGTAGATGAGCGAAACGTTTCGACGTATCGAGTACGATAACCTTATCTGTACATGATCTGTACCTGATCTGTAGATGAGCGAAACGTTTCGACCTAACGAGCACGATATAGCGAAATCGTAAAAATATCGGTTTGGTATTCCGTGTTATCGGTATCGTATCGAGCTCGATCCTCATTCACCATGACGGGGGGGCATACTATTAACAATACGTTATAATACATACCAGGGTAGCAATAACAACCCACAATGGGCCCGACAAGCACATACCCCCCGATATTTACCTGTGCCAATACATAAGAACCGGTTTTACACTAATTATTAAACAAAACGGTGCTTATATTTCGGTACAGAGTGGTGCCATGTCTTCCATCGCAATACGAATTCTTCACCCACACAATAGTTGGCTTGTATTACTGACTGCTGCCTCATGTTCCCTAATAGTCTTGACCCATACCAAACTTCGTTCTGATCACTATCCCACGTTTTCCCACGCAAAGGTGCAGTACAAGCACAGGCGAACAAAGGAGGGGAGGAGGAGAGCGATGGGTCAGAGGACGCGGGTCAGATTCAGGAAGTAGCCCTGGACGTCGTTTCACCCTCCAGCGAAACAGTCAGTCGCGAAGGGAGAGGGGTTACGGCGATCAAACGTTCCACTATCAGTATTAATAGTCCAGAGTATCTTCCGCTCTGTACCGAAACATAAGCACCCTTCGCGTATACTAACACCTATTACAAAGAAACCTTATATACAGGGACACAGAGGTGCGAAAAATTAAATAATACCTGGTACATTATACCTGGTATTACACAAAAATACAAAAGCGTCAGGTAGAGGGGATTGCGATTGCCACCAACCAAAACTATTTATTTTTCAAAGTGACCCACCCCCCCCCCCCTGCCCCCCTGGATACGAAAACGCGAAACCCGGCCAGCGTTAACGGGTGCAGACATCGCCAGTATCACATTTTCCCCCCCATCCCCTCCCTCCCTCCCTCTCTGTCTCCTCCTTTACCTCTCCGACCCCACCCCTCCCTCCCCCTTCCCCTTCCCCCCCCCCCCCCCCCCCCCCCCTCCCTCCCCTCCCTCCCCCATTCCACCCCTTTCTCCCCCCCCCCCCACCCCCCCCTTCCTCCCCGCCCCCCCCCCCCCCCCTTCCCCCTCCCCCCCTCCTAACACCAGAAAAAAAAAAACGACAAAATAAACAGTGCGAACATCAAACCGGTCACAAAAAGCACCTTCGATGCCCCGAACACCGTCGCCGCCATGACGGAAGCCTCGATTCGCCGCACCGTCCCCCCCCCCCCCCTCCCCCCCCCCCCGACGCCTCCAAATGTCCGTCCTATCCGGTCTCGCAAGACGCCGAGAGGACCCATCCCGGGGTAAGCGATGGCAGTGAGCGCGGGGATGAGGTTGGGAAGGTACCGGACTATCTCGAGCGCTTCCTCGCTGGCGAGGGCCAGCTCCTGCATGAGTTGCACCGCCTCCGCCTGGGGAAGGACGGAGGGAGGGGGGGGGTGTATTCATATATCGTGCATGGCCGTAGTCGTATGACCATAGAGGGGGAGGGGGGGGGGGGGGGGGGGGGCGTACTCATTTGTTGCTTGCCTTAGTCATTTGGCCATTGACCACGCATCCCTTTCGAGACGGAGCACCGTTCCTACTCCTAATAGAGACACCGCCAACAATTGGGCGCTCATTAGACACATATAAAACTCGAGAATATCGCGATATTTGACCTTTAGAGCCAAATTATGTGCCTGACGAGTTTTATACGGACGTCGGGTGTAGGCGATATTTTCGCTATACGTGGTCCGCAACACACAAATATATGCTTGGGGTATTTTTACCCCAAGCATATATTTTGTGTTCTCTTTTTTGTTGGTAGAGCCGAATTTTGTAGACAAGATTGGACACACCTCAGACATAGCCTGTCTCCTGTACTCGGTCATCCGATCATCACGACGCCGCCATGAGCAACAACAGCGGCGGTGGACGCGACGACTTGGTTGAATGCATAGGGCAGACAGGTTCTCCCGTGGTCGGGGACGGGCGGATGCCCGGGATGCCCGGGTTTAGCGACACCAGTCCAGAATCCAGTGTTCCGGCTAGGCGTCTCGACGATGGAGTCGCCCCAAATCCATGCCCCCAACAAGCCGTGCCACCCACCCTATCCGGCAACAAGCGGGTAGCGGTCGGCGCGCCGGATGCCCGGACAGGAGGAGGAGCCGCTTGGCGGCCACTTCATGTCGGCGCCATCGCCGTAACATGGGTTCTGGTGTGAACTCTACCTACCACAGCAGCAGCAGCAGCAGCAGCCACGTCCTCTAGCCCATGTGATGTACATACGTGCTTGACTTGCTGGAGGATGACGTGGACTGTCACCTAATTAATCAGACTCTTCATAATACACCCGAGTTTTATATCTCAGGTGCTTCTGGCAAAAAAGGCGATATTGAGTTTTATATCGAGGGATTTGCCAACACGGAAATCGCGATATTGAATTTGACGTAAAGATTCGAAATATCGCCCTCTCTTGAGTTTTATATATGTCTATTACGTTGTTTCCATAAATTACATAGAAACTTTTTGCTAATCTTATCCCCTTCCTGTTTGGCCTCCTGTGGCCGCCATCTATCTCCTAGGACAGCGATCGTTTTCTCGCTGCTGTTCATTGTATCAAACTCCTCCATGTCACATTCGTCTATTTTCCTCATCTCCTCTCCTAACACATCCCGTTCCTCCTTGTATATTTCACATTCTCCTACTATGTGAGTTCTACTCTCTATTGCTTTGCCACACGGGCGCATCTGTGCGTCTACTTCCTCCTCATTAGTGTTCATGTTGCAAAAAAGTATCCCGCCCTAATGCCGAGTAGAAGTTTATCCCGCCCTAAAACATGTGTGCAGTTCTAAAGGGGACAGTTCTACTGCGAAAATCACTTCACACTAATGTCAACTAGTGTATCCCTGAAAATTGGTACGCAAGGGTTACTTTTACCACACTGAGAAACATATTCTACACTAATGCCAACTATTACGGGCGACTATAGTACATGGGACCAAATATTGATATTACGAGGGTCCATAGTTAACGGGACCAAATTTTGTCAGTAAAAATAGGCAAATATATAGGTTTTTATGTAAAATAGGCAAATATATAGGTTTTTATGTACACCATAGGTCCTGTTAACTATGGACCCCCGTAATAGTAAAAATAGGGAAATATATACGTTTTTGTGTGTATCGTATATGCTATTTACTATGGCCCTCCGTAAATGGTATAGTTTATCCCCAACTGCACTACCTTCTACAGTACCAGGGTATAGAGTTTTACTTTTACCACACCGGAAATAAATATCGCACACTAATTCCGAGTAGGTTATACCCAGAATCATAGCTCTCTGTTCGGAAATATAAAGAACGTTTCATACATTCATATTGAATCCAAACAATGTATGCTGTCTTCACATTAAATCGTCCTTTCTACCCAGCTTCATCAGTACACAATGTCCGTCCTGATTCCTTATCCTAGAGAGATAACTAATGATGTGCTCACAGACTGGGAGACAGAGAAAGCCCAAACGCAAAAAAAAAGTGATCGCAACTCATGGGCGAAGCAAGAGAAAAGCCAAAAGCGTACCGGGTACGAGAACACAACAACACAAGCCAGACCAAAAAGACATAAGAACAAAAATACAATAAAAAAAAAATCGATAACAAACAGACAGTAAAAAAAAAATCGCAATACCTATATACAGAGTGGTAGGGTGCACTTCTACGTAAAAAAAGGGAAAAAAAAAGGGGAAAAAAAAAAGGGGGGTAAGCAAGGCAAAAGACGCAGTCGAGCGAATGATTCAATTCCCAAAAGCACCTGGAGCCTCATGGCGTCGAGGTGGTCCGTCGCCACAGCAGCCGCTTGTGCTGCCGCGGAGGACCAAGGCTCCCCGGGGGCGCCCATCAACCTACGCAGCTCATGAAACGCCTCCCTCCCCTTGCTGTCCAGAACCTCCGCCGCCACCGACTCGGGGGAGACGCGGAGGAGGTTTCGTATGGCTGCTAGTCCGTTCGCCTACACGCCAGGGGAGGGCACGAGGGGGGGGGGTGGGGATGAGGTTTGGGGCGGGGGGTGGGGGCGAGGGCGGGGAGGGGGTAGGGGATGGGGGCAGGGGTGGGGGTGGGGGCGGGGGTGGGGGTGGGGGCGAGGGCGGGTCGTTATTCGGGGTACGCTTGGAGTTTTTCTCGAAGCGAAATCGTGTTTGGGAGAGAGGCACGGAACCCCTCAAGCGGGGAAGGAGCGTCCGAAAAAATATAGAGGTGGTGCACCCCATCGTCGCCGCATCATTCGTCAAACCGCCTCCTCTGACCTTGGTAGTGTAAGGGGTGGTGGAGAGGGCCATCATCAACCTCGGCATCCCTCCATCCTCGCGAAACTGCGCCAGCTCTTCGACGGAGTCAACCTGTTGAGCGGTCTCCGAAGCTATCAGGAGCTGGCTCGATAGGAAAAAAAGAAAGCAAGGGAGAAAATACGGGGTCGAGGAAAGGGCGCGGAGGCGGGGGGCGCAGGTGTGGGGGCAACGAACAGTTCAACTTACGGGAAGGACCTCAAACGACTCTCCCAAACCTCTTCTAAGGTTACTACGCCGCTCGCCTGCGTGTTACACGGTGGTAACGGCAAGGCAAGAAGCCGGTAACATATGTACCATTGTTGGTACATATGAGCAGCAGCAGCAGCGTAACCATTGTTGGTATACAGCAGCAGCAGCAGCAGCAGCGTAACGCCTACTGGGCATGTTGCGTGCGCGGTTCTTCCTAGCGGCGGCGGCGGCGGCGAGCCGCAGCGCGCGCTCCCAATCTCTGTACACGGCAGTAGGCCCGATGGCGCTTCTACCATCATGCACACCCCGCCCCAGCTTGAGCCCAATATCATTAGTACTGTAGGTGGTGTATATGTCATGTTTCGAGAGGATCAAGAAAAGCGATTAGCGTCGTAAGTCAATGTGTGTGTGGGGAGAGAGCTGGGTGTATATATACTTGCTACGAATATATAAAACAGTAATACCAGCTACAAAATGCACACCGGAAAAAATCTCCACCCGTGGCAAAGCTACGTGCAACCCCGGAAAAACAGTCAAATTATTTTCCGAATATAGACACACACACACACACTCCTCGAATTCTGCAGCTTCAGATTACGTCTTCCTCCGAATGATTATCCTTCATGAGGCCAAATAAAACCCGTGGTACGCGCGATCGAAATATCACACACAGCTTGCAGACATGATTTGTACCACTCTGATCCAAAATATAAGGACCATTTTGATTGAACAATTATATGCTAACGGTCCCTATATTTCGGGTCAGAGTGGTATTTGTTATAGAGAGTGGGGTCCCAGAAAATTGGTGGGACAAAAAAGCACTATTAATATCATCATCAGGCTGGGGGAGCGGGGGTCTACTCATTATCATGCATGGCCGTAGTCGTATGACCGTAGACCCTCGTATCCCCAAAATGCCGGGACGGAGCACGGTCGGGTTTTCACGGACCATGCAGACGATGCTTGCACCAAGCGGCGCCGCGAGGTTTTCAGCGATACGCAAGAATACGGTGGGCTACATCCTGCAGTACTAAGAACCGCTTCTGCGGCGGACTTTCTTGCATATGGATGACAGCTTCGACATAGTGGATTGTTTGCTGGTGGGCGGGGGGGGGGGGGGGGGCGTACTCATTTGTTGCTTGCCTTAGTCATTTGACCATTGACCACGCATCCCTTTCGAGACGGAGCACCGTTCCTACTCCTAATAGAGACACCTCCAACAGTTGGGCGCTCATTACGTTGTTTCCATATATTACATAGAAACTTGTTGCTAATCTTATCCCTTTCCTGTTTGGCCTCCTGTGGCCACCATCTATCTCCTAGGATAGCGATCGTTTTCTCGCTGCTATTCATTGTATCAAACTCCTCCATGTCACATTCGTCTATTTCCCTCATCTCCTCTTCTAACACATCCCGTTCCTCCTTGTATATTTCACATTCTCCTACTATGTGAGTTCTACTCTCTATTGCTTTGCCACACGGGCACATCTGTGCATCTACTTCCTCCTCCTCCCGGCTACTGGTGTACCTCTTTCTTCTTTCTGGCAGGTCCAGGTCCCCTACACGAAAGCGCAGTTCCAGCGTTTTCGCGAAGTCCTTTGGGCCATGCAAATACGCTTTCATTCCTATTCCTTCCCTCAATCCCCCGTATATCTCTAAGTTTTTTCCGATTCCACCTTGTTTCTTAGCGCTAGCCTTTCCCTTCTTTCTATCCTTTCTTCTACTTCTGCCTTGTACCTCCCAAACGTCCCGGCGGACATCATCTCTGCTTGGTTTCCCCCTATATCCTTCTATACTTTCTCAACTACGCCATCCCACCTCATTCCAGCTCGCCCTTTTGTTACTTTCTCCCATACAGCTCTATCAACTATGGCTCGCAACCTCTTTTTTGGCATGTTCCTTACTGTATATTGCCAGTTCAACATTCTCATGTCTCTGAGGGTCTCAAGTGGGTGCATTGCCAGTTCTGCTCTTAATACTGTATTACTAGTCGTACTTGAGCATCTTAGGATTTTTTTAGCTGCTATTATTGGTACTGTTTCCAACTGTTTTACGAGTTTCGCGTTCCCTTCCCATACTTCTCCTGCACATTCTAGCTTTGGTACTATCACATTCATCAAGATACATCTCTTAATCCTAGTGTCAAGGTTCGGGTCTGTTAAGATCGCATCCATCTTGCCTACTTGTGCCTTACCCTTTCCTATTACTTTTGCTATATGTTTATCCCAAGAGCAGTATTTTGATATCTCTACGCCAAGGTATGTATACTGGTCTACGATCGGCAATTCATCTTCTTCTCCCCACTTCCAACTGAAACTTACCGGGTTTACCTTATCTTCGTTACAAACAACTACTGCGCATTTCTTGACGTTCGCCGTCACTCTTTATTTCCTGGTGTATTCTAGCGCCTTCTCTATTTGTTTCTGCAATCCTTCGGGTGTTTCTGATGTCCCCACGAAGTCATCCCCAAACATCAATCCCGACACCGTATCTTCCCCTACCGTGACTCCCTGCCTTGCTCCCTCGACTGCTACTATCAGGTCGTTAATATATACCTTGAATAACTTAGGTGACAACGTACATCCCTGTGCAACTCCTTGTAAAATATCAACATACTTCGATATTTCCCCGTCCAGCATCACAGCACTTCCCGCACATTCCGTCATATTTTCATCATTTTCCATCTTTCCTCTGATTCCTATTTCCCACAGTTTTTTCCACAATCCATTTCTCCATACTTTGTCGTAGGCTTTCTGCACAAGTAAAAAGAAACAGTACGCTGTTCGTCCCAAGTATTTCCTACCTTGAATAATCTTACCTAAGGTGTGCACACGGTCTACACAGCTACGGTTCGGCCTAAACCCTGCTTGCCCTTCGTTTATTTTGTCTTCCTTCTCCATCATCGTTCCCATTCTGTCGTTCAAAATCTTACAAAATGTTTTGCCTACTGTGCTTAGTAGCGTTATCCCTTTATAGTTCCCCGGTTCAGCCTTATCTCCTTTCTTGACTAAGTTTACTACTACTCCTTCTCTCCACCTCCTAGGTGCGTACTCGTTTTTTCCATATCCAGTTATACAACATAACCATCATGGTAAGGGGGGGGGGGGGGGGGGGGCGTTCCCACTGCTTCATCCCATGGTATGTTTACACCCAAAAAATAAATCTGGCTCTCCCGCTCACCATGCTAGACGCGATCTCCACCACGCCGACCCTGCCCAGCCGCCGCAGCGTGGCGTCCTGCTTGTCGGTGTCCCTCACAGGCCGCGCCGCCGCAGCAGCAGCAGCCTTGGTTTTCCACCTCTGCGGAAGGCGGGAACGCTCCACCGCCGCCGAGAAGAGCAAAGCGCTACGGGGGGCGCTGCCGCTGCCTCTGCTGCACCTCCTTCTCGCTGGCGACGCTCCGCTGTGATTGATCCAATGGACGGCAGTAGGCGGTAGATGGTGGGGGGAGGGGGGGGGGCAAAGAGCGTGGCGGTGGTGGTGGTGGGGGGGGGGGGGGGGGGGGGGCGTTTAAACAGGCTGCTTCCTGACCAATCAGGTCGAACATGAAACACTTTGATCGAGTGCGGGTTCGGAGAAAGGGGGATGGATAACGTCAACCCATCTTTCATCAAGCGCGTTTCCGGAGAAAGGGGGGGGAGCAGGCGGTAGAGGGAGGAGGAGCTAGCTCCAGAGATGCGCAGGGAAAAAAAAACTGACCCGTGGTTCTTCTTCTTTCCCAAAATAATGTCGCAATAGATTCGCTAAATGTTGTTGTTTTACGAACGAAGCCCCCTGGTGCCTGAACAGAATTGTGATCCACAGCGTGAAAAAGGTTGGGCCGCCATGGAAGCAGAGAAAAACGCGGCGGAATTGCTACCGCCTCGGCGATCGAACAATACCACCACAGCTTTCGGGCCAACCTCGAGCGCGAGTTGAGTCGTACAAGTGAAACTATCACCACTACATAATGTACTAGAGTAGCGTCTCGAGTAGCGTCTCGAAGGATACAAGGGTTTTAGGCTCGTGCGAAAGTATACTCTCAGGCGGCTTGAGTTTCAGGTACATGCACATGTGTACGCAATGCACTTATTTTGCGCAGTGGCAAAAGGTCTTCTCTCCCGGCCGCGGGTCACTTCCCGCGCTCTCCACCGAGGGGCACGCAGGGGGGTCGTGTGTACACTAGGCGCAAGTTTGGGACCCGACCGGGCTCAGTGGCGCGTGTTCTGGGCGTTCAAAGTCACGCGGGCTGGCTCCTTTGCAAGGAATCCCTTTCCGCTGAGCCAGAGCCAAGCAGGACTATCGAAACCTCATAACACTACCAAATTCGCTTTGCTGCCGCTGTATCATGCCGTCCCTCCAGCTCTCCAGCCCTCCACTTTGCGGCAGCCACGGTCCCCATAGCAGTCGCACGTCAAGCCCTCTTCTTTGAGACGGCCACGGAGAGGCGCTCATGCCCATCTTAAGCACACAAAGTATACCAGATAAAGTACCAAATATTATACGATTTTTTTTCTGGTTTTACATGCTTTCCGATGTGTTTTGTTATTCTACAAAATCACGAGAAGGCGTCGACCCCAACCCCAACCCTACTCCTAACCCAACCCCAACCCAAACCCAAACCCTAACCCAGGCTAAGGCTGCTCGATCCGAGTGCGGCTTCGCCGCGCATTTTGGACAGTCTGAAAAAACGTGCGGATCACCACCAAAATGGTGTGTCTCTGGACGGGAATATAAGAACCACACGGTCTTCATATTAATGTGCAAACGCTCCTCAAAATTTACGAACAGAGTGGCACTATTTTGGGTACTTCATCTGGCGCCTTCGTGGGTTAACACCACCTAAAAAAGGGTACTGGCCACGGACGGTGCTTCTGTGGGTTAGCGTGCGCGTGCGTGTGCCATGGTTCCTGCCGCCCCAGAGAACAGAAACGGACACATATACGCCGTTAATATAGTCCCAAGAGCGGCGCAATTGCTGGGGCAGGACGATAAAGAAAACCACGGTTCCTCGGAATATACTAAACAATCGCGCAGGCAGCAGTCAAGTTATACACTGCAAAGACAGTAGTGGTACAGCAGCAGCAGTACAGCAGCAGCAGTACAACAGTGGTACGTACAGGGAGTTGACTTCGAGGCACACTTTGGCAACGCTGCAATGCCACCTTTTTTCCCCCGCGAAGGAACGACACAGCGCGGTAGCCGTAGCCCCGAGAGCTAAACCCGCAAGCAGCCGCCGCCGACAACCACCAACTCCGGGTTCACTGGAAAACATTACCCCCCCCCCGTCCCCCCCCCACACGACTACGGCCATGCATGACGATGAGTACCCCTCCCCTCTCCTCCCTCGCCCCCCGCCCCCGTACCCCGAGAATCCCGGACCTCCCCCCCCTCCCCCATCTTCCCGCCCACCTTAAAATTGTTCGGATGAAGCACCATCTCGCTCGCTTTCTGCGGGTCGATTTTCCTCGGCCTGAGCCAGAGATTGCTTCCCCCGAACCCCTCGTCGCCTTCATACTTGTTTTTTCCCCAGCGCCCGCCCTCCTGCCAGCTGACCGGCCTCTCCTCCTGCCACCCGAACGCCGAGCCGACCTTGTACGACGCGGACGCCGCTGCCGCGGCCACTTCCGCCGCCACCCCCGCCGCCGCCCCGGCCGCTGCCCCCGCCGCCTCCGCACCTTTCTGGAGGACGTCCTGCTCATCCGTGGGCTCGTCGGGCGGGGGGGGACAGCTCGTCCAGATAGCGCGCCGTAGGGCTCATGCTCTGCAGTTCCGCGTTTGCTGAGCCTTCTTCTCCGGCCGCGGCCAGCGCGGCGTCAGCGTGGGCGGCGGCGAGCGCCTCCGCCGACAGTTCGGCCGCTGCGTTTCCCAGGTCGTACCCGAACGCGGAGCGAAACGTGTCGCGCATGGCCGCCTCGACCTTTTCGTGTTTTGTTTTTGTCATAGGCGGGAATTGGGGAGGGCGGGGGGGGGGGGGGGGGGGGGGGGGGGGGGGGTACTCATGTCATGCATGGCCGGAGTCGTAGTCTGGGGGGTGGGAGAGGTGTCCTCATGTCATGCATGGCAGTAGTCGTATGTCCTCAGACCCTTGCATCCCTACAACGCCGGGACGGAGCACGGTCGGGTTTTCACCGACCAGACAGACATTGCTTGCACCAAGCGTGACGCGCTGTGAGGTGTGTTCGGCGAGTCGCATGCAGGGTGAGCTGCATCCAACCAAGAACCGCTCGTGAGGCGGACTTTGGGGGTAAAGGCGTTTTTGTTAGGTTATGGTCGTTGTTGATTGGTCGATTTAAGAGCGGCCAATACGCGAGGTTACGCCGTTGATACAGCGCCAGCCAGCGTGGGCGCGCGCGCGGGGTGGGGGGGTCGGAGGGTGCGGGGTAGGGTACGCTAGCGGCTCCCGTGGTCGGCGTAGATTGAGGGTGTGCTTTGTCTTAAGCAACCAAGGGCTACGTAAAGCGCCTGCGTGTAAAAAAAAATACTGGACCAACTGGCCAATTGGGTCAACGAGGAAAAAAAAAAACCCGCGACGCACGCTCAAGGTGGTGATCGGTACACGACAGACACTCTCCCCATCACGACGACGACAACAAGAGCAACAGCACAAACAATCAGCTTCTCCACGAAACCTACTCCTGCGCGTCTTCGTCTGGGTTTTGAAATAAAGGACGTATCACGCGCAATAGCATGAAAAACGCTACTACTGTAGATATGAGTATAGTTTTGACGTATTCAATCGGTCGAACTCACGGCTGACGCATTCATGTATATGCTTATATATGGAACAAAATGGAAAGGGCACACGGCACCACAAGCGAAAAGCACACTCGCACGGGCTCTTGGATCCAAACTCGCCTGGGCTCTTGGATCCAAACTCTCCAACCACGCCGACGCCAGCCACGGCTTTCCCTCCCCCCGATCCTCCTCGACGGGCACAACCTCCGCAGCTTTGCTAATAACAGGCTCCGCCGCCATCGCCGCCATCGCCGCCGCTGCCGCCGCCGCCGCGTCACTACTGCCCTCCGCCGCCGCCGCGGTCAACGCAGCAGCCGCCACCGAGCCGCCTTGGCGCTCTTCCTCCTTCTCCGTGGGAAAGAAGCCGAGAAAGTTCCACCCGCCCCCGCCCACCGCCTGGGGGGCGCTAATCTCGCTAGCTTTTCCAGCGTCCACTAGCCCCGACGCCGCTAATCCCGATCCCGATTCCGCCACCGCCGCCGCGCCAACATCTTCCACCCCGGCGGCGTCTTCCGCGCTCGGCGGAGGCTTTTTTCCTTCTGCCACCGCTGGCAGCAGCACCGCCGACGTCAGCGAAACGAGGGTGCTGATGCCGGTCTCGACGCCCGGGAGAAGCGGCTCGGCGCGCACCCTTGACTTCCTTCTCAAGAGCATCCACAGCCTCGCTCTTCTCAAGGCTGTCACGACCTCGGCCAGGAGGCCGGCGACCACCGCACCCCCCCCGGCGCAGACCATCGGAAAGTGTCCCGGTCTCTGCCTTAGCCGCCGCTACCACCACCCTAGACGCATCGGACGGTCGGACCAGCGAGGCAGCGGGATCACCAAGCTCATCTTCCCGTGCGGGAGAAAGTGTATCGTCCTCATAATCTTCCTCCTCCCCCTCCTCCTCCCCACCCTGCGCCTCCTTTAGGCCTCGTCGTCGCCTCCAGCTCATAGTCCCCCGTTTTTCAGCGCCATTGGAGGGCAGCAGTCCAGGCAGTCTATTCACCACAGGTCGGTAGAGCACCGCGCCGACCCCTGCCACCACGGCAGCTCCCACCTGCCACCAGGCCATGCCCTCTCCCTCCCCCTCCCCGTCCCTGACTCTCTTCCCGAAGGCGCCGCCGGCAAGCTCCACCTCGGCCCACTTCCCTACGCGGAACCTGTCGTACGCAGGGGCAGCACCGCCTTCTCCCGCCCCTCCTCCCCACCGCCTGCGTTCCCTCACGGCAATAATCCGACCGAAGACGTCCCCCGCCACCCCCGAGACCTTGTTGTACACGCGCATCCTCCGGGACGGCTCATCCACCAACGCTGTCGAGACTTCCTCCTCTCCGTCCTCGCCAGGAGACATCGGCCACTCTCCCGCCGACGTTAGAGCGGACCTTTCCCCGTTTCCCGTGCTCCCCCTGTTTTTCTTCGCCAGGGTTTCCCCGCTCCCGGACGGAGCAGCCTTCTTAGACAGTAGGGAAACCCCCCATCGGTACCCCGGCGGGTGCCACGGTGCCCGGACAAGGGAGTACAGGCCGTTTCTGCTTCTCTCGCGCAGCGCCTTCGCCACCGGCGGCATCGAGATGGTCGGCGGCACGAGCCTCGGCGGTACGGGTTCGGGCTTGGGCACGGGCGCGTTCGGTGGCGATCCAGTCGAGTCGGCGGGTGCCCCCCCACCCCCCCTCCCCCCCCCCCCCCCCCCCCCCCCCCCCCCCCACCCGTACGGATTGTGGCCGCTTTGGCCGCCGCTGCGCGTTGCGGTCCGACGAACACGGAGGAGCGCGGCTTACCGACAGCCACCCTCAGCCGCGAGAAAGCACGGCGACCGATCGCTGCAAAGGCGGTGGCGCTCGCTCTGGCGATTTCGGCGCTGGCGGTGGTGGCGGTCGGTGGTGTCGTTCGAGGGCGGGCAGGCGACGTAGCAGCGTCAATGTCCGCTTCTCCCTCGCTGCCATCAGCTCGACCCCCATCGGAGGCCGCGCCAATAGCAGGCGAGCCCGCCGACGAGACCGGCCGTTCGCTCGACTCCGCCGGCCCCTCCTCGCCTTTCCCCCGCGCTCGCCCCCGCCCGCGCCCCAGCCCTCGCCCCCGCCCTCGCCCAAGGCGTCCTTTGTCCGCAGAGCTTTCCTTCTCGTCGCCGCCCCTGCCAGGAAACCAAGCGCTCCGAACAGACTCCACCAGGGAAGAAGGGAGCGACAGCGAGCACGGCAAGCCAGAAAGCAACCCTTCCCTCGACTCTGCCGCCCCTACCTCTTCTTCTCCCCTCTGCTCCTGAAGCTGCCTCCGCCCCCCCACGAGCTCTTCTTTTCCTCCCGCTGTGCTACGAAGAGAATCCTCAGCGGACGGCCGTGGTAGTGGCCACCCGAGCTTGGACATAAGCGCGTCTCGCTTCCTCTCCCTAGTTCGTCGCGGTTCGACTCCCTCTCTGCTGATGGCGATGGCAGGTGAGGATTTCGGGAACGGTAGTGATGGCGATGGAGAAGAGGGTGGCACGGGAGAAGAGGAAAGCTTCTGCGGCAGGAGCCCGGGGTCGTCTTGCCTCGCGGCGGAGGAGGGCTTGGGAGAAAACAACTTTTTGGTTTTTGGATTTTTGCCTCCTTCGCCACCGCCGTTGTCGATTAGTAGGCTCTCTGTATCTCTTCCGGCCAGAGGCTTCCGCGTGGGGGTCAATCCAGGCTCGACGCTCCTCTGTGCCTCCGCGTTTTTCCGGAGTGTGCTCCACTGCGGTCTGATCCAGTCCCCTGCTGCTGCCGCCGCCGCTTCCACTGCTGCTGCTGTTGCTGAAGCGCCCGATTCCGCTTTGCGAAGGGTGGCCGAAACGTTGTCGCCGAGACTCCGGGGTAGGCGAAGCTTCTCCTGCTGCTGCTTCTCTCCCAGCAGGGGCGGCGCCTCTGCTGCGCTCTTCTTGCTGCGGAAGGGCTTCTTCTCCCGGCGACCGCCACTGCCGCCGGATGCTGTTGGCGTCAAAGCCGACTTCTTCCGCTCCACAGTCGCCGCATCGCGAACATTAACCCCCCCCTCCGCAATACCTCCTGCACCCTCCTCCTCATCCTCCTCCTCCATGCTGGAGTTCTTGCCTGCTGCTGAGAAGCCCAGCGGATTCTCACGACCTTCGTAGGGCTGCTGGGTGGGGGAAGCAGAAGAAGCTGCTTCGTTGTTGCCTCCATCCCGATTTCGACCGATCCTCGCATCTTCTTTTTCGTGGGTTCGGCCCCCGCCCATGCGCAGCGACCTCAGAGCAGTAGCAGCGGCTCCACTGGCGGGCTTCCCGGAGCAGGGCAGCGCGGCAACCCCCTTGTTCGCGACGACAGAGGGGTAGGCTGGGATAGCCTGGGAATATTTTCGTAGAACCTCATTATTGAAGCCAAGACGACTACTTGGTCGAACCACGTCACTGGTGACTTTCGGCAGTCTTGGCAGGATGGGTACGAACCCTGCCGATCTTCTGTTTCTGCAACGCGTTGCCTGTGTCGCCACCCGCGAGACACAGTAAAGGCCACCCACGAAGCAGCCACATTGAAGGCCCGTCTGTCTGTGTGCGTACGATTTCCCCCCCCGTTTGTGTTGTGATGTCGTTCGTGATCTGGGAGTGCGTAGAGAGTTGAACCTGGCGTCCACATGCGGCGCAATTAATGCTCGGTGAACTGATCGACCAAGCAACCACACACCAACACCAATGCAATTGGTTCGCCAACTCCAAACTTCAACTGCCAGCGACCACCCCCCCCCTTCATCTCTCTCTCTGTCTCCCTGCTCTGCTGCGTTATTTTTAGTCTCAGCTTTTCTCTACACATGAAACATCAGACTCGTATGCTCACAGAGCTTTTCTGAGCAGAAGGGCCCTATTATTATTTGTATTTGTATAGTCACCATCGACGGCTGGTTTGGGCTCCAAACACCCATGTACAGCAGCACAGTCGAGAGCAGCAGTGCTACTGCTGTACCAACAAATAGGACGTCCAGCGTCAACCTCAACACTTCCAACACTTCCAACCAAACAAAACCGTTGGAGACTGAAACCTCACGAAGTACGAAGTGCCTGGTGCTGCTGTAAGTCGCACCAGGTATATCTGATACCAGTAGTATGACAGATCAGACAGATGAACGAGTTGTTAAGGTATCCCCTCTCCCCTGTTGCGGCGTCATATATATCTCCTCTCCCCTGTGGCGGCGTTAAGGTTTGTAGCAATCGCCCCCTTATCATACATGGCAGGCGTTGTCGCCTGCTTTTCTGATGAGCGCCTCGCCCCTTCGTTCAGAAGACATCTGGCGAGGCAAACCGCAACTAATACAAGAGCTTATAACACCCTCAAGCGCCTCGTGTGAGTGACCAGAACAGTGAGCCAAACAAAGGCATCAACCTGCTATTAATAGCAGTAGTCGGTCCCTAGGTCCATACTGCCCTTACCGTCGTCGACTATTAATAGCCGCTTTTGGTATCTGTTCTATCTGTTCGAGGTCTGATTTTTTTTCCCGCCGACAATCTGGCTTTTCGCTCTTTCTTGTAGTCTGTTTTCCTTCGGCTTCTTGCTGTTTATTTGATTTCTTCTCCTTTTTTTGGCGATTGATTGCGTTCGAGAGTATGATATCCGCCGCTTCCCCAGCGCGTCGCGCGGTGAGATTGATACAACAGCCGCTATAGGTTCACGCGCTGTTGGTCCGCGCGACGCAGGGGATTTTTCGTCTTCTCCCGGTCTGCCTGTATTTTTGCTTGCTGACAACTCGAGCATCTGTGTCACTGCCACTAATTAATTTTTGCCGTGCCACAGCCCCTGTGTCACTGCTTGCAACAGGTAGACCCTCGTTCCTTTCGCCCATGCTTGTCGCTGATTCGACTCTGCAGCCCGCTGCCAGGCCGGACACAGCGACAAGCGCGCTGGCCCCAGAACGGCACTCCGGGCAGCCGGTTCCGTTCTGGGCGCAGCAGGATAGTCGGCCGAGCCTCTCTCGGGTGTATGATGTCCGTCACGCTAAAAATCCGGGTAATTTTTTTTCGTGATCGGCTCGACCCCCCTCCTTCCTTCCATGCCCTGCATGCAGCGCCCTTTATTTTTAGTATGAACACGGATAGTTTCGATGCGCGTTTATATGTCAGTGAGGTGGGACCCGAGGACATTCGGTCCTCGAGCTCAACTCTCCCTCTGCTCATGGCACCCGAGCCCGGCACAGTTGTTCCTCCTGTAACCGCGCTTGGCCCTCGTACCCGCTCACAGACAAGACGCGCGCCGCGCTTTTTTTATGGATCGGGTGCGTATAGGTCATGGGGTCTTGGGTCAGGATGAGGCAAGCAGCACGGGCATGAGCCTATTCGAAGGATCAACCGTTGACACTCCGCTTCAGATAGAACAGGATTACAACACATGCCTACAATATGCAAATAATCATGAATAACAAGACAAAGTCTGGCCACGATCCAACCAAGTCGAGACGTGGGCTCGCACGTGTCTCGGAGGGGTAGAGCGTGCTTCTGACGCTAGGGAGAAGTTCTCCCCGGTTTGTAGATGGTAAACTGATTGCTTTGAGCCTCAGGTCGAGAGCGATGACCGAGGCAACACGTAGGACCGCCGAAGAAGAGAGAGTGGCAATCCACAAATTAATTGGGGAGGGGCCGTAAATGACGCGGCCCCTGCTGCTATAAAAACGCAAGTCGTCGTAACTCCTGATACGGTCTTAAACCATAACATCCCCCCTAGGATAATGCGAATAACTGAGCAATATACTATAGCAATCTTTGACTGTAACCAAGGGTAAGGAACCGCAAGGCTCTATACAAAGATAATGATCTCGGAGATAGGACAACACAAACCGAAAACGCAGGGGCCATCAGCGGGAAATCCCCGATAAAATCCCTCACCCCCTCCTTTTCACTGCGAGTTTGACTGCCTGACCAATAATCAATGGTTTGTAGTCATCCTACCACACTTTTTCAACAATGAATAAGCGCAGTACACTAACGCCTAAGCTTAAACCGCCATCTCTGCGTTCTCCGAACGGGTCAAAAAGTCAATACCCGTGGGATTTGAGTCCCCCAAATCGGCGGATGAAAATATACGAGGAGGTCGAATCATCAAAACAAGTTTGCCCACTATTAATACCAGGCACGGAAGAGTAAAACCCCATACAAAAATGCCCAACTAATCCACGCCAGATCGACAGGCTGTAACAAGCAGGTATCTCGCAATCTCTCACGGAAACACGTAACCTCGAACAACAGAACCAGAGATACTCGCGTCCTCGGCGGACGCTCATAATCGCTTCCGGTCTGGAACTGCTCCTCACATCACTGAACTACGAAATTGTATCCTCACCAGGCACGGAAGAGTTCGCCTCTCCCCAACCCAAACACACAAACATTCACGTAGATACAACGTACATCCAACACCCCACAAGTCTATACCTAACAGTTTCACGCCAAAACGACTAGCTGTTGCGGGCAGGGCCCCCACCATTCAAACAAAAACACAAAATAACGAAGGGCAGGAGTCGGCGATCTTCGCCTCCTCGGCGATCGCACAGTATCGCTTTAGGTCTTCGACTGCTCCGTATAGCGGCTGGTCAGCCCCTTCCAATTCTGGTCGTTGGGCAGTACCTGGTACGATCAAGGCATCGGGGCAAGAGAGCAGCGCACGGGCGCAAGCGAGCGATGGACGGACGAGACACCGGAGCGAGGGAGCGGCGCAGCGAGCGGCGGACGGGCAAGACACCGGAGCGAGACAACGCACGGCGTCGAAGCTAGGGAGTGGCGCACGGACAAGACATAGGTGCAAGGGAGCGGTACACGGGAAAGCGAGGCAATAGCGTACGCCGAGTATAGACGGAACGGCGCTCGGAAAAGCGAGGGAACGGTGTACCGGCAAGCGAGACAGAAAGGAAACGGCGCACGGGAAGCGAGGAAGCGGTCCACTACGCTTGATGCTCGATAATCGCTTCCGCTCTTCAACTGCGGCGGGTCAGCTCCTCCCAGTTCTGGTTGCTGTAGCATATTCGCCAGTAGCGGTCTCTGCAATCGTACACCTGATTCTGCGGTCTGAGATCGCCATTAAAGTATTTTCATAGAGCGACACCTACTGCCTATCGGAAACAGGGGCAAGGCTGACTCAGATGGGATTCGTTCCGGTGCCTTCGCGTGAGGGATACCGGGTTGGTGATATCTGAGCCACTTGGTTGATCTCGGTGACTTCATGCCGTTGCAGGCTTCCGACCCCCCCGTCAACGAGAGGGGAAACGAAAAAGGACGCGAACAGGAGGAACAAACAGAACTGGAGAGCCTGACAGTCAGGTCCAGGCAACTGGCGAGCCTCACAGTCAGGTCCAGGCTACAAGACACATGTCAGGGCAATGTTTTTCTTGATGTGTCCTTCACCCGCCAAAAAATGAAGAGAAAAGAACATAGTGACAAGGAACTAAAATAACCACGATGGACACGCACGCACAGCCGACACGAGAAGTCAGTAAACTGCGGGACACATGCGACGGAGTACGGGCGTCAGTAAAGGTCACAGTCAGTGCGATCGGATGCACGGGCAAGCGGGTTCGCAAGAAACAAATACACAAGCAAACAAACGACCAAACAAACAATAAAAGCGAATAGAACAAACAAGAACAAACAGAGGAGCAAAGAAACAAACGGACGAACGACATAAAACTAAACGACAGACAGGTGAAAGCCCCGTGGCTAAGGCACAGACCTAGAGGGGCCTGGTTGACGTCTCCCTTTAGCATGGGAGGCAGCAACAACGGTCCCAATAGGCGCAGACCCAACCACTCTGGACATCCACTCTCTGTCCGAGAAATGAACAAACAGTCAAACAGACAAGACAAACGACAACAACAAACGCAGAGCATAAAACAAGAGGTGCCGCGTTCGCAGCGACGCAGAGCCACGCGTAGCGACAGCGACGCGTGGCGTGCGGCGACAGCAGCGGATACGCAGACAGGCAAATGGCAAGCGAGTGTCAAAATATAAGATAAAGAACGCGTACAGTGGAACACAGGACGTTGGCGAATTAGCAGCTGGCAAGCACATTAATATATGCCGTATACGAGAGTGTGTTCATCTTTTGCTGGCCGCACAGCATGCTGAAAGCGGCGGGGCATATCAGCCGAACATTTCAGTATTCCAGAGACCTTGTTGCTATCTCTCTGCCGGATGGAGGCAGCAACAACGGTACTCCCAGGCTGAGGCAAACCCATACATTATGCATGCACCTACACGATGAAATAGGAAAACAAACAATGCATCCGGCCGTTCCTGTCTCTAGCTCGCCCGTCGCTGCAGAAACATCTTGCGATGACGGAACATAAAAATATGAAAAATATCAGCACCGATAAAAGCGGGGAAATTAGTGCAACCAGCAGCAGAGCAGCATAACGAGATAAGCGCAGCTATGGAAACCCGAGTTCGATTCTCGGATTGGACACCATGTTATGGATCGGGTGCGTACAGGTCATGGGGTCTTGGGTCAGGATGAGGCAGGCAGCACGGGCATGAGCCTATTCGAAGGATCAACCGTTGACACTCCGCTTCAGATAGAACAGGATTACAACACATGCCTACAATAAGCAAATAATCTTGAATAACAAGACCAACCTCAAGTCTGGCCACGATCCAACCGAGTCGAAACGTGGGCTCGCACGTGTCTCGGAGGGGTAGAGCGTGCTTCTGATGCTAGGGAGAAGTTCTCCCCGGTATGTAGATGGTAAACTGATTGCTTTGAGCCTCAGGTCGAGAGCGATGACCGAGGCAACACGTAGGACCGCCGAAGAAGAGAGAGTGGCAATCCACAAATTGGGGAGGGGCCATAAATGACGCGGCCCCTGCTGCTACAAAAACGCAAGTCGTCGTAACTCCTGATACGGTCTAAAACCATAACACTTTTGCAGTCACACAACATGCATCCCTCGGGCGACTGCTTGTCGCCTGACTCGTCTCACCTCGACCGTTCCGTTCGTTGTGAGGCTGATGCGAGACTTCCTGTTTCTTCTCCGTCCGCGCGAGATGTACGACGTGCCCGACGCGCAGCTCGTGCGTCAGCACAAGCTCCGCCTACTAGCAGATTTTTGCTGTTGTTGCCTGAAGAACAACTTGATTTCACTATGCCCTCGTATGGTGACATTTCGGTCGCGCGTATTAGCAGTAATAATAGTTGAGTTGTTGATCCTGCTCTAGACGTCCAGCAAACCACCGTTGTGCCACCGTATAGCAGTGATTTTTTTCATGCCACAGCAGACAACGACATTTTTTATTATACCCCCTCTAGTAGGGCCTGGTATGTCCATTTTGCCGTCAACCATTGTTTGCGATTCGCATATACCCCCTACAGTATGGCACGGTACTTCCTTTTTGCGGTCACCCTTTGTTTGCGATTTGAATATACCCCCCCTAGTTGGGCATGGTATTTTCTTTCTGCTGCGGAATACGTCCCTTCTCGTTTTTTTCGAGAGAGACGTCGATTCACTACCCACGGATTTCTCATTCGGTGATTTTTCCGTGGATGATTTTCCACTGGGTGATCTTCCACCGGGTGATTTCTCCGTCGATAATTTTTTCGTGGATGGTTTTCCACTGGGGGATTTCACACTGGGCGATTTTTTGGGGGATTTTCCAGTGAGTGACTTCCCAGTTACGGATAAGTCACCCCTTCCACCCACCCTTTTTTTTCGCACAATGCACATTTTGTTTTGAACGGAACCGCACTTTTGCGGCCCTCACAAGTCGTGCCTCCAGTTTTTCGCTACCCTACTACTCCCACTCGTATATTATTATACGACGTCGCGCGGCCGCTGCACATCCTTTTTCTCCGGACGTCGTCGCCGATTCGGACGGTTATTGTCATACTTTCATTTTTTTGACGCAATACGCTCGTACTGACAACAACCTCGTCCCTTCCCTACCTCTTGCGGCTGCGTGCTTGGTTCCGTTCTGCTGTGCCTCTCAGGACGCCGAACCACCTGCCATGGCGGAACCAAGCCAGGAACCGGACTTCGATCTGCGTGCCGAGGACGAGTCACTGCCTGATATCGCATCGACACCAGTTCCAGCCGTAGACAACCCTTCCGCGCCATCTCGAACAACGGCGGGGAACACCACGGTTCCGTCAAGGACTACGGCAGGCGGCGCTCGGGATCAGTCTGGTCTGCCCCCCGTTTCCACCATCTTCAAGGCCTCCATGCCCATGGAAACCTGGGCCGAGCTCCCGCCCCACGTGCAGAACAACTTCGTCACAAGCAAGGCAGCAACTCGGCGAGCCTGTAAGGCCGCTGATGCCGCGGATGCCGCCGCCGAAAAATCGGCCAAGGACAAGGCTTTTCGCGACAAACTGGAAGCCGCCTCGGCTACTGACGACGAATGTAGATCGGCCGTCGAGTCCACCGTAGCCAACGTCGCTCACCTCCGCAAGCAACTCGACGTTGCGGAGCGCAAGCAGGCGACTGCCATCTACGCTCGGGAGAAATCCCGCAAGGCCAAGGCGGCCATCGACCACGAGGCACTGGAGCGACTGCGTGCAGAGGTGGGCGACGTTGGCTGCGGTGGACTCGGCGACCGATCTATATTCGTCGTCAGTAGCCGAGGTGGCTTCCAGTTTGTCGCGAAAAGCCTTGTCCTTGGCCGATTTTTCGGCGGCGGCGTCCGCGGCATCGGCGGCCTTACAGGCTCGCCGAGTTGCTGCCTTGCTTGTGACGAAGTTGTTCTGCACATCGGGCGGGAGCTCGGCCCAGGTTTCCATGAGCATGGAGGCCTTGAAAATGGTGGGGATGGGGGGCAGACCAGACTGACCCCGAGCGCCGCCTGCCGTAGTCCTTGACGGAACCGTGGTGTTCCCCGCCGTTGTTCGAGATGGCGCGGAAGGGTTGTCTACGGCTGGAACTGGTGCCGATGCGATATCAGGCAGTGACTCGACCTCGTCTTTTCTTTCCATCAGATAACGGTGCATAAGGACACGATCCCTCTCACTGCTTTCTGTACACCCACGCGCCTTTTCGAGTGACTGGTTATGCCCCAAGGAAGCAGCGCTGTTCCAGGGTGGTTCGTCAAAGTCATCAACGAGGTCATCGAGGGCTTGGACCGCGTTGCCGCCTACCTCGACGATGTCATCGTCTTCGACGCCGACCCCTCCCTCCACGTCGCTAACATGAAGGATTGTTCTCGCGATTACGATAGCACAACCGCAGGCTGTCCCCTTCAAAGGCTACCATCGGCGCCACGGATGGGGACTTTCTCGGTCACACCATCTCTCCAGCCGGCGTTATGCCAAACGCGCAGAAAGTGGAAGCACTGACGAAAATGCCCATGCCGAAAGACCTGAAACAGCTACGCTCTCTTTTGGGCGCACTTTCCTACTACAGGAAATTTCTGCGCGATATGGCCAAGCGCATACGGCCCATCACTTCCCTTCTGAAACAAGGCGTCAAGTTCGTCTTTACCCCCGGAAATGGACGTCATCGTGCGGAAGCTCCTGACCGAGTTGACCACGCCCCCGGTCCTCGTCTATCCCAACTGGGACGCCGTCACGGATAACTCCCGCCCTTTCCTCCTCTACTGCGATGCTAGTGTGGACGGTTTCGGTGCCACCCTCGACCAAGAACAGGACGACCACACCATCCGTCCCATCGTGTTCATCAGCCGCGCTACCATCGAGTCTGAACGCCACTGGACTCCGCTCGATCTGGAAGCAGGCAGCATCGTCTGGGCTATCAAGCGCCTTCGCGGCTACCTTTGGGGTACGAAATTCCGATTTTTTTCGGACCATAAGGCGCTCGAAAGCCTCGACAAGATCGCCGAACATAACCCGCGGGTACAGCCATGACTGGAATTCCTCACTACATACAACTGCACTCTGGAATAGCGCAAAGGCAGTGCCAACGGGAACGCCGACCTCCGGTCCCGCCCACCCTTACCTGCGACGGAGCGCGACCGCGACGGCCCCAGCAGTCTCACTCCGTCCGACGAAGAACGCGTTTTTTCTCATCCGCTCTCACGGCATACTCCAGGGTGGACCCTCCGCCGTGCGTGTCGGTTTGGGTGGGCTGGCGCCCTCCGACCTGAGCTTAGGCTTGGGTGGGCTCCCGCTCTCCCCACACGATTTCCGCGATTTTCATCAACACGGGCCCCGAATGAGGATTGACGACCTAAATGCTCCAACTGGAGAATTCGTTGCCCGTGCACCCCCATACGTCACGTCGCGAGGTCCCAACTGGGCCCTTCCTACGAACACATGTACCAGCGATTATATCACCGGCCGACGCGCCACTTCCTCCGAGCCTTGCCCATCACCCACCGAAGGCGACGCACCGCACCCTAGCCCTATAGCGGTCTCCGTCTCATCCACGGTCGCCCTCGGCAAAGCAGCGTGGGAAACCCTCCGTCCTGCTCAGCCTGTCCAGCACGACTCAGCCGAGCACCCAACGGATTCAGGTCCTCAGGAACCCTCTGCTGTGTCTCATCCAGCCTCGCGTGTCGCCCGGACCAACCGTGATCGAGTCTCGGTTGTGCCCGTGGCTCCGCCTCTGCTGCCTTCATCTTCACAGACGGTTCTGCCGTCCCTTCCCCCGTCGGGGCTCATTTCGTCTCGAACCCGCCGTCGCCAAGCTGCCGCTGCTGGCAAACTTACGACCACCGTGGACTATGGTTTCACTCGTTCGTATTCTACTCAGCCCACCGTCCCACGACCAGCCCCCACGGCGCGCAAGCCGCGCCCGCCTCGGACTACGCCCCCTTCAGAGGATTCTCCCCGGCCCTTCGTCGACTCTGTCCCGACAGTGCCGATTCGACCCACCACAGATGCGGTCACACCTGCTCCGCCCTTGATTGGCACCCTCCCTCCGGAAGCTCCTGGACGTGCCAGAGCCACAGCCGCCCCTCCCGTGATACCCTCACCGGCAGAGGCCGAGTTAATCGAATCTGTCGAGCACTACACGCATTTCGATTGGGCGCGTGAACAACGCGCTGAACCGGTTTGTGACGCCGCCATTCGGTATCTTCTCCTTGGCAGTCCCTCCGTCCTCCCCGATGATTTCCTCCTACACTTGGCGCCCCACACACGCCCCCCGTTGTCCGAAGTGCGCTCCTTAGCCGAAAAAGGACGACTTTACACAGACGACGACCGTGTTCTCCTGCTCGTGCGGAAGTTGACGCCCCTCGCTCTGGCTTGTCCCGACAAGCCTGGCGGACGTGCCGCCCGTCTTTTGGACGACAAGCCTACGAGAATTTACGTCCCGCTGCTCATGCGTCCGTGGATTATGCAAGCCTGCCGTGCCAACGCCTCCTGCTACCTCGGCGTCGCTCGAACGCTCTCAATGCTCGAACGTTTTTATTGGTGGATTGGCATAAGTATCTGCACGCGGTGGTGGATCCGTCGTTGTCTCAAATGCCAGGCGCGCAAGACTTCCAGACAAACGGTACGTTGGCCCATTCTCTCCCTTCCGTTGCCATCCGGCCCTGGTGTCGCGATGAGCGTCGACTACTTCGGTCCCCTTCCCGTCACACCTCGGGGCAACTACTACATTCTACTCTTCACGGATAGGTTCAGCCGGCGCGCAGACATGTACGCCGTCTCGGCTGCGGAATTCACGGCTGAAGGCACCCCCGACATCTTAGTGAACAAGTACATACCTCTTTGGGGATGTCCGGTCGGCCTTCTCTCCGACATTGGACTGCATTTCTGCTCCAAGCTGTCACATGCCGTGTACAAACGTCTGGGAATGCGCAAAATCGCTACAAGCGCCTATCATCCCAACGGCAACGGCGGCGTCGAACGGGTCAACCACACCATGGCCCAAATGCTATCAATGGTCTGCAAGGAACGACAGGACGACTGGGACATCCATTTGCCGCACGTGGAATTTGCTTGTTTATTTTTGTTATCCTCGGAAGTTTGCCACCGCGCATTGTGCTGCTTGAACAAAAACGACCAAAACGCGAGTCTCATCAACTGACGTGAAATTGTTCGAAAATCTAAGCCGGGATTCAATATCATTTTAGGCCAATTGTATTCGTCCTCCACCGAAAACCTCAGCCATGCCAGAAGCATGCTCTCTGTTTCCCGGCCGCCCCGGATCGTTCCCTCGAGCATCTCGCACAATCTATCGTGGCCCTCCACGTCACCGCCGACGACGTTTCCGTGCCCATCGAACGTTTGGAGGTCGACAAGATTTCCAGCCACTGGTCAGTACGAGGCCGGGGCGGAGTCATCGCCGTTCTCTACGAAACACACTGAAAAGGCCTCCTCCGGCCGTCTTGGGAACGTGAATCGGACCTCCTTCACTCTCGACAACACATCCTCAACTACTGGGCCAGCGCGCCCTTACAACTTCGACAGGCAAACAGGGTGTACCGCCGGATGCGCGTGGGTGCCGCTCAACGCGAGCTCGCCCGTGACAAGGGCGCCCGTTTTCTGCCTCCTGGATACAGCTACGTCGACCAGCAAGCGTGGACTCGCCGGTTCAGCGGCACCACCTTGCCTATCGGCGCTCACTTTTGGTACAAGGGTCGATATCATCTTTGGCGGCTCGGAAAATTTTTTCTGCCCACACTCCAACTCCTGGACAGTACGTCGTTCGCTTCTTGGACGACCCCGGACCGGTCAAGCTCGCGCTATCTTCTGCTCGGTATACTACGGCTGATAGAGCCGTTCGCGGCTCGTGGTGTCTACAAGTGCACCAAGGAAGCTCCCTCATGCGTGGTATTGTGCGTAACGTTGACGAGTCCCGCGGAGCCGAGTTAGCTGGCTCTGCCGACGTCAATACGTCCCCGTAGTCAAATTCAGTTTTTTTTTTTCGCATGCGTGTCTTCCGTAGCCGCCGGGGCTGGGGTTGGTATTATACTCGTACGAGTAGCTCTGCTGAAGTTAGCATACCAGTACTAGACCATAGAACGGACAAGGTCTCACGATATACATATATTATTATAATCACAGTAGTCAGTAGTAGTAGTCTGTCGAATGTGTAACAGCCCACAAAATGTTTTTCATTGGCCAACAAAGCGTCGTCATTCGCATACTGTAGCACTGCCTGGTATCAGTATAGGGCTACCCTATATACTTCGAAGTACCCCCTATACGATATGATGTTTCCATAGTATTTAGTCATGTTTTTTGCCCCCTAGAGCATGCATCCACCTCGTTTCTCATTTGGCCAACAACAACTTCGCATACTATAGCACAAGCAGGTATTTTACATTACAGCAACAGGAGTGGATTACTTCTTGTGCGACGACAAAATTATCTACGACGACTATTAAAAAATTGCATACGAACTATCGTAGGTCTTTTACAACAACAGCAGTTAGTTGATTTACTTTCTACTTTTCGCCTTTATTTGTATTTTGCGATCCTCGTCGTATGTTTCGGTACTCGCAAAAAGAATGCCCCAAAATTGCATACTATCGTAAGTCTTTTACAACAGCAGCTAGTTGATTGCTTTCTACTTTTCGCCTTTATTTGTATTTCGCGATCCTCATCGTATGTTTCGGTACTCGCACAAATAACAACCCGGCATTTGAAAATACGTCAATCTGTCGAACATGTAACAACACATAACAAAAAATGGGTTTTCTTCAGGTTTGGGAGGATACCGTAGGACGCCGGCGGCAAGCTCTTGCCCCCTAGAGCATGCGTCCACCTCAGTTCTCATTTCGCCAACAACTATTTCGCGGTAAAGAGATCTCTTGTCAATCTGTCGTTTACTTGTTGTAATAAGCAACCGACATGTTTTGCTTTGGCCAAGAGAGCGTCGTCAGCTTTCTGACTGATTGTTGGAGATCTCTCCCCGTTCATGTTTCGTTTTTCATTGGCCAACAGTCTTGTATTTAGCCCTGCAACCCCAAATACACCTCAGTGATCCCGATCCCGTTGCTGTGGTACTGGTGCGGGTGCTCGTGCCGTCTTCGTGTACTGCTGCTGGATATATGTCCCCGCCGAGCACTACTATAACAAGTGGTACCGATAGTCAACAAGTATTCGCTCTGCCTGAGCCAAACACAGCACTCTGGGGTTCCGTCTGTGATGGTCCCGACTGGCCTCTCCCACCACTCTCAACAACTCCACCTGCGACTTCACAAAAAAAGAGAACATCAAACTGAGAACAGCGCTCGAATGCATTTCATCGAGGGGGCAATAACAATATATTACTGTAATACGAGAGTGCTTCGTCGAGAGGCCTTCAAAGGGCCTCCGACGAAGCTAAGGCCCGCAGGCAACGCTAAGGCCCGCGCTATAAGACCCGCAGGCAACCCACAGTTAACGCCTAAGGCACGTCAGTTTACGATGCTAAGGAACCGTTGATGATGTAGACGCAACGATCTTTGCTCGAAATAAGTCCACAGAAAAACAGGTTCTACTGTTGATCCCTGACGTAGAGCATGATGTAAAGAAGGCCCGTGACATCGAAAGTGACGGGCCGCCGACCAAACCAATCCCCGCACGCAACGGACAGCTAATCTGCTGCAAACGGCAGTTTACGATGCCAAGGGTCCGTTTAGGATGAAATGATACGAACTGTTGGAAAAAGATGTCCTCCTGTTTCAGATATTAATGGTCCCTGACGCATTGGATGTTCCCGTAGGCAATGACAAAAGCACGTAACGAAAAGGTTTTCTTCCCTAAACTCTGCCGCACAACACCCTCGGGTCACACAATCTCTGCCCCCACAAAACACACCAGTGTACCAAAGCGAGATTCGTACGATGCACGATCGGCAACTGAGAATCCTCGCCTGATACGAATGAAAAAAGCCAAAGCCATGATAATGCATAATATACCGTTCGTGAGAAAAGTATTATACTCTCTTGTCCCGAACAGCCCAGGACAGATATATACGGGAGAATGAATCTACGCTATCGGAGAATCTATCTACTACGTACCCCTGCGACGAATCGAAGAAAGCCAAAGCCAAGATGTAATATACCGTTCGAGGCAGGGTATGCTATTTTCTCGTCCCATACAACCCACGGCAGGTAAAATAGACTAATCTACGCTCTGCGGCACGACAGGTAATGGAGAAAGCATCTAATATGTGATGTGGGAGAGCAGTAAGGGTTCCAAGGGAAGATGGTCCACAGAAGAGGTGTGACACAGGTGTCTGTGCTTGGTCAAACTCAGACCTAGTTCTTATTGGAGTTCTTATTTTATTGGTGCGAAGCTTGCTCAAAAGGGGCAAGTGAGAAGAGTGAGAAGGGAGGGGGG